>JALMQS010000251.1:0-107071 GCA_024734495.1 Forficula auricularia | reverse complement strand
TCTCATCTAGTACTTGAGGAATAACCATTCTATATTGGATTTTTGACATTTCGGTTATTTTTAGTAACCATTGCTTAGACATGGAGGAATCGACTTAAAATCAAAAATAGCAATCGATTCTCATCTAATACTCAAGGAATAACAATTTTACATTAGATTTTTGACGCTTCGATTATTATTGGTAACCATTGCTGAAGACATGGAGGAATCGGCTTAAAATAAAAAATAACGATTGGTTCTTGTCTAATACTAGAGGAATAACCTTATTGCATTCCATTTTTGATGTTTTGAATATTAATGGCAACCTCTACTGAAAACGTGGAAGAATCGACTTAAAATCAAAAAGACTAAATTCTTTTTTGGTAAACAACTCAAGTTTTTATTTATTTTATGTATGTTCATGGAGAACTTTTTGCCATGTGGACCGATTTCGATGATTCTTCTTTTATTAGAAAGTTGGTACCTTAGGGGTCCCATATTAATTTGGTCATGTTCTGATGATACGATCAATGACGAAATAACGTAAATCTCCAATTCTTATGAGCAAATAATCGAAATTATAATAAATAAAATCTTTTATAAAAAAATCTTAAAACATTCATTTAAAACCCTCAAACGTTTCGAGAGAATTTCTATATTTATGAATTGAATTTTATTATCAATTTCTGGAATTTAATTATTTTGGAATTGGATAATAATTGGGAGAGAATAATGGAATTGAAATAATTATCGGAAAAGAGGTTTTTTTTAATTAGTTTTTTCCTCTTATTAAAACAAGGACTAAAAGATGAATAAGGACACTCGATGATGGTGGAGAAGTAATCTCCGGAATCGAAGCAAAAAAAACACAATGTATACATTAATTAATGTAAAATAATTGGTTTATCAATTTCTGATTCCTTCGCACGAATCTTTCTCTTACGGGATGCATGCAAGGTATTATATTAAGTCCTATCACTAAAAAGAGAAAAATAAAAATAATTTTTATAAAAAAATAAAACCTATTTCAAAATAATTAAAAGAAACAAATAAAATAATAAGAACTCAAAAATCAAATAAAATGTACTAAAAGGTATAAAATAATTATCTAATTTAGTTACAACTACACGACGAAATATTAACATGAAATCACTCTTTGAAGTCGGTGCTAAAAATATACATTTAATGAATCGAACTCGATGGATCTTACTTAGTACGTGTGGCGGTTACGCTCGCTTATATAGTTTGTTTAGCATCGACTTCAAAAAGTGATTTCATGTTAATATTTCGTCGTTTAGTTGTAACAAAATTAGATAATTATTTTATTCCTTTTAGTGGATTTTATTTAATTTTTAAGTTTTTATTATTTTATTTGTTGCATTTAATTTTTTTGAAGTCGGTCTTATTTTATCAAATATTGTGAATTACCATTGTAAAGATCTATTTAAGTATGTATTTTTTCAATTTAATTCTCACTTTAAAATGACCGTGAAATGAGCTCTAAAATGTGCATTTTCAACTGATTTTTTTGACTCTCTACTTAACTTAAAATTATGAAACATTTACATAAACTCGTTTTCATCTTATCAACCATAAATAATAACAAATTTGATATAACGTTTGAGTTACCCTAGTTTTTAAAATGGAAACAGACATTAATTTAAGGAATCTCGGCTTTCAAAGTCGTACTTGAAAACAAATGTTATCCGCATTTGAAACATTTTTAACCGACTTCAAAAAAGGAGGAGGTTCTCTATTCGGCTGATTTTTTTTTTTGTATATGTTACCTCATATCTCCGCCAATTGTGAACCGATTCTGAAATTTTTTTTTGCATTGGGTTCAGTCTAGCTTCCGATTGGTCCCGTTTTTATTTTCATTGGTATTAGACCTTTTTTGTTAGGTTTGTTCAGGCCTAACTTCTTTGTTATGAACCGATTTCGATGATTCTTTTTTTTATTGGAAAGGGGGTATCTTAGGGATGGTGCCATATTAATTTGGTCAAGTTCTGATGATATGATCAACGACGAAATAACGTAAATCTCCAATTCTTATGAGCAAATAATCGAAATTATGATAAATAAAATCTTTTATAAAAAAATCTTATAACATTCATTTAAAACCCGCAAACGTTTCGAGATAATTCCTATGTTCATGAATTGAATTTTATTATCATTTTCTGATTCATTCGCCTGACGCTTTCTCTTACGAGATGCATGCAAGGTAGTATATTAAGTCACTATTAATAACATCACTAAAAAGAGAAAAATAAAAATAATTTTTATAAAATAAAAATTTTTAAGAAAAAAATAAAAACCGACTTCAAAAAATTAAATGCAACAAACAAAATACACTAAAAGGTATAAAATAATTATTATCTTATTTAGTTACAACTAAACGACGAAACATTAACATTGTTCACTTGAAGTCGGTGCCAAACATATACCTTTTATGAATCGCACTCGACGGATCTTATCAGTACGTTTGGAGGGTATGCTCGCTTATAGGTATAGTTTGTTTGGCACCGACTTCAAAAGTAATTTCATGCTAATATTTCGTCGTTTAGTTGTAACTAAATAAGATAATAATTATTTTATACCTTTTAGTGTATTTTATTTGCTGCATTTAATTTTTGAAAGTCGGTTTTTATTTTTTTCTTAAAAATTTTTATTTTTCTTTTTAGTGATGTTATTAATAGTGATCATATCATCAGAACTTGACCAAATTAATATGACACCATCCCTAAGACAATCCCCCTCTTTCTTCGGATAAAAAAAGAACCATCGAAATCGGTTCATAAACAAAGAGGTTAGGTCTAAACAAACCTAATAAAAAAGGTCTAATACCTATGAAAAAATCGAAAAAAAAATGGGACCAATCGGAAGCTAGACTGGACCCAATGCAAAAAAAATTTTCAAAATCGGTTGACAATTGGCGGAGATATGAGGTAACATAGGCACAAAAAAAAAAAAAAAAAAAAAAAAAAAAAAAAATTCAACAGAGAACCTCCTCCTTTTTTGAAGTCGGCTAAAAAAATAAAACCCACTTCAAAAAACTTAAATGTAACAAATAAAATATAATAACTTAAAAATCAAATAAAATCCACTAAAAGGTATAAAATCATTATCTTATTTAGTTACAACTAAACGACGAAATATTAACATTAAATTACTTTTTGAAGTCGGTGCCCAACATATATATTTTATGAATCGCACTTAACGGATCTTACTTGGTACGTTTGGCGGGTACGCTCGCTTATAGATATAGTTTGTTTGGCACCGACGAGGAAGTAATTTCATGTTAATATTTCGTCGTTTAGTTGTAACTAAATAAGATAATTATTTTATACCTTTTAGTGGATTTTATTTAATTTTTAAGTTATTATTATTTTACTTGTTGCATTTAAGTTTTTTGAAGTCGGTTTTATTTTTTTTTTTATAAAAATTATTAAACACAAGAGACAATAAAATATGGAAATTTTGGATTTAATTCAAAAATTGGCTGCCCGCCGAGCAGGTTGAGGGATGAATCATTTGGGATGAACTTAATAGCCCGGCCGCCCGGCAAGCATACGCTGTAATTTTATATGAATCAAAGGAACTCCGCGAGTCATACATACACTTTTGAAAACCAGAACTTTTGATCAGAACTTTCATTATATTTTAAAATGGAATCGAAATGCGGGATCTAATCATCAAAATCATTATTCTATTCGAAACTTTGATGATGGTCATTGGTAGTCTTTTATTGTGCTGGTGGTTTGTAGCATATTTTTCCGTTATTTTAAATCAACCCTTGAGTGAACGATTAATAAGAGAGGGCGAGGGTGCAAAGAGTACAACACATAGAGATTTCCCACGATAGCATCCCTGGTGGACAGGAGGGGAGGAATTTCGCATTGATCTCCATTGCACATCTGCACTTTGATCCACTTAATGGTCACGTGGCCAGCTCCCCCCCCCCACTTCCCTCTCCGAACGATGCAGCACTTGCCGCTTTCAATGTGCAGGCGCGTGTGGGGTTGGGGGCGTGTTCTCACGGCGAGGGCGAAATGAAAGAGGAACGTTGCAGAAGGGTGGCTTACCCCCCAGTATTAGGACAAATGAAAATATTATCCCACGCGGAAAAACAGATTGACTTTGCAATATGTCCAATGTTCCCTTGGGTCTTATTATATAAATTAATCTTATGACTACAAGGGGGGGCGTGTTTACTTTTTTGCAATAATAAAAGAAAAAACAGTGAAATATTTTATAAAAACAAAAAATTTTTACCCCAAAATTGATCTTATAAAAACCCCCTATAATATTTTTTATAGGTACTGGTCCTGTTCAAAGAATTAGCTCCCATTTGTATTTTCTTCAAATGTGGCCGGTTGGACACCTCTGGCTTAGAAGATTCCTTCTACGCAGTGGCGAAACAACACATTTTCAGTCCCCAGGAAAATATAATTTTGAGCCCGCAGGAAATTTTTTTACAATAGGTATAATAATATTTCCATAAGTATAATAATCACACAGACAAAAATAAAATCATTTATATAAAATATATTTTTTGTTAGTGTATTTTTATTCGAATTTAATTTAGGGACAATTTTGTAAAATTTAAAAAAGATAATTCCAAAAAATATAGGTCCCTTTCGAGTTCGCTCCTTGGTTGTAGTTCCGCCACTGCCTCTATAACCCTGAAGTGAAGATCAGTTTTTTTTTGACTTGATAAAAGCATCACCAAAGTTAAGCATCTATGGTTTGTTATTAAATGGGAGACCCTTTTCAGACACTATGTTATATAGGCAAATTTACAGCATCCTCCCTACTGGCTATGTCGCGTGATTCCCTTTGGAATTGATAGGAGAGACTCAAAAGGAAATGCTGGGGTTAGTGATCAAATTCACCAATAAAGTTATGTATCATATGGCGTGATTTCTTCAGACATTGAATGTTATTGGTATATTTACACTTGTCACTCCTATTCGTGTTGAGTAGAATGGATTTGGAACTCCTAAAGAAAGATAGTGGGAGTTGTGTCTTTCTATTTTGGTTATAAATGCAATGGCTATTGGCGAAAATCAGCAAACCTTAGATATTAATTTTTGGAGAATAAAACTATTATTCCTATGGAAGAAAATATTTTCTTTCCTTTATAACTTTCCGGAAAAAAATGTCAGGAGAGATGAATTCATGTGAATTTACATGTCATTACTAATTTTATATATCACGAAGAGATATTTGCCTATTGGGATTATGTACAATAGTATGTATATAGTATCATCATCATTGAGTATACAGTCCTAAGACTGGTTTGATGCAACAATCCGTCTCCACTCGACTCTGTCCCCCGCCAGCTGTTTGACCTCTCTAAATGTCTGGCATCCAATATCCCCAATTATTTGGTTGAAATATTCTAATCTGGGTCTTCCCCTTCCCCTTTTCTTTCCCACCTCCCCCTCCAAGATATCCCTAAGCAGTCCCCCATGTCTCAGTGTGTGC
The DNA here is from genome assembly GCA_024734495.1 of Forficula auricularia. NCBI lineage: Eukaryota > Metazoa > Arthropoda > Insecta > Dermaptera > Forficulidae > Forficula > Forficula auricularia. Next base: position 101,605 of record JALMQS010000251.1, on the reverse strand, counting down.
CCCATCATCTGACCTCTTCTCTTCTTCAGACTCTTCCACAAGGTTCTTCTTTCTCCGATTCTTCCAAGAACTTCTTCATTTGTAATTTTATCCATCCATTTGATATTCATCATTCTTCTGTAGCACCACATTTCGAAAGCCTCTAATCTCTTTCTCTCCACTTCTCTAATTGTCCAGGTTTCACACCCGTATATGGCTTTGCTCCATACATATGTCTTTAATAGCAACTTCCTGTTTTCTAAGCTGATTGAGGAGGAGCATAGTAGTTTTTGTTTTGAATTAAACCCCATTTTTGCTTGGGCAATTCTTGATTTAATTTCGTTTTACTCTCCTCCCATCCCATGTTATTTTACTTCCTAGGTAGCGGAATTCCTTAACTCCTTCTAGGTTTTCTTGGTTAATTTTGATGCATTCCTGTCTCGTTTGTTCTTTTTTTGTACATACTAGGACCTTGGTTTTATTCTTGTTTATTTTCATTTTGATTTAGCACTGTATATGTATGTATATAGCACTCTCACTATAAAAATATAAACATAAGCTTGCAATTATGATTTGATTTTATACCAATTTAAACTTAACCATTTATTCATTTAACTAAGATAAAGAGCTATTCAATGACAGCAAATACAACTTTTTTGTTCAGTAGTTTTCTGCATTTAATTTTTTGAAAAATAAAAATATTATACTTCGGATCAACTTAAAAAAATAAAAAAATAGCCTATTAATAAAAAAATAAACATTTTTAATAGTTTTTTGAATAAGATATCGAATAGTGGCTTATTTCATGTGCTTTTTTTTAGGGGCGTGCGGGACTTGCCGGCTACTGGAGGATATAAATCTGCCGAGGAATAACATACTAGCTTAAAAAAAAAAAAAAAAAAAAAAAAAAAACTCTTAGTTTATTTGTTGTCATACTCGTATAAAGTAGGTGGAGCGAATCTTCGATTTCTTTGCTCAATAAACTGTTCAAAATAATAATTTTTGATTGTTGGTCTGTTTTTTACTAAGTTAAGTGTGGGGTTGGGTTAGGCTAGGGGTAGCGTGATAGCCTGCTAACCAAGTGGACCCGGGTTCGAATCCGAATCGAGGCATCCGGCTAAAATCTGACCCCGGGATGGAGACAAATTAAAAAAAAATAATAAGTAGTATCGTAAATTGGCTTATGGCTAGAAAGGCGGAAAACTAAAAAAAAAGTGTGATTAAAGGGGGTCAGATTAGGCTAGGGGTAGCGTGCCAGCCTGCAAACCAATTGGGCCCGGGCTAGAATCCGACTCGAGGCATCCGGCTAAACTCTAATCCCGGGGTAGAGACAAATTTAAAAAAAAATAATAAGTAGTATCGTAAATTGGCTTATGGCTAGAAAGGCCGAAAAACCAAAAAAAATGCGAATAAAACTATCATTTTAAAAAATTACTTCAATATCTCTATTAGCTTATTTTTTATTATAGATGGAACTACTATTCGATACCTTTACAGATATTCTTGATTTGAACGAATTAGTATTTGCCAACGTTGCTGGATAAGTGCATTAAACTCACCCTGAGTCAGCCCTGTCGAGCGGAGCGCTTGATTTATGTCCCAAACTCCTCCCATATGAGATCACAATCCCCTTCCTTGCTTTCCATGACACCTTCTCAAGAGTAGCACTTGCTGAGAATAGTAATCTACTGAATTTCAATTCATTTCTGGCAAAAACCCACTGCACGTTATTTCCATGGTCTCTAATTTCAAGATCAGTCCTCTGTTGAATGTGAATCATTTTCAATGAATTCGTCCAACAAGTGACACCAACTTATGTTCAAAAACAATCCCTCATAATTTACAATTAATCAACTGTCATCTGAGACATATATTATAAAATCATCATTCTTCCCATTCATATTTCTTTCTGTTTTACTCCCTCAAGGAAATACAAACAAATAGACAACTCTAAATAAAGACTCTTCTACCCGTGACATGCAAATTTCATTTAAAATCATCATAGTTTCTTTATTATCCTTCCATAGAACAAATATTTTTTAAGTATATTTTTAAAATTTTCATTTGATAAAGAGAGAATTTCTTCAGAAACGTTTTGAATTATTATTAAACGTTTTCGGATTGCATTTATAAATAATTCTATCTATTTTATTTAATAAAACAATCAAGAAATTATTGAAAATATTTAAAATTACCTTTTAATACAAGCTTAGATATTTTCTAATCGAGTCAAATTGTCGAATATATTTAACTAACAGTTAAATTAGATAACCCTAAATGTTTGTAACCAGCTAATGTTGAAGCTAAACAACAGCATCATTAAATTCATTGTTTTTCTCTTGTTGAATAAAATTAATTCATTTTCATAATTTTTTATTTATTTATTTAATTATTTTTATTAATTTTATTAAACCAATTATTTTACATGAATTAATGTATACATTGTATTTTAGCTTCGACTCCGGAGATTACTTCTCCACCATGGAGTGTCCTTGATCATCTTTTTAGTCCTTGTTTTTAATAAGAGGAAAAAGAAAAAAACCTCTTTTCCGATAATTATTTCAATTCCATTATCTGTCCCATTCAATCGAGACCCGTTATCGTTCATAATTTTAAAATTAAAATAATAATAATGGGTAATTTACACTATATTGACAGCGTCATTTAAGTCCTGATTAAATTTTGAAAAATTCGGAACTATCCTACTTATTAAGATAGTTTTTTTTTTTTTTTTTTTTTTAATAATTTCTTACATTTTTTAAAATGTTTAATAAAATATTTATTTATATAAAGTAAAAAAAAAAAAGATATCTTACAGCCTAGGCTAAATATATTTTTTGTTTTGGACTTCAAAAAAAATCCATCCTCACTAAAATGAACATCAATTGAAATTTTAAAACTATTTTTAATTTTTGATAAAATGACTAAATATTCTCTATTTATAAAATTGCAAATCTATTTTATTAATTTTACGAACATGAATTTAGGTCATTTATCAAAGATTTTAATAAATATGTTTATATTGCATGTAGGAGGGTCTTGTCCCCTCGGGAGTCGAACCCAAGCACTAGTATGCTTTCCGGGCAACTAGTCTAGACCCTTGAGACCATCACCTCCAAACATGCAACATATAACTAAAGTTAAGTATTTTCACTCCATTCAAACAGATTGGAATAGTAAAAATTACTGCTTAACTGAAATAAAAATTCAGTATCGGACCAATGCAGAGGCAAATTTTTGTAAAGAAATGAGTATCTATTTGAGAAAGAAAGATTGCATTTTTTCTCAAAATCAACTTGTGATATGAAATCAATTAATTTTACGAACATGAATTTAGGTCATTTATCAAAGATTTTAATAGATATGTTTATATTGCATGTAGGAGGGTCTTGTCCCCTCGGGGGTCGAACCCAAGTACTAGTACGCTTTCCGGGCAACTAGTCCAGATCCTTGAGACCATCACCTCCAAACATGCAATATATAACTAAAGCTAAGTAAAATTAATTGATTTCATATCAGAAGTTGATTTTGAGAAAAAATTCAATCTTTCTTTCTCAAATAGATACTCATTTCTTTACAACTATTTTATTTAGTTTACAAGCTAAAATGCTCTTACAAACGGACAGAGAAACATTGTATTGACACCAAAAGTGTGTCCTTTTACTTTTGTATGAACCTTTAATCAAAATTTCGAAATTTTAAAACAAAGAAAACCTAGTAAGTGTTTTTAATAAGATATTTCACTTATTCAAAAAACTGACTTATTATTGAATTCACAAAAATTCGACCAGGACCCTTGAAAAAACATGATATTGTATTTAATATAAAAGTTTAAATTGGCGATAGACTTAAAATTTCTTAAAAAATCACGAGAGATTATCATCTTTTAAATTCGGAATAGTTTGGATAATTGTTATTATATGTAGGAAAGAGTTGGTTTCACCCCCTCGGGAATTAAACCAAGTATGCCAAAAAAGCAATCCAGACTATTTTGAAGATATTAAAAATTCGAAACACTCAATAATCTTTATTCAAGGTACCTATATGCCATAGTTATATGTTTAAATTAAAATCACTAGACCGCAAAATTTTGCAAATGAAGATAAATCATTTGAGTGAAATATAGAAGCATATTTATGTCAAATATATATTTCCCGAGGGAGTGAATATAATCTTCAGACATGTTATAAAAATTATTCATGGCAGCTCGAATTTAATATTATAAATGATAATCTTTAGTGATTTTTAAACTCCTTGGTATTCATTCTATTAAAAAACAATTTAAGAGAATACCTCTTCCTAAAATCACAAAAAAAAATAAAAATAAAATACAATATAAAAAAAAATCCTTCTTTAATCAATTACAAAGGTAGGGAATTGTAGAGTGTCCACACCAGAGTAAATTTCACTCGAATAGTTCCTAATAGTTTCCCGCCTCTACGCTAGTGGTGCCTCCGAAATAAATAAACAATTTTACTATTTAAATAAATAAATGAAATGAATAAAAACACAAGTGTTTCTCAATTCGGCCCATTGTTGTTCATAACCATTCTCTATCAATTGAATTTGAAATATTTTCTAAAATTTTGCCGCCCAACTCTCGATCAAAAAACAATTCCTCGTAATTTACAATTAATCAACTGTCGGAGAATATTTTATAAAATCATTATTCTTCTTATTCATATTCCTATCTGTTTTACTCTCCCATGAAGAAGAAAAAAAAATCAGACAAACAGACATAACAATAATAAACTCTCCTCTTAACCTTGTTCGCTGGATGACATGCAAATTTCAATCTCAAGAAAAAAATCCTTTAAAAGAATATTATACTTGAGATAGATAAATATCTCTATAGTAATATGATTAAATATAGAAATAGAAATAGAAATAGCCGGGAGTCTGGCGCCGTCGCCGTGTAGTCAAACAAACCTACGAACTCCTTTGCAAAAGACAACTTTATTTATTAGCTTATATTCAAATTTTTCTTTTTTAAATAATAAATGCTTCGATGGGCTGAATGAACGCGAATCCATAGCACCTTACCTATTGTATTTATGCAAAAGAGTTTGGTTAGTCATTGGTTGCCCTTGGCACCGATTTAACACTCGTAAATCTGAATGGCGCGAGAGCTCAGGCCTCGGCGGCGGCGACACAGGGTGGGCCAGATACTCCAGTCCAAAATAAAAAGAAGGTGGCGAATTTACTGTTTGGGGTACTTCACACGATTTAAATTACCTCTCATTAATAAAAAATAGCAATAAAATGAAAATAACTCTAAAAGTAATTAATTATTGTGTTCAGTTCATGACGTAAATTTAAATAATAATTGTGAATTAGGAACAATTTTTACTTTACCATACAGGGTATGGTCAAGTATTTTAATCGTGCATGAAAAAAGTGTTTTTTTTTCGAAATATCTAAAAAACGGCTGAAATTATTTTGATTAAAAAAATTGAGCGAAACCATGGCATTTCGCTCTACAAAAATGCTTTAATAAGTGAACATCGAAAAAATTATATTTTTTGAGATAATAATTGGTTTGTTAAAATGTCTGTTAGTCTGTCTGGTTGTCTGGTTATCCATTAGTCTGTGCGTTACCAAATTTTTGTGAAAATGAAAATCTTGGCCATTTACCAAACTCAACCAAATTTTGTATACATAATCAGTGGGACCCCAGAAGTATAAAAATGCAAAAACTAACCCCCCCCCCCCATACATGATTATAAATAATTTTAGGGGCCAGGTTGTATGGTAAAGTCAAGTGGATGGCCACAGAAAACGTCAGCTTATTTTTTCTTGAATTCTAGTTTGGCTACGATATATATTGTACAATATAGCATATAGCCTGAAGAAGCTTCGATTGATTGCGAAACGTCATATAAGTACTTACAAAAAGATTTTGGTTCCCAATTCCCAAGAAATAAACTGCAACGGATCGTTGCTAAACTTTATCCAAATTCATTTGAAATATTAATATATTTATTTCTTTATTATTAATCAGATATCACTTGCTATTTGCAGTCCATGTTGACTTAAATTCAAAAATAGCAATTGATTCTCATCTATTACTTGAGGAATAACAATTCTACATTAGATTTTTGTCGCTTCGATTATTATTGGTAACCAGTGCTGAGGACATGAAGGAATCGACTTAAAATCAAAAATAACGATCGATTCTTATCTAATACTAGAGGAATAACCTTATTGCATTCCATTTTTGATGTTTTGACTATTAATGGCAACCTCTACTGAAAACGTGGAGGAATCGACTTAAAATCAAAAAGAATTTAGTCTTTTTGATTTTAAGTGAATCTACTCTCTTATAACATAATTTTAAAGCGAATTAAATTTTAAAAAATCTAACCTAATTCTAATCAATGATATTTTTATAGTGATACCTCCCCAAAATAGTCATAATATGATTCAAATTTTATGTAAATTTGCAAGATGGACTGTGGATTCTAAGTGGAATAATTTCGCTAATGTCTAGGCTAGTGTCTAGTGTAGCCTTAATGCGGTCCTAGCTATTACAGACAGGTATAAATAAACATAAACATCCAGAATAAATAATAAATTTTGGGACATTTTTTTGGCTCTGAAAAAAAAATTGGAATTTTTGATGAAAGTAAAAATGCTGTTTCATCCGCAGCATTAGAATTAGAATCTTGGGACCGTAAATTTGTTTCCCAATAGGAGATGAAAAGCGTTAAGTAAATGAGAATTATTCTTACTTTAGCGTACAAGGCATGGTCAAGTATTGTTTGCAATCGTGCATGAAAAAAGTGTTTTTTTTTTTTTTTTATTTTTTTTTCCGAAATATTTCAAAAACGGCAGAAACTATTTTGATTAAAAAAATTTAGCAAAACCATGGCATTTCGGTCTACAGAAGAGCCTTAATAAGAGAACATCGAAAAATTATATTTTTTGAGATATTAATTGTTTTTTCAAAATGTCTGTTTATCTGTATGTTAGTACGTGCGTTACCAAATTTTTGTGAGCGAGCTAGCTCAAAACAAGTGTGAATGGCAATACCAAATTTCACACGTAGTTTTGGTGCATTGAGATTAAGAACTGATTAGATTTTGGTCCATATCGACCCAAAACTAAGGAGGCGGAGAGGGGGTTAAAAATTATAAATCTAGGCCATTTGAGAAAACTCAACCAAATTTTGTATATATAATCAGTGGACCCCCAGAAGTCTAAAATTGCAAAAACTAACCCCCAAAATGGAGGGGGGGGGGGTTAGGGTCAGAAAATGAAAATCTTGGCCCTTGTACCATACTCAACCAAATTTTGTATACATAATCAGTGATCCCATAGAAGTCTAAAAATGAGGCTTATTTCTAGAGCAGCTCAGAACAGTATAAAACTATCAGATATATGCGCAGTACTCAGTTCAATAAAAGAAACTGTATAATGACGATATGAAACTATTTGATAGTTTGAATCTGTCGTCAACTGCAATATAAAAACAAAACTTATATTTTTCATATGGTTTAAATTGCATTTCTTAGAAAAATAACGTGATTTGAAGTAGAATTCCCAACTTGTTTTGGACCACCCTGTGTGAAAATCAACATAGAATGAGAGAAAAGAAACTTGAAAATAAAATAAACAAATCCGCAGTAATTGATAATAAATAACCACGGAGAGATTGCTGTTTGGTGGCAATAACACTAAAGTGTATAATAAAGGATAATAATATGAACATTAGTCCATTTTCCGCCATTTTTACCGGATTTCGTTCATTGTGTTCCTGCGGGACGACTAGCAATAGAAAAGACTTGGCGCCAAGAAAACCTATACGATTATCATTCAGATTAGAGAATTTCAAACGTGTGGGCCTCACACCAGATTGTCCAGTATTTGAAAAAAATAATATTCGCATTTATTACTTTATCAACGTATGATAACGCCAAATGGCTGTATTAAAAGAAACTTTGTTCAATATTATAATTCTATCAAAAAATAGCTAGTATAGCCGAAAGAAGGAAGACTTGATCAAATCCCTCCCCCGAAATTTTGAAACATTTAAAAATTTATTTTATTGAGAAACTAGTTTAGGGAAATAACCACTTAAATGTATTGGTTTCCCATTTTAATTTAATCAGCCTAAATTTCACTTTACAAGTGTGACTGCAAGTTTCGAATAGTATACCTTTTCAACATCAATAATGACCATTGCAAATTCGAAATTAATAAAATCTTATATTTTTGAAAAAAATTGTGCTAATTGTAGCAGAGTTATTGATTTTTAAGAAGAAAACAATGATGGTGCTTTATTTGTACAAGCAGAAGAGGACACCCATAATTGATTCCATCTTAAAAATCTCATTTTTTATTAATCTCAATTTAAATAAGCAAATTTTAGTATCAATAATTAGAAAATATGTTTTAGACTAGAACTAGTTTCCTAGTCAACCTCTAGGTGCGTCTAAAATATCTTGTATCTAAAAACAACCAAATTTTTAAAATGTTAATAAAATTATTTAATTCGAACATTTGAGTGTCCTTTTATTCTTATTTTATGAAAAATAGATTACATTTTTAAAAGATTGTAAAAACAACTCGCGGAGGAATTTTATAGCCAAAATATTTTATTTAAATAAATAAGAAAAAGAAAGGGTCAATTTAAATCTTAGATCTTGGTAGATATTTATGTTTATATTAAATGTCAGAAGGTTTCGACTCTGAGGAAATTATTTAATTTTTAAATTTTTATATAGTTATTTCTTACTCTTTATCTAATAAATAAAGATTAAAATTTATATTAAAATATAAAATCTATTTATTTATTAATTTTTAAGTTATTGATAAATAAAAGGGAGAAAAATCGTATATCTACTATTTACTTTCTGTTTTCTCACATCATTAAATGAACCTTTTCTGCCTGAAAATTAGTCTGATAAGTGTACGTGGCTATGCATGTGTAGTTGACTATCTCTAAGGGGCTTTTCTATAAAGAATTGAGATTTAAAAGAAAAAAATATTGTTTTACCTAATCTTAAGTTAAAGATTAATAATAATTTAAAAAAATCAAATAAATTATTTCCAGAGAATTTTATTTTAAATAAAATATTATTTTTTATTAAAGAATAAAAAACTATATTTATGTTAAGATCATACTAAATAATAATATTTTTTTATTATGAAGAATAAAATGAAGAGGCTCATTCTTTATGCGTAATGAATGTTAGATGAAAATATGTTTAACATTTATGTATCTTGGACAATTTCCTTTATTTAACCGACCTTAAAATTATTACTTCAAGTAAATTTGTTAGAATTTATTTCGCAAAAGATTAAAATTCATAAATCTTTTTATAGAACTTAATTTTTAGAGAATATGGTAGCGGTAGCAGCATAAATTAAAAAAAAATTTTAATAAAAAATTTGTTTTTTTCTTCATTAGGATTCGGCTTAAAAGTAAAACAGCACACTATATACAATATCAGTAAGTATGTCCGTCTGTCACAGGAATGTAGCCCGTAAACTATTTAATATACAAACTTTAATTTGCCCCTAAATCAAATCATATTAAAATTTTAATCGAATGTTAGTTTTGATACTAATCATATAATAAGGGGTTTCTACTAAAATCAGCATTCCTAGCATACCTGTGCTATGAGATTTTGATTTATACAAAAAATAATCTTCATTTTTAAACTATTTTAAAAAACACCCCTCCCATAAGTTCAGGAAATTTCTTAAGAAATACTCCAAAATTTCATTTTTAGTCCTTAATATTTGGAAAGCCTAATCTTTGACCCTAAATAATTGATAAATATTTTGGAATTATATATGCTTATACATTCGTTATTTCGGGACCCTCTAAATTGTAATTTCTTCAAGTTTTCTTTCACAATGCGAATAAAATCAATAATATACTAATAACAAACCCACATTTATAATCTCAATTGAAATAAAATATTTCAAATAAAAACAAATACAAAACAACAACAACATATTCCTGTATCGTTTTCAATTAATTCCCTGTTACAATTTTCATATAAATAACTTTGTCACGAATTGCATGCACCTTACTTATCCGCGCATTCAAGTCCCTTCTCGCATCTCTCCTTCGAAACTTGAGAAGCTTCTCTTCTTTTTCTCTTCCCGCTTTTTTTTTCTTTCTTCCTCCCTCTCACTTCTTGAGCTCTATTTTTCTAAAGCTCTTCAAGACCTTTGGCCTTTCATCGGCTTGATGGTGCTCTCGTGTTCTTCAGGTGTACCCTGTCTTTTATGTGTATGCTGTCTTTATGTTGTATGCGAGGGCAACCCAGAGTCTATCTCTCTTTCTATGACCGCTCGGCGACCTAACAACTGTTGTAACAGCTACTTCATCGGTTATAAAAAGGTTAATCGTAATTGAACTTAAAGGGAAGATTAACTTCAGAAAGATATTTTTCAATCTGATCTCATATAGATTTATCTACGCTACTAATTATAATAACTTAAAAGAATATAGTCTTTAAAAAATAATCACAAAAACGTTAAAAAAGTGAGAATTCTCCCAAAATGGCATCATATTTGAACTATTTATTTATTTTATTTATTTATATTTAAATGTATTTTTCATACATATATATTACAATATTTACAAATTTTAATACTAACGTTAAAATATTTCTCAATATTTCTCAATAGAAATATTCGACTGTCCCTCTTAAGATATATCCTCACTTGGTTCTTAAATTGAATCAGACTTGATGTATTTCTCACTTCAGCTGGTAAAGAATTAAATTCCTCAAGTCCTCTAAAATATAATGAATTTCTTGTGCCCTGTTTCCTCGGCCTCTCAATAAATATATCGTTTCTAATTCGCGTCTCATGATCATGGATCTCGTTTACCAATGTGAAATTCAGATAGGCTGGCAGCTGCCTATGGTATAATTTATATACAAAACACTTTGTCTGTAAAAATAAGAATTGCAAAGTTATTTTTCCTGAAACATTATTGGAGACTTCAATGCATATAATTTAAATTCATTAGGAAATTGTATTCATTTACTACAGGTAATTAATGATTTCAATACATATAGTCTGGCATACATACATTACATACATACGTTTGTTTTTTTATTAAACTTTTGAAAAGATTTGTATTTATTTTACATATTAATATTGTCTATTTCTCTTAATTCGGATTCATTGAAACTAGAACATTTAAAACTTTTATGTATATTTTGATATTTTTTGACAAAACATAATCTGAAAGCGGAAGAAAGAGATTAGTAAAATAAAAATATTTCGCCCAACGTGGGGCTCGAACCCACGACCCTGAGATTAAGAGTCTCATGCTCTACCGACTGAGCTAGCCGGGCGTATATAGATATTAATGAGCTATTAATAAATGATTTTGTGGTTGGTAGACATTAAGGGATATTTGTCAGACTAATTAAATAAATTTCAAATACGTTAGTTTTGATTTATTTTTATTAATTCACTAGGCAGTTTCAGTCACTACTAACTATCTTCAGCAATACCTAAAATGATTCTATTTTTTGAGAATTTTAAATAAAAGCATCTCAGTCTTCTTTTAGTTTTGCATTTATTTCCGCAAATATAAATAAAAAGAAAAATTTCGATTTTGAGGAATCGAAATTTCAGTGGATAAAGTGTTAGACTTCGAATCAAGTTTACTCGTGATCAAATCTCACTTCAGACAAAACAATTTTCAGTTCTGTCAAAAATGCAATGGGCCTCAATAAATCTAGAGAAAGGCAACGGGAAACTACTCCTATGAACAATTATTCATGAAAATTTCTATTGAGAGGATTCTCTCCATAATAACCATTATTACTACCATTGAAATTTGGAGAATGTTAAGTAATTTGTAACAATTAATTATCATTTCAGCGTGATAAAGATTATGAGTGAATGAAAATTGTCAACAATGTATTTTTTCTTCTATTGCGTACTGTTTATTTTTATTTCCATCAAAAATGTCGGAACAAATTTCATACATATCTTAAGGATCATGTTTATTTTTATCCTTTTGAAAGTAGCTAGTCCTAAAAAAAAGTGAACAGATGTATTGTTTTCTATTTGGTTCCAAATTGATCGCACGTCAATTTGCTATCAGATAAATTAAATCAAGCTTAAATTTACATATAAAATGATTGATTTAATGTCTCTTTGTGGCTGATTGTGTTCTTGTTTAAGAGGGATTATTATTTCCATAACATTCCTCTGATAAGGTGGAGGATTTCTTCCGAAAAATTTCTAATGCCAATTCTAACATTTTATTCCATTCGATTAAGCTCTTAGACTAACATCCTTAAATGTTAAATTTATATGTAGTGATACTATTAATATTTTTTTTTTAATTTTTCGATTTAGGTTATATAAAGTCAAGTTAATAATTCAGATTGGGTGGAATCTATATATTAACCTATATATAAGAAATACAAGGAATAAAAGGATATAAATAAATTTAGATAACTTTTAAAATATCATAATAGAAATTGGACTGCCTTTGAATAGATCTTGGAAAATACGATCAATATAAAAAATGTTATTTTATAATTTTTATTTTTACCTCAAAATTTTTGATGGGAAGAATTTCGCAATATCTTCAAAATTTATTTAAAATGTGGTGTTTTATTTCTGTCTAAATTAATCTAATCTATAGATAATACTTTAAGTTAGAAGACATCTGATCCAAATACGAATTTTCATAAAAATACCTCCAGCTGTTTTTATACCAATTGAGGGCTAAATTTGCGACATCATTGAAACCTCGATAGAAAGCTTTCTGACAAACCGTAGTATCAAAGTTGTGGTGGATGGAATATCATCTGAATCATTCCCCACAAAAGCTGGTGTTCCCCAAGGCTCTATAATCTCACCCACACTCTTCCTGATCTATATAAACGACCTTATCGATCAAACAGCAAACCCCACTCATTGTTACGCCGACGATAGCACTCTGCACGGCAAACCATCACTTCCGAATAATCGAATCAATGTTGCCTCCTCAATCACTCTCGACCTATACAAACTGAATAAATGGGGCTCTCAAAATTTAGTTAACTTTAATGCAAACAAGACTCAATGTTGTCTAATTTCTAGGCGCGAAAATAAAAATTTCCCTGATATTCACTTCGATTCGAATACCCTGAAAATGTGTGACAGCCTATCCATGTTGTGCGTCTCTGTCGCATCTGACCTGTCTTGGAATGAACACATCTCCTCTGTGGCGAAATCTGCGGCAAGGAAGATAGGCTACTTATTCAGGTCCAAGCGATTTTTCAAGTCCCCACATCTTCTAACCATCTACAAGGCCCAAATCCGCACTTGTCTCGAATACGGCTCTCATCTATGGAGAGGAGCCTCTAAATATTCTCTTGCTACCCTGGATTCAATTCAGAAACGAACAGTCAAGCTAATTGACGATTCTACCCTCACCGACTCCCTCGACTCGCTAGCTCATTGAAGAAATGTCTCTGCCCTTTCCCTTTTCTATAGATACTATCACGGCAGGTGCTCTGAGATAAAATCAATAAAGCATGCTTTGTGCTTAGCACGCGTTTTGACGACTCCCAACACTGTTTCGTGGTCAAATTAGAAAAGTGCCGGACCACTTCATTCGCCAATATGTATATCCCCATGACTTCAAGTAACTGGAACTCTCTTCCAACCTCCATCTTTCCCAGCACTTATAATCTTCAAACCTTCAAAACCCGAGTGCATAAACACCTACGTCTACACTCCTTCACTTAATCAACTTTCCCTTCTCTTCGGTAATGCAAGGGTCTTTCGAGATCCATAGGGGCTGCATCTTTAATGGTGCACCCCTTCTTGCATTCGATTGCATTAAAAAAAACAGCCATACAGATAGGGAGGGATCTTTCATAACTTTGCTTAAAACGTGTACATCCAAAATTTTGTGAGATTTGGAGCAATATACAGAAAAAATCTTAATTTTATATTTATAATATATTATATCAAAATGTCTGTAACTATTGGAATCAGGGCGGGACCATTGGTCACCCTGCCCGAAATCCTTTAGTTACAGTTAACAGTAAATTTAAATGAAAATTCTTGAACATCTATAAAATAAAATATTTTTTTAAATTTTATTTAACATAACTATTATTCTAATATTTTTTTATTAATAAATATCAATTTTTTTATAAAATTTATAAAAAAAAAATTATCTTTCTGCCCAATTCCCGAAAAAATTTCTGAATGACATACCATACATGATCATGTTACGTACAAAGATGAAATAATTTTTTCTAATTTTTAAATTTATAAATAATTAAGAAATACAGAGATCAAGAAAAGAAATGTAATCCAATAAAATTATCTTTCTGCCCAATTCCCGAAAAAATTTCTGAATGACATACCATACATGATCATGTTACGTACAATGATGAAATAATTTTTTCTAATTTTTAAATGTATAAATAATTAAGAAATACAGAGATCAAGAAAAGAAATGTAATCCGAGATTTGTATTCTACCTTAATCTGCTACCTTTTTTTCAAATCTTAATTAAAAGTTAAATCCTTCGAAATATTTTTTAATGAATCTATTTAGAAGAGAATGTGTTGAAAATGACTTATTAATGAACCGGTGGAGTTTCTTTAATAGGTCAAAGACAATGCCGAGTCATCGCATCTCACCCAACTCTCCCTCTTAAGATAAAATCCTATCCAATTAGAATATGTTAATTAATACTATCGGTAAACGCCCATTTGCTTAGGAAGGATTTTTCTTATTCATAATCTGTAGTTAGATATATATTTCGTATTGTTTATTTTTACTTTTCCTTATATAGAATAAGTGAAATATTGTAATGCTGTGTGTAGAAAATTTTGAGCTCTTCAAATTTCAATAAAATTAATTTTCTTTTTTAGTTTTTTAATACTAAATTAAGTAAAGGATTGTCTAAAAAAATACATTTTTTACGCCAAAAAAATCCCCTTTTTGTCTTTCTCTCTCTGGTAGTGATAACTCAAAATGCTAAATCTCAATGAATTTATTTTGATTTTGAGTCAGTTTACATTTCAATATAACACATAAAGGTATTTATATAATTCGGCTCACAGTGAAATACCTATTTACGTTAGGTGTTTTTAGGCTTATTATTTTTTTCGGAAGAACGAATCTTACCAATTTTATATTTTTAGTAGATACCTACTACTCATCAAGGTGTATCCTTTGATGTCTATAATTTTATTAACACGAGAGTATGTCTTTGCTTCCGTTATTTTTAGATTTTTGCAATTTCCTAGAAAAAACTAAAATTATTTAATTTTCATGTCTGTGAGAATTTTTTGTAAGTTTGATTGAAACGTTTTTGAAGTCTATAAGACATGTGTTAAAATTTCAGATATTGAATTTTTTTACTTTCACTTAGTTACAATTAAATTAAAGTACCCATGTGTAAATATAGGTCTTCAAATTTTGAGAGCTATTTATAAGACTATAAAGACCTTCTAAACTTGCCCTCCAATTCGGTACATTGTTACGCAGATGGCAGCACCCAAGCATTCTCTTGCTACACTGGATGCGATTCAGAAGCGAGCAATTAAACTAATAGGAGACCCGGCTCTAACCAACTTACTCGACTCCCTGGCTCACCGAAGAACCGTTTCTGCATTTTTCCTGTACTACAGATACTATCATGGTGTCTGTTCAGTCGAGCTGAAATCAATTATCCCCCCTAAATCATTCTTTACGAGAATCACGCGGTTTACGAACCCTCACCCCCTTCGCTGTCAAATTGGATAAAAATCGAACGAGCGCTTTCGCCGGCTCTTTTATCCCTATGACCACCAGAGACGAACTCGCTCCCTGCCATCATCTTTCCCGCTTCTTATAACCTTCAGCTCTTTAAGACCCGTATCCACAGATACCTTCGACCCCCGCCCAGTCCATAAAATTCTTTCTTCTTCTTCTTCTTCTTTTCCCGACGGAGGGGCCAACCTAGGTCTTTAGGGGATATACCTTTTTGGTGTAACTCCTTCTCTCATCATTTTCATTAAAAAAAAAGAAAGTTATTTTAATTTTAAGTGAAAGTAAACAATAGTCTTAAATTATTTTTAAATAAATTAAATTTATTGGAGAAAAGTTGATTAGTTGGGTCTCAAAAACGTGTAGTCTAAATCTGAAAAGGAATATAATAATGAAATTTTAAATTTGAATTGGATACCATTTAGAAAATATACAATAAAGTTTTAGTTTAAATAGGATTATCGTGCCCTTTACTTCTGGTGATTCAAAAGAGGAAGATGGATTGAGAATTGAGAGAATGTTTTCAAAGAAGTGGAGGTTTTAAGTCAAAGTTTTGTGGACCATACAAGATTTTTTTTAATTTGTGTCTTTGAAAACTTTACTTGAAAAATTACAAGCTTAACTTTTATTGAATCCAAGCTGTTTTAGATTATTTTTATTTCATGTCCGAAGGGTCGTTAGTATTCACCTCCTTGGATATAATCGAAAATAATATAGTGAGTTAAAAATCCCAGCGGGGGCCCCCCCCCCCAATCGATTGCGATCCCAAAGTTCGAAAATAATTTTCTCTTCACCCGGGGCGCGATCACAACGAGGCGGTGTAAATACAATTTTATACAAAGTTAAATTTAGGGAACGAAGAAAATAATATATTATTTTTGTTATAGCCAAAAGAATCAACCCGGGATCTCCGCATGTGTACTGCGATGCTTTGTCATAAGAGATTTAGCTTCTATATCCTCTTAGCCACTAATATTTAATTGTTTATTTAATGAATCAAGGCCAACACTGCGAAAAATGAACGAGGAAGAGATTAAAGAAATTCCATAATTCATATAGACATTAGGTATTAGTTTGAGTTCGGCGATCAGTGGCTAAGAGGATATAGGAGCTAAAACTCTTATGACAAAGCATCGCAGTACACATGCGAAGATCCCGGGTTCGAACCCCGGCTGATCCTTTTGTCTATAATAAAATAATCTTTTCTTCGTCCCCTAAATTTAACTTTGATTATAGTGAGAATCTAATTGTCTTCACAAATTTAACTTTTATAAAAAATCCTTATTCATTTGACTTCTAATTATATAATTTTAATATTGATTTTTTTATTAATGCTAGGTAAGTGAAAATCACTTGTTTCGCACGAAATATACCAGAAATATAAATATGTAATTATATATTTGAATCAGAAGGGTTGTTTGTATTCACCTCCTTAGATCAATAGAAAATAAATTCGTGATTTTTTTCAAGAAAGTTAAATCTAATTCTAATTTGAACTTTTATAAAAAATATTTAATGATTTAATTGACTTCTAATTATATAATTTTAATGGTAATATTTTTTATTAATGCGAGATAAGTGAAAATACTTGGCTCGCACGAAATATACCAGAAATATATATTTTATTATATATTTGAATCATTGAAAATAAATAAATCCTAGATTGAGATATTTATTTATTTAATGCCACCCTGCATTTCCTTATTCACTACAACATAATTTTGTTGTTATTGTTATTGTTGTTGTTTCATAATAGGTTTTACAAAATGAGGATAAATGACCTATTGAAACGTGTGCATTCATTAAGTATATGGCGCGGCGGCCCAGATGCACTTGCTGCACACGGCGCAAATTATTCATTCCACCCACTCTGCAGTTCGCGTTCGTTTTTCTTGACTTTTAAGGGGGAGCACGCAGAAACAAACGCTAGAGGAAATAAATCGTCAGCCTGTTTATACTTTCAGCTAAATATACAATTTGGTCGGGATATTTATGGTATAGCTCTATTTTCTTTCTATTATTCTACTCGATTCAGGTCTCGCTTTCGCGATAAGTCGTCAATTCATTGGATTAACGCCCTGATTTCCATATTGATTTTTTTATTTATCAATAATACAATGTATATACCTAAGCAGTTTGTGATTTTCATGAAAAATATATTGATCAATATTGTCAATTTTTATCATTATACTATGGAGTCCCGATTATCCGCAGTAATTGGGGTTGAGTGCCCCGCGGATAGCCGAGAATTTGATTTCGAACTTTAAAACAAGGATAAAAAAATAAGCATTTTATTATTATTTTTTAAAAATGCGAGTAAAAAATTTGTATTTAATATTTATGTTCAGTACATATTTATATAAGTATATTAAAAAAAATCCTAATTTGAAATTTTTTATACTTTGCTATAATTTGTACGAACTTATTCTGCATTTTGAAATTTCAGAAACTAATAAATCAATTTACGTAGGTAGAAATGTATTTTTTTATCTTTGTAACGCCATTCATTAGGATCCCCGGAATCCGCACAGTGGAAAATCTAACCGCTGATAAATAATCGTGTTGTAATTAATTCTTGAAATAAACAAAAAAAATGAGAGTGTATGTTTGGAAGAAAAATAATTTTCAATCATTATTTTTTCTGTATCCGGATTAAGCATTACACAGTAATAAAAAAAAAACGTAGAAAGTTCGTTCTTGTGTCAAAATGTTTGCCAACTGCTTTGATTTTTGACTTTCTAGCTTTAGAACTTATGGTTCAAAAATGCAAAAATATCAATTTTGATTTTGTAGAGATTTTAAGGCGATGTCATTACAAAGGGATAAATAAGCAATTTATATTTAAGTTATTAGGGCGGTTTTTTCTCAGTTACCCCTTTTTGTATTATTTAATAAATGTGCGATTCTTTCATTAAAATCTAATCGAGAAAAAAATTCTAAAAAGGGGGCGGATAGAATCATTTCTCTTTTTCCGGCTAAGTCCTAAATGCCTATTACAACTTACCTGAAACAGGTCTGGACTTGTAATTTACAAGTTCAGACTTGTTTCAGAATATTATAAATTAATTTTTGCTATTCTAGGAACGGCCTTTTGACTTTTGAACTTGGATCAAAACGATACTCGTTATAGAGAAGAGAATATTCAATTGGACTTCACTAAAATTTAGACAGAAATATAAAAAAGGAATTATTTGCTGCAGATCTAGCTGCGAGCGTACCTAGTGTTGAAAAAAGTATTTACTTTACCACCATTTAATACTATTAAAAAACCATATCTACTAAATTATCTCTCGTGCTCTTTAAATTTATTCCATCAAACCGAATCGAATTGTTATTGAGAGAGAAGTTAAACAAATAACCCGATAATAGTGAATTAGGTATTGACATTTAATTTGAATATTTTTTGAGTAATCATCAAAACATCATTTAAAAATTTGTTTGTTTATTAAAACCCTTGCTTAATGAAGCTACATGTCTATTTATCATTTTTTACATTCGAAGTTATATAAGTTAACTTAAATAAATAAATACATTCTTCTGTAAGTCATTTCAATAAGTATTAAATATAAATGAAACTATAAAAGTTGCTTATGAACATGCCAATATGATTATATTATCTTTAAGAATCGAATTTAATAAGTTCATTAAAATGGACGCATATAAGTCAAAGGAAAAAGACATATGTGATTCCCAGGCACGTTTTTCAAACAAAACGTGGTAAAAACGTTTCTTTGTATAATATTTGGTTTCATTATTAGTTAGTTGAACTCTGGCCTGTGTGTTTCAATAGGCAAACCTGAATGAATGAATTAACCTACGGGATGGTGATTTGCAGCGTGCAGACAGCCGCTGGGTCTCCATTCCAAAAAGGAAGTTAATCCGCATGACTCATGCTCAGGTACACAAAACACATGGAACTTATTCCAGTGACACAGGCCAGAGAGGAAACCGAATCGCAAATGAGCAGACAGAGTGAGTGAGGCTGGGTTGACGAGATGAATTCTTTACAAGTCGCTTGATGTTTCAAGGTTGTAGGTCGCAGGAAAAACGGGGACAGGATGCGATTTTAAGTCTCTAGAAGACATAGCGATAAACGAACTGGTAAATGCGTTGATTTGATTTTTTTTTCAATTTGACAGCGAAGGGGGTTTGAGCGGTCGAAATCTCAAGTTTATTACAAATTTGGATGTAGGAAGGATTAGTGACTTTAACGCATCAATACAAACACCATAGTGTGGTATCTATAATTTAGCGAAAGGGCGGAATAGGTTTTATGATGAGTAGGTTATAATGAATGGCAGTCGATAAATTATTTAATTTTATTCAATTTCCAACGTTTCGGAGACTTTTTTCTCTCCTTCTTCAGGTTATTGAATAGTTGTTGATGGGTGAGTATAACTCGGTTCCCATTTGTCTCTCCTTTCAGTGATAGGAATATTACAATATTTTCCAACATTATACCATAATTTACTTGGAGATAACTAAGTACACTTATGATATAATGTTGGAAAATATTGTAATGTTGTTACTATTCCCGAAAGGAGAGACAAATGAGAACCGAGTTATACCCACCCATCTATAACTATTCAATACCCTGAAGAAGGAGAGAAAAGTCTCCGAAATGTCGGAAATTGAATAAAATTAAATAATTTATGGACTGCATTTCATTATAACCTACTTATTTCGCTTACCAGTCCGTCTATCTAAGAAAATAAATAAAATTAAGTTTTATGATGAGCCAGGTAATCGAGTGAGTGAGATAAATCCTATTAGTTTATTGGTCTCTTTTGAATTGTGTCCAAGGTGGCAAGAGATATTCGAGACATGGACGAATTTTAGTTTTGTTTAGGGTACCGAATAATAAAATAAATTTAAATTACTGTCTGTCTCTAGTAAGATTATATAATTTTTTAACTTGAATGTGGTTAAAAATTAAAATAATTAAAAAAGATTAAATTGTAGTAGGAAGTTTCATTAATTTATTTCGACTTTCAGCAACTCAAATGTGGTAATCATTAGTAAGTGACTATCAAGTAGTAAGTAAATGAATTTGGTGGACGAATATTTATAGGGTATCACTTAATAGTAAGAAAAAGAGTTATAAAATCAATAAAAATAGATGCTAAAATGGATACGATATATTATATTTTATTTATTTATTAAAATATTAATAATAATAATTTTTATAAGATCTACATCATTGATTTTATAATTTTCTTTATTACTATTAAGTGATACACATCATTGGTTATTGAAAATTTAATTATTAATTATACATTTATTCATCAAGTATTGATGTGTTTCATAATAGAAAATCAACTCTGACACTGTCGACAAGAAAATATATTGTTAATTTGCTTATTCTCATTTATTTAATTTTAATAATAACTATTTATTTAAATAATTGTTTGTTTTCTTGAAAAATTAATAAATTATTCATATATAATGTAAAAAAACTAGGGTTATATATCGATACTTGTTTAAATAGCTGGATTGACAAATTGCTGACAAGCAATCAAAATTCGTTTTTTCTTTGACTTATAAAGGATATAATAAAAAAAAAAGTAATAATTGAAGTGAATGTGAGGGAACCATTTGAACTCGTTGCCCCTTGAAATGGATTTAATTGATGCCGAGATAATTAATAATAACGAATGGATAAAAAAATATCTCCGCAAGATCATTAGCTGGTCGCATAAAATTAGCCTAGAATTGAAATTAATTTATCAAGTCTCGAAATCCCCCCCTCCACATCACCCATTTGGCTCAATCGATCATAATTTGTCCATTTTGATCTTGATGAAAGTCAAAAAGAGAGACACCCATAAGTCATCTGTTTGTTTCTGCTCCGATTCCAGTCCAACAGATTCAGGGCTTGTCTTGTTAAGGAATTATCTGCGCTTTATCAATTAAAGCCTCTTTCAATGGCTTCTTGTATTTCGTTTTAAGTAGGATGATGTTTTTGTTTAATTCTTTGTATAACATTCATGATTTGCTAAGTGGTGAATGCATGGGCGCATATAAGGGGTGGCAGGGAGGGCAATATCCCTCTGGCTTTTCGGGGGCAGTATTTTATTTCAAATATTATTATTTTTCGAAATTTTTCTCAAAAATTTTGAATCTGGATGGCTATATTTATTATTCATTCGTCTTACTTCCAGACGATAATGTTGACTTCCGAAATTTATATGGGGTGGGGGTTTTGACACTATTTTGCCCCCCCCCTCCCCCGAGAAAAATTTCGAGATACGTCCCTGAAAGAATTTGATATATGGTCTAGCTAAAGCATTTGTGTTAGTTAATTCACTAGATTTGTTTCACATATATATAAAAAAGTTCAGTTTCAACCTA
This sequence comes from Forficula auricularia, assembly GCA_024734495.1. NCBI lineage: Eukaryota > Metazoa > Arthropoda > Insecta > Dermaptera > Forficulidae > Forficula > Forficula auricularia. The sequence continues at coordinate 79,528 of JALMQS010000251.1, read as the reverse complement.
TTATTTATTATGTGCACCAGGTCTAGATTATAGCTAATAAATAAACTATAATTTGATTCAAATTTTAAAGTTGAAAGGTTGAGGAGGAGAGTGTTTTTAACTGAAAATACAAAGGATAGCTACCAAATTTTTCGACTACTTATGCTTTACTTCCTAATTTTAGATTTGTTTTTTAAATGAAGCTAGAGTCAGAATATAAAGATAGACCGCAAAAACTATGTCATAATTATTAGAAATTATATCGTTGTGTTTATACTAATAAATTGGAAGAGTAAGTGAAATTATGGTTAAGACTAAGACTAAGGATGCTAGGTACAATTTTTGATGAATTGTCAATATTTTTGTCAACAAATGGTTTGACCTAAAAAGCTCAGCCGTCCATTTCCGACCTCCAACCCCTTTTAGTCGCCTTTTACGACAAAGCAGGGGATATTGTGGACCTATTCTACCCCCGGTCCACAGGGGGCCAAAAAAAAGTTTTTGTTACCTGTAGGTATATCTTTTTAGCAGTCTTACTTTAGATCACTTAGTTATTGCAGGTTATCAGCTAATTTTGTAGTCTGCGTTTTAATTTTGTCATATTTAGCTACATAGGTACCCCGTTTAAGTTAATTTTAATTTATCCATTTTATCAAATCTTTTACTCGCTACTCTGTTATTTTTGTTATGCAAGCTAGAAGTGAGAAAAATATCCCTGGATAAAAAAAAAAAATAGTCTTGGTATTTATTGGATTGCACCACATGCATTGATATCTCGCTGCAACTCATACTAGTATAACATATAATACGAATTAAATGATTATGATTTTGATTCTAAAATTACGTATCTATTTATGTTAAATAATTTCAAATTAATTTCTTCTTGATCGAGAAATAAAGACTGTGGAAAAGAGTGTTTCGAAGACTATTCTTGATTAGAATTTAATAATAAAAATTTTCATTGAAAAGATATTTAAGTTCTGAATTGAAAAGGGGTCATTCAGTTCATTTGATAATATGATTTATATATAATTAATTTTTTTAAAGATTTGAAAGATATTAATTTGCAGATGGTAATAGATTAAAATTTACTAGAAAATCATAAAATGATTTTTTAAAGATTTTTACTAATACTTAAAAGGGGTGAAAGAATTTAAAATTAGAATTTCATAAGCTACCATAAAATTGGACTTTACTCTAAAGTCAAGAATTAAAATTAAAGAAAAATTTAAAGACCATATTAAAGAAAGAGATATTTTTAATTTGCATGCCAGATGATCTCATGCCCTCAAATCTTAGTGCCAATCTTGCAGATAGTTGACTGAACACTTGAGAAGATTCTTCCGATACGTATAATCGTATATTATATGCGCAGCTACGCAAAATTTCAATAGGTCTATATATGGTAATATTTAATTAAAAACAAGTGAGTTTTGAAAAAAATTACAATATTTTTCTTCCCTCTACTTGAATAGAACAGTAGTGGATTTTTTAAGAGTAGATCAAGCAAAAGTGATTTTATTTTAACTTTGTCTCCAGATGTTTAAATTTCAGAAAACATTTTGTAAGTTTCAAAAAACACTTGTTTTCGATCAAAATTATTATATTTCTTATAAATTTACTTAGAAAATGTAAAAACTTAAAGATTTATCTAAGAAGATTATGCATAGCTTTGATGATACAAGCATGAGAAAGGAAGAGATTTGGTAGGTACTATATAAAGAATTTCGAAAATCGAATCGGGAAAATAAGTTTACTAATCAGGAATTTGAAGTCAGGTGGGCCGAGTGGTTAAAGTGCATGCCTTCTAATCAAGCTAGCGCGGGATCAAGCCCGACTAGCTGCAAATATTTGACCGGCTATAATGTTCAGGGGAAGGCAATGGGAAACCACCCCTCTGAAAAATTTACCCAGGAAAATTACAATGGAGAAGATACTATCCATAGTAATCGCCGACGCTCGGAATCGAGTATGGCACTTGAAGAAGAAGAATCAGGAAGTTCAATATAGAAATATGAAAAAGAGAGCTTTGTGGAGAGTTTCATGAAGAGAGAAACTCTGAGCACATTTTCAGAAGTAATGCTTATTTTGTAGGATCATTTGGAATCTTAGATTATAGTTAGCATGAATCAGATTTCAGTCTTCAAAATGACACCCTCTCTTACTTAAATGACGTTGGTAGTATAACGATTCTTTAAATCACTTGCAGTGTTATTTCAAACTATTAATTGGCGATGAACCAGTAGGTTGTGATAGATGATATTTAGCCAGTGCTTATTAAATTGACATTTCAACGTAATATATGAGTGAACTATACGTAAATAATCATTTACGTTTAATATAGGGTATGTCGTCAATTCTTTAAATGTCGAGAAACTTCAATGCGCGACTGTAAATGTTTTTTTTTTGTTTTGTTTTTTTTTTAAGTAAGCGAGAGGTTAAGGAATCCGATTGAGATATATCCATCGCTGAGCTATAAATCCATAATCCCTTCCATGGCCTGAATGCTAACGAACGAATTTCCTATAAGACTCGAAAGCATAAATTACTAATAAGGGTTGTAAATATCGAGTAGTTCGTGCGGTATGCAGTTCCACGGAGGAGGACAAATTGCATTCGAACGGAACTGTGAAGAATTCATCGAACTCATCTTTCATTCTACCTGAAGACAATTGCGCCGAAGCGACTTGAACCTTATTAAAACGTCCAATAAATACAGAAAGTGGACTGCATTTGTTTCTGGGATGTTATGCGATGTTCTGCGGCGGGACCGCCGACCGCGCGCACTAAGGCTAAATCATTGCGCAATTGGATTTCTATGATTTAAAGGCACGAAAACCGAGTCGGTCTCAATTAGATCTCCGTGGTTTAATCTTGGCACAGGACGGGTACAAATAGATCCACCAAAGAAGGTGACGTCCACTTAATTTATTAGCTAATTATTTTATATAACACAAATAAAATAAGTTTTCTTTCATTTTTAAATTTCTTTATAAGTTTTTGTCAAAGCTTGGGCTTATTAAACAAAACTATTTTTATTTTTAATCTTCTAAAATAGGTGTAATAATTGGGGGCCAGGTTCACTGAGAGTGTATATTCACAGAACAGGAGATTCGATTTCACGTCCCTCTCACTGCAGAAATTTGACCGTCTATAATCTGAACCCTGGACACCAATCTACATTGAAACTTATACTCACACATAAAAATACGCATGTTTCAAAAAAGTATCACATTTCATTGAAAAATACACTAATAGCCAAAAAAAAAAAAAATAATCAGAAATACTAAATGTAATGAATTTCAACTCATTCTTATTAATTTATTTAACTAAACACTTCTATAATCATAATTTAATAATTTAGTAAAATTAAATACTATTTTGAATTCATTCGTAATTTTATTTCCTACTAGCTTCAAGGCCCGCCGAAGGCGGGCCTTTTGCTAGCCAGGGGGCTTCGCCCCCTGGACCACCACGTGGCTACTTTATTGATGTTTTATTAGTAACAGAGAATAAATATAATTGTTTTATTATAAAGTCTTAAATAGATATAATTTGAGATTCTATTTAACTGTAATATACACTCATAACAAATAAGATGAAACAAATATTTAAAATGTATTAAAAATCTCTATTTATAAAAAATTCTCTTATTCTCAAGCTTGAGTTGTTTATTTGTTTTGTTAAAAGAATTTAGTCTTATTGATTTTAAGTCGATTCTTCCACGTTGTCAGTAGATCATCGCCATCATTGAGTATACAGTCCTAAGACTGGTTTGATGCAACAATTCGTCTCCATTCGACTCTGTCCCCCGCCAGCTGTTTGACCTCTCTAAATGTCTGGCATCCCATATTCCCAATTATTTGGTTGAAATATTCTAATCTGGGTCTTCCCATTCCCCTTTTCTTTCCCACCTCCCCCTCCAAGATATCCCTAAGCAGTCCCCCATGTCTCAGTGTGTGCCTCATCATCTGACCTCTTCTCTTCTTCAGACTCTTCCACAAGGTTCTTCTTTCTCCGATTCTTCCAAGAACTTCTTCATTTGTAATTTTATCCATCCATTTGATATTCAACATTCTTCTGTAGCACCACATTTCGAAAGCCTCTAATCTCTTTCTCTCCGCTTTTCTAATTGTCCAGGTTTCGCACCCGTACATGGCTATGCTCCATACATTTGTCTTCAATAGCAACTTCCTGTTTTCTAAGCTGTTTTCAGTAGAGCTTGCCATTAATAGTCAAAACATCAAAAATGTAATGCAATAAGGTTATTCCTCTAGTATTAGATAAGAATCGATAGATATTTTTGATTTTAAGTCGATTCCTCCATGTCTTCAGCAATGGTTACCAATAATAATCGAAGGGTCAAAAATCTAATGTAGAATTGTTATTCCTCAAGTATTAGATAAGAATCGATTGCTATTTTTGATTTTAAGTCGATTCCTCCATGTCTTCACCAATGGCTACCAATAAAAACCGAAAGGTCAAAAATCGAATGTAGAATGGTTATTCCTCGACTGTTAAATGAGAATAGATCATTGTTTTTGAAATAAAGTCAACATGAACTGCAAATGATATCTGATTAATAATAAAGGAATAAACATATTAATATTTCAAATGAATTTGGATAAAGTTTAGCAACGATCCGTTGCAGTTTATTTAATTAAATAACAATTTTTGAGTTCATCAATTAAATTGTCAAATTAATGTTTGTGGGATTTAAAATTCATTGTAATTAAGTACCTTGAGGACCACAAAAAAGGTCATATATAGTTTTTTGTAAAATTATATTTTAAAGTACTTTATTTTAAAATAAGATAGTACATTGGATAAAGTTTAGCAACGATCCGTTGAAGTTTATTTTTTTAATTTTTGTTTTTAAATGTACTTTAAAAAAAATAGATAGTTTTTTTAAATCTTTGTTGCATTATTAAATTCTTCTTCAACGATAATGTGGTTAGAACTCTATTATCTATGCTATTAAGAATGAATGACATTCAAAAATCTGACAAACAGTGCCGCCAACAAATATTTAGTTTGCTAGTTTAGTTCTTTTATTGTTTGGCAAGCTATGTTGGCTATACAGATTTTGTTTTAGTTTTTCGTGAATTTTCCAATTTTCCGGGCAACTTTTCCGATTTTTTTTTTACGTATTAACCTGAAATGGACTATTCCGAACATTTTAAAAAAAAATTAGCCAAATCGGAACAGGCATTTGAGAGATCTGCATTTACAAAGAAAAAGAAATTCATTTTTATTATATAGATTGTTATGTAATGATTTGTTAATTATTATTAATTTATTTTTTTGGTCTTAGAAAAATCTGAAACTTCTAGAAAATTCATTTTCAAACATAATTTTTTTAGATAGCAACAAAAAAAGTTAAGTTATTAAATTGGGATTTATCGAACTATTGAGAATAAGTAGTAAAAATGTCTAATCATTAAGTTTACCGGATTTTCAACTTTTTTCTCTATTTTTTATTTTTTCGATGATATTGATGCAACGTATTGGTCGAAGTAGAATTTCGATTTAACTTAGATACCAAATATATATATTTTTTTTATTATTAAAATTTTAAAATAAAAAATTTATGCGCACACACTCTAGTATTATAAATCGAATAAACTAAATTTTTTCAAATATTAATAAAAATATATTAAAAAAACATAATTTTATTTCAAAATGCTCTAGTGGGAAAAAAATTCTTATATAACCGAAAAATCTTCTTAATTAGATGACTAAAAGTAAAAGCACGCTTTCATACTTTTAGAATGAATTTTTTTTACCTATATTTTTATTTAAGTCTATGTTGTTCGATGAGAAACAGCAAAAAGTATTAGATTTAGAAAATATTTTTCTACTTACATATACTATAACATCTTGTTAGCTGTGAGAAATGCTTAAATATATTTTTTAAAGTTTAAATTATATTTTTTCCTATTAATTCTGAAGTGGTAATATTGTATTGTCATCACAAATACAAAAGAGTGAATATATAGCTTTGTGGAAGTAGGTTGAAATTCTATTAACAAATTCTACCTAAACAAACTGGCAGAGAAAAGAAGTGAACTAAAATCATGTATAAAAATCAAAAAGTCAATTAAACTACAAAAAATACAACCGTTTGAAAATTATGGCCAATAAATAGAAAGACTCCAAAATAACTTCGTACAAAATTTTTCACTGTGATTTCTTTGCAAATGAAATGCACTCCTCGTCGACTTTGAACAACAAAAATATCCAGCCCATCTCTTTAACATAAAGGTGTTTCTCTTATTCACTATGCATTCGCTCGCGACTGAGTGATTCATTCTTTTCATCTCGCTAGACAGATTTGTTTTTCTGTTTGTTTTCATTCTTTGAAAATATTCATGGAGAACACAACATGCCTTTTAAAGACAACTCTAATCTAACTTCACTTGAATTTGTATTATTTAAAAATATTTATTATAAAATAAAAATTTATCATTAAATGATGTCTTAACGTTATAAATAATTCAAAATAAGACTGCTTATTAATATAATAAAGATCAGGAGTTATTAATCTTTTTATTCAACCAAAAACCATATTCAAAAAGTACCATTAACAGAAATGTTCATATTCCCTATAATTTGTCCTATCCACTTTTCCATAAGTGAAAAAATTGCAGAATAAAACAAATAAAAGCACAAGATAAAGCCTATATTTAACCGACTTCAAAAAAGGAGGAGGTTCTCTATTCGACTGAATTTTTTTGTGTGCCTATGTTGCCTTATATCTCCGACTGGTTTTGAAAATTTTTTTTGCATTGGGTTCAGTCTAGCTTCCGATTGGTCCCATTTTTTTTTTCGTTTTTTTTTCATAGGTATTAGACCTTTTTTATTAGGTTTGTTTAGACCTAACCTCTATGTTTATGAACCGATTTCGATGGTTCTTTTTTTATCCGAAAGGGGGTGTCTTAGGGATGGTGTCATATTAATTTGGTCAAGTTTTGATGATATGATCACTATTAATAACATCACTAAAAAGAGAAAAATAAAAATAATTTTTAAGAAAAAAATAAAAACCGACTTCAAAAAATTAAATGCAACAAATAAAATACACTAAAAGGTGTAAAATAATTATTATCTTATTTAGTTACAACTAAACGACGAAATATTAACATGAAATTACTTTTTGAAGTTGGTGCCAAACATATACCTTTTATGAATCGCACTCGACGGATCTTACTTAGTACGTTTGGCGGGTACGCTCGCTTATAGGTATAGTTTGTTTGGCACCGACTTCAAAAAGTAATTTCTTGTTAATATTTCGTCGTTTGGTTGTAACTAAATAAGATAATAATTATTTTATACCTTTTAGTGTATTTTATTTGTTGCATTTAATTTTTTGAAATCGGTTTTTATTTTTTTCTTAAAAATTATTTTTTTCTATAGAAGTTCCAATTGATGATAGAAAAAAATCACAATCGAGTGTCATCCATTAAATCTTACCTGTCAATAATAATTTTTATTACATGTTTTTAGAATCATTCTGTCTTTAAATTTAAAGTATCAATGATTTGAAATTTTATTTTTAATTTAGGAATTGTCATTTCATTGCTCTTCGATTTTTGAGAAAATTCAAAATTCGAAACACTCCACAATTTCCATTTAAACTATTTATATAGTTTGGTTATTTGTTTGAATTTAGAATTTCTATACCGCGAAATTTTACAAATAAAGATTAAATCTTTGAGTGAAATATTAAGCGCTATATACACATGTAAAATATGGGTAGACATCACAGGTTGGTATTGCACTTTGTAACACTCGGGTCCGAGGGTGTGAACATAATCCATCTGACATGTAGTTAAAATTATATTGAAATAACCCTTATTATTTATGTAACTCTGATTTAGTAAATGACAAGCATATTTTCTATTTTTTCTTCGATCATCAAAAAATTTGAATAAATAAACAAGTGAGCTTTTTGAATTTTTTAAAAAATGCACATTTTTAAATGACTGTAGCTAATTAGCAAACTGAGTCACGCCTGTTTGTATTAATAAATAGCACCGCTCAGTCAAGTTTCAACTTTGTACCTCAAAAAGTCCGCTGATAAAAAAAGACAACATCGTTAAAATTCGCGCACAGAGAAACTGACTCTTGAATAAGTTGTTAATTTGTTTTTCAATTTTGAAAATAAATTTATTTCTTAATTTCAAATATTTAAATTTTAAAAAGTCAAGTTAAAAGACCAGAACAAATTGTCTGCAGGTAGAGAGAGAACGAATAGAACAAAGGACCCTTTAAAAAAGATTAGCTCATAGCAACAGACAGCATGGCTCGAATGCTGTATTAATAAACAAGCTTGTATTAATAATTGTGCAGGGCCCAGCCGACTATATGCCGAATGTGTGCAAAACACATGGGTGGCCAAGTCAAAGGGCGGCAAAACAGCTAGACTGACTAACTAACTGTCTCTCTAGAGTCTAACCGAGTGATTTTCCACCTTTTTAAAGATGCCGCTCCGCTAATGAGCGGGAAATTTTTCAGCTCCCCCCCCTTTGTGAAAATCCTCTAATTTGGAGTACGGGGAAGGGTGGGTTACCGCGTCACCCTCCATCTCCTCTTCGCAAGAACACATACGCAAAGCTCAGATGAGTAATTTTATTTATTATATGTACCAACCTATGTATTAATTTTTAGCTAGAAGAGGTAAAGGGTAATAATTTTTTATGTGTTAAATTTTACTTACAATTTTAGAAGTGGGCGCAAAATTATAGTTTGCCCACGGGCGGCCGAATGGCTTGGCGCGTGCCCTGGATGTATTAATAAACAAGCTTGTATTAAAAACTGCTCCATTCTGCCAAGTTTCACAGCTTTCTAGTTTAACAGATAAAAAATTGCGAAAATATAATTATCTCCCCCCCCCCCAATTTATGATTTACTATTATATTTTTAATTTAATTTATTCTTCCAAATCTTAAGTGACTGGATTTAATATTCCTGAAACCTCGAGTGCTATTAATACTAAATGAAATAATTTTATAGTAAACTAGCTGCAAGGCCCGCCTTCGGCGGCCCTCTTGCTAGCCAGCGGGCACGCCCCCTGGACCCCCAGCCCTCGAGCCCCACCCTCACCCCCACTCCCACACCCCGAAACCCACCCAGCACCCCCTAACCCCCACCCCGCACCATGCCCAACCCCCGGTCCCACACCACCACCCCAACACTCCATTCCGCACCCTAACCCACTACCTACTATTTGGTTGAGTTTGCTCCATTTTAAAATTTGCCGTAGAGTTAATAGTTTAGGAGTTATTTGATAATTTTCATTCGTGCGCCCCCCCCCCCCTTCCCAAACCCCTTTTGGGATCAAAATATCAAAACGTTATATAGCTAAAAACGTAAGTTAGAAGACATCTGATGTAAATATGAAATTTCATAATAATCCCTTCAGCTGTTTTTACGTGAATCGTGAGCAACTTTTCGGAAACGACGGGAACAGATATACATAATGACAGACAGACAGACAGCAAATTTGTTGGGGGTGTTTTCGTTCATAACTTTGCTTGAAACGTGTGCAACCAAAATTTGGCGTGATTTGGAGCAATGTACAGACAAAACCTTAATTTTATTTATATAGATTACTATTTTTTCTTTTTTCTTCATTTTACAATTTCGCTGGTTGACCACCGTTAGTATAATAGTATTTAGACGCCGATAGAGCAGTGACTAAGACGCTTGATTTCTGATAGAGATTAATCGGGATCAAATCTCGCCTTAGTCAGAACAATTTTCATCTTTGTCGAAAATGCGCCTCACTACTCCAGGGGGAGATAACGGAAAACCACTCATGTGGAAAAATCTCCCCAGGAAAATTATAATGGAAAGGAAAGTCTTCATAGTAATCGAAAAGTTTTTGTTTTGCCGAGAGTAGCAGAGTTGTTGATTCACAAAGAGAAACAAAGAGGTTGTCCTCTGATTGATGCAAATAAACATACACACATATATATCGAGATGATTTATCTGTATATATATATATTATTTATTTGTTTGAGACTATAGTTTCGAAGAATTGGTCTTCATCATCAGTCTTTCTTCAATTATAAATGTTTTTTCATGGAGTCAATATCATATGGATATTGAAAACAAAAGATAAACAACAAGATAACAAAAGATAAAAAGAAAAACCCTTCTATTGTCAGCCTTTCTAGTTGTAAAACAAGGAGAAAGGGAAGCATATTGTTATATTTGAATGTGAACCGAAAGGAATGTCTTTATTAGTTCCTAGCCGACCACCAGTGACAAAGTTTTCAATATCCATATGATATTGACTCCATGAAAAACATTTATAATTGAAGAAAGACTGATGATGAAGACCAAGTCTTCGAAACTATAGTCTCAAACAAATAAATAATATATATATACAGATATATCATCTCGATATATATGTGTGTATGTTTATTTGCATCAAGCAGAGGACAACTCTTTGTTTCTCTTTGTGTCCATAGTAATCGCCGAACCTCGGAATCAAGTATGGCATTTAAAGAAGTATTGTAAATATGAAAAAAATCGTCCAGTATATGAAATCAATTAAATTTATTCAAATAATGTCATTTAAATTTTTGAAAATTGTCAATATAAACATCCCATTTTTTGTTTTGATAGTTTGTCTTAATAAACAAAACTATTTTTGGCACTCAGGTTCACTTCCCGAGCGTATGAGTACAACTTTTTAGACATGTAATTAAACAGTCCAAATTTAAAGTAGGTAAAATAATTATAATGAAAACAAAAAAATAGTTGTCTTCATTTTCTTCAAAGTTTTTTAATCTGACATGTTTTTTTTTTATGTAAATGAATCGTTTTCATTCTATTAAATGATTATTTAATTATTAATTGTTCGGATAGTGATATCCGTCCCGAGATATTCAAGTTGATGTTTGCGGTTGGCAATAAAGGAATAGTGAAGCCGAAGACCACCTCGGCTTCGTGCAGTGACAAATGCGGAGCACAAGATGATGGAGCACACACCCAACACGCACGCACCTATCAACTACAGGGTGTGCCAACGGCTCTCATTAAAGGGACTTGAGAAATGTTTCTTCTAATATTTTGTTATTTTGTATAGGTATATATATATTCATCAAACTTATTGTTATAAAAAACAATTTTGATTTTTCTAATCCAAAATTTTTTAGATAAATAACATAATTTAGAAAAAAGATTAATCTTAGAAATGATCGAAATTTTAAATAACAAAAAATCTTAATAAAAGGTAAGATATGGATTGTTTTTATAATGCTTATAAAACATTTTTAGAGAAAAATAATTGATAATAAATATTTATATTACTTTACCATACAGGGTATGGTCAAGTATTGTAATCGTGCATGAAAAAAGTGTTTTTTTCCTTCTTTTTTTCGAAATATCTTAAAAACGCCTGAAACTATTTCGATTAAAAAAATTGAGCGAAACCATGGCATTTCGCTCTACAAAAAAGCTCTAATAAGTGAACATCGAAAAAATTATATTTTTCGAGATAATAATTGTTTTGTCAAAATGTCTGTTAGTCTGTGTGTTACCACATTTTTGTGGACGAACCAGCTCAAAAACTAGTTTGAATATCGAAACCAAATTTCACACGTAGTTTTGGTCCATTGAGATTAAGAGCTGATTAGATTTTGGTGCATATCGACCCAAAATTAAGTGAGGTGGAGGGGGGTTATAAATGAAAAATCTAGGCCATTTGAGCAAACTCAACCAAATTTTGTATAGATAATCAGTGAGACCCCAGAAGTCTAAAAATGCAAAAACTACCCCCCCCCTACATGAATATAAATAATTTTATTAAATATTAAATATAAGTGAGGGCCAGGTTGTATGGTAAAGTTAATAGAGTAAAGGGTGTGTAGTTTCACAGTGAATTTATTCACTGTGAAACTACACACCCTTTACTCTATTAACTAACATCATGTTTCACCTAAAACCTACACCACTTTCCATAAGTAAAATTGTATGGTAAAGTCAAGTGGATGGTCACATCAGAACACGTCAGCTTATTTTTTATTTGAATTAAAGGTAATCTGGTCAACAGAACAATTTGTACAATTGCCTGTTATCAAAATATTTAATTTCTTAGGGGTTTTTTCGAAACATTAGCGAAAACAACTTTTTTCTTTTTTCAATTTTTTTAAAAATTTCTATTGATATAGGGAGAATTTCTCCTGAAATGTCTAGTTTAAAAATAAAATTTCCAAGATTGTTTTATAAAGATTTGTATTTTTTCCTTATTGTTTTATATATACGATCTTCAATGCTCTGACACACGGACAGGCAGAAATGCACCCTAGTATTTCTATCACGGTTCCATTTTAATTTTTTACGGAACTCTAAAAATTGTGTGAATTTAATTTTTGAGCTGCCCGGTTCGAAAAAGATCTTTTTGAATAATTAAGTGTATTAGTCTAGTGTTCGGCAAAATGTGTGCCGCAGCACACTGGTGTACCGAGGTCATTAGTTGTCAAAATGTCAAGTTATACCTGAGAGTTATGCGAGCAGCCTTATCAACGATTGCTCCAAATTTTGATCGCCTGTGCTCAATTAAGCATGACTCACATTTCTCATTAAACATCTTTTCATATTATATTGATTTTAATAATAAATAAATATTAAATAAACACTGTTTTTTTCTTTGGTGTACCTCTAAAATTTCTTCATTTGGTAGGTGTACCTTGAGCACAAAAAGTTTGCGGAACACTGTACTATTAGTGTATTCAGACAAAAATTTTAAGCTTACCATAAAGTTTATCTAAATGTTTTAATTAATGCCATGAGAATGTCGAAATACTCAAATTATTTTGGTACGGATTTCAATACATTCGGGATACCCGGTATGCAACTCTCCTTATTTCCATTCGCATTTCAGACCCCATATATTTTCTATCATGTCAGAGTGGAAAATGAATAGAACGAGAAAGAGAAAGATCTACTGGGTGGTCACCAAAGATCGTCTCACCTATTTTTTTTTTTTTTAACATTCTATTCTCTCTTAAGTTTTAGCCAGCAAATGATCAATCCTTCAGACTAGATCAGTCATCTTGATGTTTTCAAAGTAATCTAGATTTTCATTATAAAATAAATGCAAGAATGATGCACCAAGAAAATTAAATTATGTTTTTTATGCACTCTTATGCAAAAAAGGCACCGAGAAAAATGGCAACCGATAGGTTTTAACAAAGAGATTAGTGACCAAGATATGTGCAATTAATAAGTTAGCGTGTCCATGAAAACGACGAAATGAATAACTTTTTTGTGGTTCTAGTAACGTCACGCAACTGTGCTTGGATCATTTTGATTCTTTTTAGTAGACACCATATGGTGTCTGTGTAGGTACACAGGTCTTGAAATAGGTACCTACTTGTAAAATTTGCAGAATAGGATTAGATAGATCAGGGCTATCCAACCCTCGCATGAGGCCCACCACTGCAATGAGTATGGCCCAAAATAGAATCATAAACTTCCTTAAAAAATTCAGATTTATATGTAGAGCTATATTTATTCCCTTTTTCGAAATAGGAATGTACATTTTAACAATACGTGAAGCTTTTTTCAAGAATAAATAAAATTCACTAAAAGCAAAATTATAAGCTCAACTACAACTATACTTATAAGATAAAAAAAATAATTAAGATGCGAATATTTAAAAATTCTTCCTCTCATATTTTCATTTTCAAAATATTTATTATTTCAGTAATTTATATGATACGACACTAACCAAATCTATAGTTATATCATTCTAGTACAAGGCACAATGAATTGGGGTTTTCTAGAACAATCACAATTAATTGATAATTTGTCCCCTGGACTAAAACTTGTCAGGACTTGTCTTTTAGATCTTTACAGGTTCTTAGAGTACATGTCAATAGATAATGGATAGTCAGGATTATTATACCGTGACCCTTTTAAAAAATCAATTATCATTCCTCATATCCTTCTTTAATCCCATTCGATTTAAACCAGGGCGGTCCAACCCGTGGCCCAATATAAAGTCATATAATTCCTTAAAACATAGAGATTTATATGTAGATACTGCGGAAAACACACAGCAATTTGGACTGATAATTTTTTCACTAAAATATGGTAAAAGTGCTAATTTTAAATGTTGAACCTGGAACTAGATTTCAAGATTTCCGAAAAAATAATCATCCTTTTGGCCTAATTTCGACTCAATTTTCATTAGAAATAAATTTTCTAATTGCAAACTTTCTGATTGAATGTTCTAGAACTACAATTACATACTGATCTGAAAGAAAAATTGAATATTTTCTCTTTATTATAATTTTATATTAATTATCTACCCAGGAAAAAATATAAACAAATACTAATACATAATATAACTTTTTGTAAGTATGTAGGTATGTATACACTATACATATACGAGAAGCTATTTTCAAGTATAAAATTTACGAAAAGTAAAATTAGAAGCTCAATATAAGCTAAAAAAATAATAAAGTTCTTATTTCTATATTATTAACTATCTTTTTTGAATAACAAATATCAGTAGAATTATATTATTTTATCCGCTGTCCGAGAAAATTTTTTTCTTCAAATGTGGCCCGTGTAAGTCAAAAGGTTGGACACCCCTGAGATAGATAGTTCCAATCAAAATAATTTATGGGATTGAACATATTGGGAAAAAAATGCTCTGTCAATTCTCCAATTTGACCGCGAAAGAGTGTCGGTAGTTATCGAATCGCATTTAACGTACAAAACAAGGAAAATTATTCATATCTCATGGGACTACCTGCCATGATATCTATAAAATATGAAAATAGACTAGACAATTCTACAATGGGCCTTTTAGTCAAGAAAGGTAGTAAGGCTCAGGTTGTCTCTTAGTCTGATAGCTCGTTTGTAGATTGTAGGGTGGCAAGTGAATATACGGAAACCTCTCTCAGTTGTGGCCCATTTTTGAAAGATGGAGAATTTCGGCTTTGTAAAGTATGACTGTGGGGGTTTAAAAAAACTCCTAGGCCTAAATAGAAAGCCAAGTTTATTTTCGCCAGGATCATTATTTTAAATTCAAAGCAAACATCTAGATAACAAAAAACAATCATTTTAAGATCAACTAATCATATATATTTAAATCAAGCCGAGATTATTTCGATTTGGTTAGAATTTCGTTGATAGCAAGTCTTAGCACCTTAGAGATAGGCAACTGAACGTACACCATAGAAAGCTTTCCACACGAATTCTGATATAGGGAAATTTCTGAAGGAGAATAATATTATCCCAGCAAAACACTTGTGTAAAAAAGGCCAAGTTCGATTATTAAAACCGTTCGCAAACAAAAGTAGTGAGATCTAATATGCTGACAAGTTCAACATCATCAATTTATTAAATGAGTCGAGAATATAGTAACTTCCATTAAATCGCATGTTTTTCATTTTATAAGTTCATCTATATTTATTGATGTCGCATTTTTAGTTGAAATTATTTTCCTAAAACTTGGCTTTTACGAATTAAATTATTATTATTATTGTTTGATAAAGCTTCCACCTATCCCCTTTAGGGCCGGTTAAATGTCGCAAAGTAAATGCTTTTTACCACTAACACAGGGTAGGTGGTAAATGGAGGGACTGGGATGGCCAATGAGGTGCCAGGCACTGACAGTGTGGATGGCCACATCAGTTTATTTTAATAACTAATCTTTAAATACGTTTTAATTTTTAACCGACTTCAAAAAAGGAGGAGGTTCTCAATTCGACAGAATTTTTTTTGTCTATGTTACCTGATACCTTCGCCAATTATGAACCGATTTCGATGATATTTTTTGCATTGGGTTCAGTATAGTTTCCAAATGGCCCCTTTTTTCATTGTTATTGGATCTTTTTTGTTATGTGTGTTCAGGCATAACTTCTTTGTTTATGAACCGATTTTAATGATTCTTTCTTTGTTTGCATCAGTATAGCGCCAAGATAGTCAAGATATCTAACTATTTATTTATTTATTTATTTTATGTATGTTCAGCGAGAATTTTTTGTCACGTGGACCGATTTCGATGATTATTTTTTTATTGGAAAGGAGGTACCTTAGGGGTGGACCCATATTAATTTGGTCAAGTTCCAATGATATGATCAATGACAAAATAACGTAAATCTCCAATTCTAATAAGCAAATAATCAAAATTTTAATAAATAAAATCTTTTATAAAAAAAACTTAAAACATTCATTTAAAACCCGCAAACGTTTCGAGAGAATTTCTATATTTATGAATTGAATTTTATTATCATTTTCTGATTCATTCGCTCCACTCTTTCTCTTACGAGATGCATACAAAATATTATATTAAATCACTATTAATAACATCACTAAAAAGAGAGAAATAAAAATAATTTTTATAAAAAAAATAAAACCGACTTCAAAAAAATTAAATCCAACAAATAAAATAATAAGAACTCAAAAATAAAATAAAATGCACTAAAAGGTATACAATAATTATTTAATTGAGTTGCAACTATAGGACGAAATATTTACATGAAATCACTTTTTGAAGTCGGTGCCAAACAAACTATATAAGCAAGCTTACGCGATGTTGTCTTCATTACCCGCCAAATGTACTAAGTAAGATCCATCGAGTGCGATTCATAAAATCTATATGTTTGGCACCGACTTCAATAAGTGATTTCATTTAAATATTTCGTCGTTTAGTTGTAACTAAATTAGATAGTTATTATATACCTTTTAGTGCATTTTATTTGGATTTTGAGTTCTTATTATTTTATTTGTTGCATTTAATTTTTTTGAAATCGGTTTTATTTTTTTATAAAAATTATTTTTCTTAAATTCTAATTTCTAAGTTCTTTTTTGAAATGAATGCAGGTCGTTTAAAAGTATTATTCGACGGCAAAACAATATTCATTTACAAATAGTGGAGATAAATCATGAAAAGCGAGATAATGTGTCAGGATAGAGATCATTTTGATAAATTTGTTCTAATTTTTCGACGTTTCAACTCCCCTCTTTCTCTTTCTCGTAACCAATGAATAAATATAAAAGCTCACGCTTATTACTTGGCACCTCCGTGAAGCCATTGATCTTGCTCGCAATTTCCAATCGAAAGAAAGAAAGAAAAGAAGAAAAGTAATTTATTTAAATTTACGAAATGATTCAGCTTTGGAAAGGCTTAATGCTTTTGGCATAATGGTCACGGTAATTGGCCATATGCCACTTGAATAGGAGCGATGACAGATCCACCTCGTGTGGCCACAAATCCCATTCTGCCAAGAGAGGAACAGGAAGAAGGGCGGAGTGCCGCTTTGGTCATTGCACCCTCCCCCAAACGCTTCATCATCCATGCATTCAAGCAATTTCTCCAGATGGTATCTTTCACCGGGGAAATTCAAACAAATGGATTATCAATTGGGTAACATATTTTTTTGTCTCGCTCTAAATTTAATTAACAATTTTGATGTTTTTTTTTCAGAAATAATACTCAAAAAGGTGAAGTGATAAGGGGGATGTAATAATCAATAATCCAATAATTATAGTTTGTTTTTTGATCTCAGAAACTAGAGTTTTTTTTTTTATGATTTTGATGTGAGAAGGAGATACACCAGAAGGTGAATCCCCTAAAGGCCTCTATGGGATGGCCCCTCCATAGTGAAAAGAACAGAGTAGAAGGAAAGAAGCCGGAATCACGAGCTAAATCTCAGAAAGTTAGATACAATCCAATATACTAAGTTTTTTAAGGGCTTCGAGCAGTGGCAAATTAGGTTAAATTTATCTTCCACTTAATTTTTATTATCAGACCCTATACTTACAGAAAAAATGTCTGGGTATAGCCGGAAATCGAACCCGAGACCTCCGGTTTGCCAGCCAGAGATGCTGACCATTACACCAGGGAGGCGGACAACGTTAATTTAATTGGATCTTATGTAGTATGATAATACTTTATCTACATATTAGTAGTATTATTATCATTTCCGTCCATAATTTGTATTAATTTGAAAGTTTATAATAGAAAAATAAGGACAAGTTTTTATGTGTGACTTTTTTATTTATCAGTCAACGTTTCGTCGACTTTGCCGACTTCTTCAGAGCTTCAAATAGGTGTGGCATGACTTTTTATTTATCAGCCAACGTTTCGTCGACTTTGCCGACTTCTCCAGGGCTTCAAATAGGTGTGGCATGACTATTTGAAGCCCTGAAGAAGTCGGCAAAGTCGACGAAACGTTGGCTGATAAATAAAAAAGTCACACTTAAAAACTTGTCCTTATTTTCGTATTATAAACTTTCAAATTACTAGTATTAGTGAAGGCAGGAGCCAGGTTATAACTAGTAAAATCTTTGCCGCGAGCGAGACTTGAACTCAGGCCTCCTACTTTATTAATGATAATAAAACAGAATCGCTATAACCTCAACCAAAACGGTACCTCAATAATTACAATTGTATTCACTCATCTTTTTTTTTTAATTATTATATTAAAAAATGTCTGGAAGGGGGAGAAAATAATTTTCAACCATGCCTTCCATCTGTCTGATTGTGTGTCTGGATTCCAATACTCACGATACACAAGAACAAATTGCCGTAGAAAGTTCTTTTTTTCAGATGAATTCAATACCTCATTCTAAATTATGTATATATAAAAATGTTATTTGATAGAGACTATAGTTTAGGCATAGATTTCACCTTTATCTTTAATCTTTCTTATAAATATTATATTTGTTTTTAGTACATGAGTACCTTCCTTAGAATGAAGTGATTCATTCACATTGTTATATTTTGAAATGAGAATGAACAACTTCTGAAGTCCGTGGTGGACCCTTGTAACGTGAAGATAAGGGGAGATTTAGGGATTGGGTAGCAGTCGAAGGTATCTGTGGATGCTGGTCTTGAAAGATTGAAGGTTATAAGTAGCAGGAAAGACGGTCGGGGGAAGAAAGTTCCAGTCTCTAGATGTCATAGGGATAAATGAATTGGCGAATGCGTTCGTTCGATTAGTATCTAGTTTAAGCGCGTAGGGGTGTTGAATTTTAGAAAATCGTGTATTTCGCGCAAATGAAGCCTTTGGTGGGATTATCGATTTTATTTCGGAAATTGTCTAAAGCCGTATTGACTATCATGGATTAGTTTATTAGATTCTAAATGGTGAAGAACTTGCTTTAATTTAAAGACTAAGATGAAGGCCAAGCCTTTGAAAATAGTAAGTTATATTAATTTGTGACAAAAGATCCTTTAGTTAATTGAACATGTGGAATATTTATTTTATATGTGTTTTGAAAATTATTGTAAAAAAAAATTATAGCGAAAACTATAGTCTAACGTCCAGGTTGGTTTCACGAATTAATAAAAATCTTGAAATGCAGTTTCAAAATTAAAAAAAAAAATATTATAAATAATATTTTTGTTACACAACAGCAAACACCATAAAGTGTGTCTACTCTCTTTGATGTCAATTATAAAAATGTGTTTATATACATATTTTGTTCTTGAAAGTGAGTAAAAAGTCAAATTATTGATCAATTGTCCGAATTAAATACTTTGGACAGGTTGCCGAAATATATAGCTATCATTAAATCAACGTCAATGGGTTTGACTGACTTGTTTATTATATTTATTAACCATGTTGTAATATATATTATATATATTAGAAAATTATTTATCAAAGTCAAAAGGTTATCAGATGAAAGATTTGCAGGTTCTTGTCTTTTAAAATTTATTTCGGCAATTATGCAATAATAATTAATTCTAATAAGAAACGCCTCATCCTGAAGGGGTTTTGGAAAGTTGGTCTCGATTACGATATTATAAATCAGCAAAAAAATATATATGTTCAGATATCAGTAATTAGTAATACAATTTCTCTAAAAAAAAGTTCTTTAGAAGTTTATAAATCTCTCATATTTTGAATTTATAAAGTATTGTAAGTAAAATTTGTTAATGTTTCAAAATAATAAAAAAATTAAATAGACATTTAGTTTTTATCATATTTCAAAATAATAAAAGATACCTAATTCTAAATTTAAATTGCCTATAGATTAGATATTCTTAATGAGAAATCTTTATTTGAATACAGAACGTTTTGCCACAAAATTTTTGAATAATTCCCCTGAGATCGTTGTGGAATCTGAGAAAAAACCTTAAAAGCAATTTTCAAAATTTAATTCCATACCCGGTTCGAAATTTCAAAAATTTTAAGAATAGGATCAATATAGAATCTAAGTATGGTCTAAATTTAAAAATGACTTCACAATCCCTTAAAAACGACTCGAGAACTAAGTGTTGAAACATCGTACATTCTCCTGAAATCGAACATGTCTAACCTAGGATATGAGTTTCAACTGACTATATTATAAACAAATTTTATTTGATTATATTGGGTTATTTGAGATTTTAGAATGAACTATTTTGATATAAAATAAACAAAATTGGAGAAAGGGGCATCTGAATAGTGCCTGATCTATTTATCATGAATTTACTCTGATGCTCAATATAAAATGTTCTACTGAGCACCGCTTTAACTTCTACCCATAAAAATATGGTAATAATGAAAACATCCAATTTTAGAAAAATTCAAATTATTCAAGATATTTTGATTAAATCGATTAATCCTGCCTTTGTAATATTTGATTTCCATATTCTCAATGACACCCATTAATATCTTGCATTGATGTCTCCAATATTTCATTTAAAATTATGATTACTCTTTTGTTATTATTTATTTGAAAACTTAACTGAGTTATTTGCTTTTTATACTAATTATCATCGGGAATTTTTGTCAAATAATTAAAAATATGTATTTTAACTATTATTTATTTTGAATTATAGTTGTAGACAGCTTTATTTTCAAAATCCTGGGCTCCTCTTTGATTTATTTTTATAAATAATTATTGTAGTATAATAATAAAACTTGAGTAAAATGGGAGGTAGGTTTCACAAAAAACCTACCTACCTCGCATCTTGGTTAAGTTTTATTATTATATTAAAATGTTTCACCTGGAACCAACACCTAACTCCTTAAAAGTTAATTATTGTAGTTGTTAAAATTGTAGGCATTGGTGGACATGACTTGTAGTAGTTGGAGCTTCTACAACGCCTGTATAGAGTATTAAAACCAATTATTACAAATTTCAAAAAACTGATTCATTACAAAGACATTTTAAGATTAAAATTATAATTACAATATTTATCTAGCAAAGTAGAACAAAATGAATGGCAAAATAATGCCAAATTCCAGCAATACTTAAATATATGGTATAGATCTTTATTTTCATAACTGTAATATCAAACATATGAAGGCTCCAATAGTTAATTTAATCCTAGCTATTTATGAATTTATAAGCCTTTTAAAATCTAAGTAGCATCGAGTTTATTTTGTAAAACACTTTATAAAAACTTCAGCAGTAGTTTTATTCTTATTAAGCTGAATTTCTGGCGTAGTCTGATATTTTTAGAAATGAGCAATAATAATAAACATGCCGCTCATTGATTTCGAGTATCCTTGATACAATTGGAATGAGTATAGTAGGGGTAATTTTGGCCAATATGGGGGCGCAATCGACCCCTGGGAACTGAATAGTGCACGCAGTTCTCGCGCTTCGCACTCAACAGCTGCACCCTCTGCACCCCCTGCGTCGAAACTCCCCACGACACCAGCAGCATACGTTTTTCTATCTATTATGCCACCCTTGATATATACTTGTCTATATTATTGAGGCTCTAATTAAAGCAAAGCGTATGGGGCGGAAGAAAGCTGGAGCAAGTGGGCTCATCTGTTTACATTGCATGGTGTCCATTAGGAAGTGATGGGAAAACGGAAGAGGGAACTATACAGTTCTGAAATCAATCATCACCCAAAGAGGAAAGAGATTAATTGCAATTTTTTACATGTATAGGGAAATGATTCATACCCTGAGGAGAATTCCATTTTATAAGAAAATAACAATGTATCATGCAAAAGGGGTGTTAGGTAACACCCTTTTGGGGTCACATGAGAAAGAACCGAGCTAATCAAATACTACCTATCCTTATAAATACTAGTAAAGAGATACTTTCGCTATAGTGGTTTTAATCAAAACTTTTCTCGGACAAGTCTCTAATTTAAGAGATTATCAATGTTTAGTGTCCCTCATTTTGACCATACTACCACTACTAGGCTCTAGACTAGAACTGTGGAAAGAAGTCATTTATTGAGTTACACTAAATATTAACCCTTTCTTTTTTATTGACTTTTGTTATTTACTTGAATAAAACTTTTAACAACAGTTTTTCAAATGATTGATTTTCAAAATTGTAAAAAATATTTTTTTTTAATTGTAGAACATCTTTTTCGAATTTTATAAATATTTTTCAATTAATTAGAAATTAGAATTGAGTGACAATTCAATTTACTCTTCAATTCACCCCGCCTCTCCCCCTCTTTTTTTAATTAGTTTTTTTACTTTTACCATACGAGTCTTTTTTGCTTCGTATTATCGAAAGATCTCAAAAATTTAGCAAATTCACGGCATTTCGGCCTGAACTAAGATGGCCGATGGTAGAGTCGGGAGAGTCTGTTTTAGAAAGATCCGAGTTTTTTTGCCCCTAGGCTCCCCCACAATTCAAATTCTTTGAATTTCTTTTTATCAAGCGACCAAATTAGTTTCTGTCAATCTGGGAGTAATATTTTATGCATACCAAGAAAATAATCTCTGCAAAAAAATTAATAAATTATACCTTTAGTGTTTATCAGCAGGTAGGCTAATGAGTGCAGAACCAAGGATAAGAAATCAATCAGTAATATATGAGAAAAATTGCATTATCGAGTTTAAAACCTGTTACATTTTAAAGTTGAAATATTTGTACTTGATGAAGGAGGAGGGCAAAAATTTTATCCCCTGAAATATTTGTTCAAATATGTACTAAATATCGATACTTATAATTATTTTAATGTAGGTATTTTTGAGAGAAATCTTATCTTAAGACACCTATATAGCGACTTCTACTTTAACAAAAGTGAATAACTAATTTACTATATTTTTTCTTGGGAAAAGTGTATAATTATTCAACTTTAATAAATTTTACAAAATTTATTCTTTCATTCCGCACAGAAGTTTAAATGAATTGCGTTATCCTTCCTCAGATCAATCAAGTGGTTCGACAAATTAATACACATATTTCGAATTAAGAGTTCAATTTGCTTATAGAAATAGATTTTAAATTTCTAAGAAAATCACAAGTTTCACCAATAGATCCGTGATGGAATCAATTATACCTATAGTATAACAGAGGGGTACTAAAAGAATTGAACCCGAGCTCTCTTTTTCGAGTTCTTTCCTCAAAATTCGAAAGAAAATGAAAAGACTTTTCTCAAATTGAATATAAGAGCTCAAAAAATAAATTAATGAGGTGTCTGCTTGATGCAAATAAACTTATATTATACATATATATATATTCCTCTCACCTTCCTTTCGCTGGAGCTTTCTTTCTTTTTCGCACACACTTGTTTTTATTTTTCTCCTCTTTGTTTTATGTTAATTATTATTTTTTACTGCTCATATGAGGCAAACTGCCTCAGAGCATTGTGTAAAGTTAAATTGTAAGAATTATGAATGAATAAATAAATAAATAAATAAATAAATAAATATTTATTTGTTTGAGACTATACTTTCGAAAGTTTGACATTATCATCTGTCTTTTAATTACAAAAAGTTTATCTGCTATTTCTTATGGGTTCAATTATTGGATATAGAAGATTCGGATATATGGATAGATTAATTTTGTTGTTATAGCAAGCTAGCAACTTAAATTGTTTAATGTGTCTATTCCTTAGTTAATTCTTTATTTGCATCCTGCAGAGGACAACCTCATTGATTTATTTTTATGAATCAACAACGGTACTTCTCTCAGCAAAACAATATCTTTTTAATGGATTATTTTTAAATAAAATGTCAGAGGTTTTTTTTACCTCCTCGGGAATATGACAAAAATGAATGAAATGGCTATTTTGTGAATGTTATGTTTTTATAAATATCATACTACCTAACACTTGGAGTTCTTAGATTTTATTATTTTTAAATATATTAAACCACTATGAATAAATACTCTAGGTATCAGCTTTTCAACTTTATTTAAATTTAAAATATTCTACACCCATCTTATGGGCTATCAACAAGATTCCATCAACACTTTTTGTTGTATTTTATCAGATAAAGGATACTATGTATATATCCAATTAGCGTTTCCAGTATTTTAAGTAACTGCTTGGCATATGAATACAATCCGAGTGGAAGGTGAAAGAAAAAAAGTAGAAAAATCACTTTCATTTAAGTAATATCTCGAGGCACTAAAGGGGCTGAAACTGTTTGAGTGTTGTGCTTTGACCACGTGCATTTGCACATTCGCACATTGGCACACGTGCTGATTGGTGCATTCGATAAACCTGCTTAAAGTGGATAAATAGAGACGTCGATCTTAAAAGATTACTCGCTGCCGAGTATTTATTAGCTGAGTCCGCACTGAAGGCTGGAAAAAGTAACCGAGCTAACGAGACAGCGTCTATTAAGAAATCCTTCACTCTCCGCGGGTTCGAATAATTATCGATAGAAAATTGATGATTGGGTTGACACCAGAATACCTACGATGAAATGACGGAATAGATTTTTTCCCCATTAATAAATAAATACAGTACTAGATTGGGGATATCTATAGTTAAGATCTGCTTCATTAAAACGCCGATCTATTTTTCTTACGTCGATTTTTTCTAGTACTATTATTATTGTTTCTAATAATATATAAATATACTTATATAATGATCATATAAGTCATTGATATTATATTTTACTATCATGGATGATCTCAGAAATCAGTTATAAGTAATTGAAATAAAAGATTCAAATTACAATTGAGGATGAGATTAAGAAAGAGGTATAATATACCACATATTATATCATGAAATTGATCACATCCACACAATGGAAAAATCAAGTATGTAATTTACAAAATCTGTGGTCATGGTTAAATAAATCCAGTTGAATTTTGAGTTGTAAAAAAGAGACTCGACGATATTGAGTCAAAAAATTACATGGTAAGAAAATGAAAATAGTGATCCTGGGTAGGGGGTATTTGGTATATAAACTGAGGGCAAATAGACTTCAAGGAGAGAAGACGGAGCTGAATTTAGGCTTAATAAATGTAAATACATACATACCATATTAGGGTTCTCCTTATTTTGGATATTTTCAAATATTTACGCAGACAGGGGCTCATATGGTTCTAAATAAATAAATAAAATATCCCCTAAGTTTCAAGTCTTTATCTCAATTTTAATCTAGTGCTACACAACGATTAAGTTTCACATCTAAATATAATAACATGGGGTTTTGGGCAATGAACGATCAATTTTTTATTCCGGCCAAAGAAATGGTTCAAAAAATTTGAAACTTTGTAGACTTTATCCTTATAATAGTAGCTATCCTTCAGAATTTTAACAGATTTTTAGCAATTATAATTTTGGAGTCTATAACTTACTAATACTAAGATATAGCAGTTTTTATCTTGATAACTCCAATATTGTAATAGCTAAAAATCTGTAAAAATTCTGAAGGATAGCTGCTATTATAAGAATAAAGTCTATAGAGTTTCAAATCTTTTGAACCATTACTTTGGCCGGAATAAAAAATTGATCGTTCAATGCCAAAAACCTCATGTTATTTAGATGGGAAACTTAATCGCTGTGTAGCACTAACAAAAACAATCGTCATGGTTACCAATTTAAATGAAATTAACTATATATATATAAAATTGAAAGAATTTTTATATATTGAAGGAGACAATAAAGAGTGTGTCTTCTGCTGGAATTATAAATTTTATTTATTTATAACGAGACTATAGTTTCGTTATAAATAAATAAAATTTATAATTCCAGCAGAAGACACACTCTTTTATTGTCTCCTTCAATATATATATATATAATTAAGGTTTTTTCTGTACATAGGGGTGGTGGTGTGGGTGGAAGTTATGGATAGGTTTCGGGAGGGGAGTGGGGTTCGAGGGGTGGGGGTCCAGGGGGCGAGCTCCCTGGATAGCAAGAGGACCACCTAAGGCGGGCCTTGCAGCTAGTATATAGATATATTTAACAAGGTTTCAATAAAAAGTCATGCACGTTTATTTTTAACTTTATAATTAAATAATTGCTGAAAATGCGGTTTTTATAGGTTAATTTAAAAGCAATATTTTGCCCAGTAGGGCCCGGGCCACAGGTCCAGCCTAGGGGCTCATAGATGCTAAATCCGGCCCTGATTACAAAACAGGGCCTTAATTTTTTATAAAGTGATTGAATGAAAAAAAGAGGCAAGTTATACTTTTTCCTGAAACATTCTTAAAACAAACAAAATAAAGTAAAAAGTTTAATTGAATGAATCAATAAGATTTGTAGTAATTTTGAATATGTTATCTCAAAAATGTAAATGAAATAAGTATATTTGATCTTGTATTTTAGCTATCTTTTATTCAGATTTATCGTTACTCAAAAAATTGTAACTTGTCCACCCCTGGTAATATTAGTATACATAAATATATAATATTATTATTATTATTATTTGATTTTTGGCGCTATCAGCTGCAGGGGCTCTTATGCTCTTAATATAAATATATTTATAATGATCTTGTGAGTAGTCATTGATATTGTATTTTAGTATAATAAACATATAATATTATTATGAATTAAACAGATTCGATGAAGTTTTTTTTTTTTTGGGGGGGGGGGGGATTTATGAATAGAAACCAGTACTTTATTAAATTTTCAAAAGCAAAAATTTCCTTAGATTTGTACTAATTGGACTTTGGAGTGTGTATTTTATGTCAAGGGTGAATCGCGCGAGCGTCTTTTACGCCATGGGGAGTCCCCTTCAAGAATGAATGAAGCGCAATTCCAGTTGAAGAACTCTCTGGGAACTCAATTGGTCAGATTCCCTTCTTTTTTTTTTTGAGTGGGAATCCTAACAAGTGGATATTATAATAAACGCTACGGGATATCTTTCTAATAAGGTGATATTCCCCCTAGTGAGAGAAAAATGGGATAATAAGAATTCGATTGAGAAAAAGAACTTAAGCAGCGAGATACTTGACAACTGTTCTAACGGATTCTTACAAATTTAAGGGTAGGTTTCTTAATTGTTGGAAGGAACTGGCTTTTTGGAAGATGTCAAGTATGATATCTTAATTAATATGAATGAATGTTTTTCTTAGTCTTTCCATGATAAATATATGAAATAAATATAATTATTTTATAAAACAATCATAAATAACGTTTATTAATAAATATATAAAACATTTTGAGAAATATTTACCCTTTTCAATTATGGGAAATTTAATGCGGAAAGAAATATAAATATTTTTGAAAATCTTGACAATGCTTGAAATCAAATTTTCAAGATAGAGATTACTTGAAAATAAAAATGATATGATCATGCAATAAATTGTGCGATAGAAAAATTTGAAGTAAGAATACTTGTTTAGAAAATTTCATACTTAACTTTTACTTAGACACCCCTTTTTTGAAACTCCGTATCATTATTTAATATTAATAATTGTTTTTCTCCTAGTCTTACCTAGATAAGGGATCTCTCTAATATCCTTAAATCTTAATGTGACAGCTAGATACCCGACTGATGCTTGACTACTAGTATACTAGATATAGAAATTTCAGAAAATTCTTCAAATAATATTCAATATACGATCTTTTAACTTTTAATCTTAATTCCTCACATGTCTAATTTATTATCATGTATTCTTCGCTTCTTCATTTGCTTAAGCTAATCATCAAAATAATTGTATAAATAAATGTATCTAGGCGAGTGTGTTGTACCAATTAGAGCCCTTAACTTCTTCGATCGCTTTGTTAGATAGTCGTTTAATAGGCAAATCGTGGCTACCCTAACTAATAGCAATAGTTTTCTGCCCGTGGTTTTGTGGTTGCTCATTCAAATTGCTCTCGTTATCGGCTAACACTCCAATAAATAGACAAAGAGGGTCGATTTGTGGTCTTTGTGGTTTTGCCATACGCAGGCTCTTCTCCTCAATAGCAAAACAACATCTCTAAGATTTTATATCGATTTCTTCCTGATCTCATTTTTTGTATACGATTTCTAGTCCTATATCAGACTCTCCAAGTCAAAGTTAGACAATCAATGATTCAAAAAATGTTTCATTATTTATAAGACATGTTACTTCCAAATCCCATTACTTCCACTAATCTTCGTTTTAATGATTTGGAGGCAAGATCAATCCAAGAGATAGCTGTACAATTCAATATACTTATTCTTTAACGAAAAAAAATGATATTTATTATTTTAACAATATTAAAGAACTGGATTAAAACCGAAGATACATATTTGCATAGCCGGATCTTTAAGGAATTTTTCTTTTAGCATTCAGCAAAGTTCGAGGAAGATAAGAATTTCTATTCTCTTTATGAGTACATACTTAATAACATAATAAATTCCTATATAATCTATTATATAGAATTAGATGTCAATAAGCATTGGAGTGCTTAAATATCAGTTCCAAAAGATCATCGAAAGTAAGAAACATACGAGAATGTGGCCCGATTTGTTCTCAAGTAGGGGAAACTATTTGCGATTAGGATTTTTACAGAATTCTCAATCCCAGTCGTGATCCGTACATCGGCATTCCAATGGAATTGATTGAGAAGGCCTAAAAGGAGATACCTAGTAAGAATTACAACACTAGCTTGAAATTGACCAAATAATATTAAACAATTCATCTGAAAATATCGATTGGTGTTTTCCTCGAAAGATCTTGCTGAAGGTCAATTAAAAAAAAAAAAAAAAAACCACCACTTCAGAAATCTGGATATAAAACTGTACATTTCTTCCTATTTTCAGCCTCCTAACTTAAATGATAAAAAAATGGCACATCACAAAAATTTTCCTTTTTCCTCCAAATTTAGTCACTCCATAAATAATATTATCTCTAAGTTTAAAAAACTTTTTTTTACTGATTTGTCTTATAGGTCATCCTATCTTTTTGCACCATTTTCCTTAAAATACATTATTTATAGGTATATTATGTTCCAATTAGAGATATATTGAATAAATGATGAATAGAAATAAATGGGTTTCATAATAAAATCTAAAAAAGGGACAATGAATCTTCCTTATCGCTGATATGTTCCTAATTAATTCCTTGTATGGCATTCTATTAAGACCCGAGGATTACATTTGTCCCCTTGGTCCTGTTGCAAATGATTTCTGAGTGATCCTCATATCACGCGCATGAAAATTGTCATCCTCGTTGGTTATTTATTTTCCTAATTCTTTTTGGACTTCACTTTGCTTCACTGGGAACTTAAGCCACAACACACGAGTCAGAAAAAAAGTGTGGCAGTTTTGCAGGAAATGGAGGCGGAATCGGATATTTTTCATGTCGGGGTCTCGAGATTGGATTGTGTATTATATGGCCTATTAGAATCGATACCGTCGCTAAAGAAACGAGTTCGAATCGCGAGATCTTTTAACGAGAGGCTGAAGTAACAGTCGTGGACAATTACCCTGGTAAATTTGCATAATTGGAAGATTATTACAAGGACTATTTTCAAGTGACATCTTCAAAATGAAATCCGGTTTCGTATCGGAAGAACAACAATCAGGAATTACTTAATAAATCAATAAATAGTCTTATTTCATTCTGATATTCGTAGAATTAATCTAAAAAACCAATCCTAAAATTAATGTATTAATTAATTAAAATTTCCAATTTTCAATACGATGTTTCATTTTATAGAAACATTATAAAATGTTTTAATTGATTAATACTGGAGGTATTTAAGCATATTGATTTTAAAATTAAAGAAACTAGCTTAGTAGAAAATTTTTGTATCTTATTAATTTCAATTTCTCCATTCATCAAAATCTAAATGAATTCAATAGCACTTGACATCGAATCTAGGATCAGAGTAAAAATAATTAAAAAATAACATCTCAATAACGTCCAAAACGTAAAACCTATAAGGCTGCCCTAGACAAAAGACATTATGAAACTACATTTTAAAAAACTGGGCTGCTCTTAGATTTTATTTTTATAAAAATTATACTATTTATTTAGTAAAAGTAATGAAGTATGATATATTGTAAACGTGAAGGCTTCAAATGTCGACTTCAGATTTATTTAAGTTCTCCCTTATTGAAATAAGTAAATATAGATTTTTAAAATTCTATTCAAATATTAAAAGCCCCTATGATTTTAGATATTTATATGTATTTTTGTTTTTGCGACAGATACGAATGTTTTTTTTTTTTAATTTAGAATAACTCCATCCATGTCATAAAAATAAAATATTTTTGAATGAACAAGATCGATCAAACTTAGATTTTGCTAGCTCGTTTATCCCTATGGCTTACAGAGCCTAGAACTCGTTTCTCGTCTCGACGTCGTCTTTTGTAATCAGTCATTTAAAATTCAATACCCACATTGACAGATGCCTTCTTCTCTTCTTTTCAAGATTCAAGGATCACTTCTGAAGTATTAGAATTTTATCTTCTTTTCAAGCATCTTCTTGCACCAATATATTACAAAAATGAAAAATCCGAGAGCTTTCTTTCCACGCGCATCAAATCACCCTCGTTAAGAATTCCCATCATTCCCCATATTTAAAGTCAAAATTGCCGTAATATTTTGTCTCGAAATATCTTTATTATTATTCGAGTCGTAATAAATATTTTTTGTATTAAATTTCTTCTTCTACAGGCAAAAACGTTTGCTTACCTTGAACTCCACCGGGAATAAAAACCCTATCAAGCAAATCCTTGAAACGGCGCCTCACAGAAAAATCCTTTTTATTTCCATATATAGCCCGCTTTTTTTCTCGCTACCCCCTTTTCCCTCTCCTATTTATAAGAATTTGGACGACCGTTGTTGTTTTGTTGTTGTGTGTGGCTGACATCTTGCAACCTGAAAGCCGACCCCGGGTCATATCGCGATGAGGAATGAGGTCATGTACGAGAAAGATAACGTCTCCCGTATAAATCCCGGCTAGGCTTTAAACAGCTCATCTTCCTTTGATATCGCATGGGAAAAACTTCAACATGGCGGCGGAACTCTTTTATTTGAGGACAACAGAAAACCGAAACAAAGCCGGTTGGTCTTTGTATGTAAAACACATCCGTGCCGTTTGTCTCGCGATCTCGCTGCCTAAATATGATTTAT
This sequence comes from Forficula auricularia, assembly GCA_024734495.1. Classification (NCBI taxonomy): domain Eukaryota; kingdom Metazoa; phylum Arthropoda; class Insecta; order Dermaptera; family Forficulidae; genus Forficula; species Forficula auricularia. Next base: position 48,372 of record JALMQS010000251.1, on the reverse strand, counting down.
TTTTTAATTATGTTGTGTGTTTTACGAAATGGTCATTAATCACCCGAAGCCAAGACACACATACACACACAAACATATATATAAATTAAACAATTTTTTTTATAAATTATTTATTAATGGATTCGCAACATACAATTTGATTTCAAGTTAACGCCACCAACTAATCAAAACTTTATTATTATATTACATTGCCATATTCACAATATAGGAAAGTACCTATAGTAATCGTGCAAAAAAATTAACATTTTGAGGATTTTTAATATGCATGGTCTCAAACGGTAATTTATAGTAGTTTTTAGAATTTGTATGAAATTGGATCACAATATGACTCTTTTAAGACTTTTCTGCGCTTTCGGCAAAGATTTGAACTAAAATTCCAAGCTTGTAACAAATAGATGTAGTTTATTGAACTAAATTTGTGTGCCAAATTTCAGCTCGTTGTCTTTATCAGTTCGATAGCTCTTCATAAAACGTTTCGAGTTCTAAATTTAATCAATTTTTTGTATTGGTACCAGAACGAAAATTCTCGAGTTTTATATTATTAATTTATCATGGGTAACGGAATCGAAATGTACAGAAAAATTTGAAAAATTATGCTTGAAAATGATTTTATGCCACGTTTCAGACAGACACACAGAAACATGAATTAGAAAAAATGTTGGCAATTTTTACTGCAAAAAATCCGCTCTCTACATATGTATAAATAAATAGAAAAAATTAATACTCAAAAAGTATAGATAAAAAATTTATATAGAAAAAATATTTTATCGATGTCTTTTGGGAAGTAAAAACTTAAAAAAATAAAGTAAAAAAAAAAAAAAAAAAGATTTATAAAGATGTAAGAGAAAGAGGATTCAAAATTAGAGCCGGACATCTTTATCTTGGGAGTGATAAAAGCATCTACATCGTTTATAGAACAAGACGTGACAGCGGGATACACCATTTGCTTCATATCTAGTGGAAAAAGAACAATAGAAAGAAATATAGACTTTCGTTTTAAAGACCTTTTGAACTCTGGTTAAACGTGCACTTGTTGAAAGGTACCTCAATAAATTATTCGGTGATTAATTTGGTTGTTTAGATAATCGAATTTGTGTCATTTTTGGAGGAAGTGTAGATAGAGAAATCAATTCAGAAACTATTTTTTTCGATAGAGTCAATCTTATAACTTATAGGTGTTGCACATTCTTGCAACAAAAAATGATTTTATATTCAAAATTTTTTGAATAAATATATTATTTATTCTGATCATATTATGAAGGGAATATAAGCTGGACCCAATTTTCCTCAGTTTAATTGTGTGAAAATTCACATTAATAAAATGATGCATGGTGCAATACAGGCTTTAAGAAAAAAAAAAATATATTTTTTCCCATGCTTCGATATATTATTTATTTTTTATTTTCTTCATTTTTATTTTATTAATAGCGAAGCATGGGTAAAGTATTACAATTGATCTCGCGTCAACTGCGATTTCAAAGGTAAAGACTAAGGGCCAGTTGTATGTCGGTTGGTAAACTCTTTTTAAACGTTGATAAAGGGTAAAACCTTATAATTCACCTGGTGCCCGGCGGGATGGCCATACAGATGACAGGTACTTTCATCTGATTGGACATCCCGTCAGGCACAAGGTGATATTTTAGGTTTTACCCTATGTCAACGTTTAAAAAGAGTTTACCAACCAACATACAACTGGCCCTAAGAAGAAATCCATGGTCTCAATCAAAGTAACAAATTGTTTCATTCAGGTTGAATTTTAGGAACTAAAAATTTTGCCAAAAATTACTCGCCCAGAGCCCCCAAAAAGTGCGATTTTTAATTTAGTCCGAGGCTATGTATATATGTAGGAATGTATGAATGGAACACTTAAAAAAAAGAAACGTAATAGTAACTAGTGTTGAAAACAGAAATTTTCCAAAGTTAATTTTTTCAAAATTTTCAAAAAATGAATTTTTTCAAAATTTCCACAATAGTGATTTTTCAATAAAGCAAAATTTCCTAAAATTTTAAAAAAGTCAATTTTTTTTTGTAAATTTCGAAAAAAGAGTATTTTTCCAAAATTTAAAAAAAAAAGGAAATTTTTTCATGTCTTCAGCAATGGTTACCACTGATAATCGAAACACATAAAAAATGTAATGTAGAATGGTTATTTCTCAACTATTAGCTGAAAATCGATGGATATTTTTCATTTTAAGTCAACATTGACTTCAGATAGCCATCGTGATACCTGATTAATAATAAAGAAATAAACATACTAATTATTATTTCAAATGGCTATGGATAAAGTCTAGCAACGATCCCTTGTTTTATTTCTTTTATTGTTTTATTTGTAGAAAGATTTTGTATGTGGTTTTTCTAATTTCAATTAAGTAATACTTAGTTTTTTGAAAATTTTCATTTTTTTTTTTAATTTTTTTTTTCAAGTAGAAAAGTGGCTAGACCAAATTATAGGGAACATTTGTTGATAGTACTTAGATTTTTGAATTTGGTTTTTGGTGGTGAAGATTTATAAAAAGGTCGAGCACTGGTTATTTAATTTCTGCAAGCTTCATGTGTGTTTTCCCTTAAGATGACTTGCATTCGAATTGTTTAAATGAAAACTTGTTCCAAGACTTAAATGAAAGTTTAGCTGGACTTATTTTGTTTATTGTTCTATAAATCCACATAAGTAAAATACTTGTATAGTATAATACAGGGTTTAAGGAAAAAAATGTATATTTTTTCTTATTTTTAGATTTTTTTGGGAGTCGGGTTGGCTCAGTCAGCTAACGCACTGGCCTCGCTTCGGCATCAATCGATTATGATGATGTTGGAGTGGGGGCCGGGGTTCGATCCTGGCTGGCAAATAAAAATTTATACCGGCTAAAAACTCGACTCCCTCACTAACCCTACTAACACTTTACTTATGTGCTGTCTAAATGGGCTTTGTTCCCGATTACATTAAATTAAAAAAAAAAAAAAAAAAAAAAAAATTGATTTTTTTTTTCTGACTTGCAATAAAATAGGTTATTTCAAAACTTGCATGAAAACTTAAGCGGGATCAAGTTTGTTTATTTGGGTGTAAATTCACTTGGGATAAAACTTCTATGTTGTAATTAGGCTTTACTCTCTAGTTTCCATTAATTCTTGATTACCTTAAGCATATTTCTATTGATTCACAAAGAGAAACAAAGAGGTTGTCCTCTGCTTGATGCAAATAAACATACACACATATATATCGAGATGATATATCTGTATATATATTATTTATTTGTTTGAGACTATAGTTTCGAAGACTTGGTCTTCATCATCAGTCTTTTTTAATTATAAATATTGTTTTTCATGGAGTCAATATCCATACGATATTGACTCCATGAAAAACAACATTTATGATTAAAAAAGACTGATGATGAAGACCAAGTCTTCGAACCTATAGTCTCAAACAAATAAATAATATATATATACAGATATATCATCTCGATATATATATGTGTGTATGTTTATTTGCATCAAGCAGAGGACAACCTCTTTGTTTCTCTTTGTGAATCAACAACTCTGCTACTCTCGGCAAAACAAAAACTTTTCAATTATATTTCTATTGATCCTTATTCTGAATTATCAAGTTTTAAATCCAATGGCGTAATTTATTAACAGAACTTTGGAAAGTTCAATATTACACCCATTATATAATATAAATTACGTTATTTTTTTCTCTTTCAAGATTAAATTATTTGTACTAGATTGTTTGCAAAATGAATTGATAGATCAAGCGATATTTTCCTCGTGTGGATCTGCACGTTAAAACTTCCTTGAATTGAACTTCTTCTGCATCATTCTTCGACCCAATTGAATGAATTGGGATTATCTCGAGGTTATCGGCGTCTGTTAATTGTTCTTATTAAATCTTATTAAGCCCAGCTGAGAATTAAAACATTAGTCTTGTTTACATTTAATCTCTGAAACCCCGGGCCAATTTACACACGCGTGTAAAGAACCTGTACACGTAGAGTGGTTTGCCTCCACACACGCACGGCTGCATGGAGGAATGCGGCGGCGACTGTCCGTTGATTAGCCGAAGAAACTGATCGATTGACTGATAACACGTCCAGAAGTTTTTTTTTCGAGTGGGGGAGGAGGCAACAAGCTCAGCCATCAGTCGGAATCAGATTAGGGCATCTCGGCTTCACTCCCGTTGGTTGCACACACTCGATGCTTTATTCTGAGGGGATTGGTGGAAACCAGTAGATACGTCCGATGGATTTTGAAATTAATGAAAGGCTTTTTTGATTTAATATTAAAGCAAATTAATCGGCGAAAGGAAACATAATGTAATTTTAAAATAATGGTTTTAAAATTATTACAAGGCAGTATAAAACATTGTATTAGATGATGGAGGAGGTATCAGGTAAAGTTAGATGCGCTGGGTTCAATAAAACACCCTGAATAAAACGTTTCGGCTTGAATTTATTTGGCCATCTTCAGTTAATTGGGAGTTATATACAAATTGCATTAGACATATGTGATCGAAACAAGCCTTGTCAAAAATAAAAATTGTAGCTTCATGCAAATTTATAACGTGTATGTGTATAAGAGTCTGAAGAAGAGAAGAGGTCAGATGATGGGGCACACACTGAGATATGGGGGACTGCTTAGGGATATCTTGAAGGGGGAGGTGGGAAAGAAAGGGGGAAGGGGAAGACCCAGATTAGAATATTTCAACCAAATAATTGGGGATAAGGGATGCCAGACATTTAGAGAGGTCAAACAGCTGGCGGGGGACAGAGTCGAGTGGAGACGGATTGTTGCATCAAACCAGTCTTAGGACTGTATAATCAATGATGATGATGATGATGATATGTATAAAGGTTCAGAATGAATGTAATCTTTGGGCACAGGCACCTTATAAATATGCATGAAGCTACAATTTTTATTTTTGACAAGGCTTCTTGGTTCGATCACATATGCGTACCGCATTTTGTGTATAACTCCCAATTAACTAAAGATGGCCAAATAAATTCAGGCCTAAACGTTTTATTCAGGGTGTTTTATTGAACCCAGCGCATCCAACTTTGGCTGATACCTCCTCCTTCATCTATTAGTTTCACCACAGCCACGAACTCTAACAACATGTATAAAAAAGTTGTCCACATAAGGAGATAAATTTTCGTTAAAGTATGTTTGTAATGTAATTGGTATTTGTAGAAATAATGATTATTTAATAAAAAAATTTGAAAAAAATGATTTTTTAAATGTTCATTAATACCGAGAATGTTTTTTTTTATAGCTGTCTACTGAGAAAGAGTCATGTGATCATTTTAAACCAGCGTTGTTGTTTTTTTATAATGATATTGGTACAAGACGAAGTTGCACCAAAAAAGTGCAACCTCTGTAGACTGAAATTACATAATATACCCATAGAGTGATAATTTTAAAATTTGAAATATTTTCTTTATTTCCAAATGTATAAAACAATCAGAAATACAATTTGATATCTGAAAGCCGAAAATAAGGAACATTTCAAGGCTAGGCGTGTTTTGAAACAAATAAGCGACATTGTATTTGTAGCAAAATACGTCTACACTTGAGATAAGTAATTCTTAAAAGACTTTTTCAGAAACAAATATCAGTACAATGTTTCCAGTACTGCAATTTGTTTCGAATCAAAGTATTAAACATTCGAAATTTTGTATAAAAATGTTACAAATATTTGTATATAGAAAACAAATATAAATAAATTGTAGATCTGAGTATGATGAGAGAAAAAGAAAATAATTAGATTGAAGTTTAGGGGTGAATATTTAAATATAAGGGGATTATTGTAATTTTGTTTTTCAGAGAATGAGGAACAAAATAAGTGTATATTTACGACTTATCAATTGCAACGGTTCACCACTTTATTGCAGCTTCTTCAGGCTCTTGATAAATAAATCTCTAAACAGTTTGTCAATTTTTTAAGCTCTGCCATTATTACACATATAGACACTCGAATACATTTCTATTTCATTATCAAGAACTCAAAAACACCAACATCAACAAATTTACAATTATAACTTTTATAATTTCACTGGTAAAATTTAAAACATTTCAAAAATAGTCAACATATTATAAAACTATTTACAATATACAACTATATATAACAATCGGTCAAAATATCTTAAAAAATATATACAAGCGACGGAAAAGTCAAAAATAATTTCAAATAATAAAATTTATAAACAAAAATCGAAGAAAGCTGATATTTACTTTATATAGCTGATATTCTTCTCCTTTATAAGAAGATATGATAAATTGCTAATCAGTCCGAAATTCAGAGGGGTGAGAGGGTTCTTTCGTAAATTATTATAAATTATTTAATAAATATTAAATATAAGAGAGGGGTCAGGTGTGTGGTAAAGTCATGTGGATGACCACATCAGTTTTTATTATTACCTCAACGGCATAGAAAGAATGTAGTATATATGACTAAGTATTATCGAAGTTTATCGAAAATTCTGGATTAGTCAATAATTTATTTCTATCACTTCTATAGATTAAAATTCTTGTCCTCTTTATCTTTCCCATGTCTTACAATCTTCAATTCTTAAAGAGACAAGTACACAAGTATATTGAGACAATAAAAGAGTGTGTCTCCTTCAATATATAAAAATTCTGCTACTCTCGGCAAAAACTTTCAATTTACACAAGTATATTTGATGTCAAATCAAAAAAAAAATCTCCCTTTATTGCTAAAATGCAACTGTCAATCATCTCTAATAGGTGATGCATTTTTCTGGTCTTATAATAAAGCCTGAATTAGAGTAAATAAAATTTCACTTTTAGGTCGACTTACAAATCGAATTGCACCCAGTTGACAATTTCTAAACTTGCAGTAAGACGCATTAAAATTTTAGCAGCAACTAGTTTATCTATTTAGGTGCAAATTGACTCGAGGGAAACATTTTCCTAGTGTAATTCAGGTTTGAAAAAAGAACAGGCAAATTGCTTTTGATATTAACGGTGTCTAATCATATGGCAAGGTGTCTATTTCGAGGAGCTTCGATCGCCCTTGGCAATTCCTCTTTCTTGCCTTTTTAACTTCTTCATTCGGATACCAAATTAAATTAACACTTTGGCGTTGCTGCCGGACTGCCTGCAGCTGGATCAGCCAGCTTCCAGGCCAAAAGCCGGCCCATCCACCTTTTGAGTGTTATAAAAATGAACCGAATTGATATGAGTAAATTATTAACACAAGATTTCAAAATAAAGGATATATTTAACGAAAAGAACAATATATTATTAATTATAGTGAATTTATGTGTTTGAAAGATTGCCTAGGACATCAGGATAATAACTATTAAGAGTATAAAAACAAATTCACAATTGAAGGAAAAAGTGAAAATATTTTAAAGAATCGCAAATTCTGCAGATGATCATCGGATGAATCAACAGTTTCGAACAATGAAGTTGTTGTCATTGATCATATTATAATATACTTTTTTTTTTCTAAATTATGAGCTATTAGAAAAATTGCGCCAATAGCAGCAATTAATAAAAATATTTCCGTTTAATGTAATCATCCATTAAAACTCGAAAAGTACTAATATGGTTTTTATTTATAGTATAATTGATTTAAAACTAAATAAAATGTTGGGGATGAGTAAGCCTAATTTCATAGCAATTACACGCTTATTCTAAAAGATAATGATAAAACGTAAATTTCGAAAAAAAAAAGAATTTAAGCCGAAAATTGGAAAACTTGGGCCTCGGCTAAGAACAAATAGTTTTCGAGATCCGTTTATGGATATTTGAACTGAGAGCGCAAAAACAAAAGTAACTATACTTTAAATATAATAGAAAAAAAACACGAAAAGGAAAAATGACATTCGATCTAAAGAGCTTACCTGACAGGATCACCTGTGGCCTAGTTGGTAAAAGGCGCTCTTCGGCTATAGGAGAGAGACACAGGTTCGAATCCTGTCGGGTGCTCAATTCATTTTTTCACTTTCAAAAAATAATAAAATAATTTTCTAAATGTAGAATTAACATAAGAAATTATTGATTACATTATTTAACTTTCGCGGTTCAAATTGGTTTAAAATAAATCATATTAAGAATAGAAATTTTAAATCACGCATAAATAATTACAATTATTTATTGAACACGAACAAATAATATAATATAACTACGTTTTGATCAGCTTATTCTGCAATCGTTCTGAATAATTAATTATGTGTGATTTACATGAAATTTCTACTCTTAATAAAAAAAAAAAAACTCTTACATAAAATAAAACCTATTATGTTTATTTTATGTAAGATAATGCCTCCCTCTGGGGAGTTGAACCCAAGTGTCATATTTAAGAACGATTTTAGAATAAACCGATAGAAACGTCGTAGTTAAATTGAATAATTTGTTCGTATTCAATAAATAATTATAAATAATTATATAATTAATTATGTGTGATTAAATACAATTTCTACTCTCAATAAATTCAATCACAAAAATACAAGCTTTAATAGCTACATTTCTAATAAAATATAATAATAAGAATAGTCCAGATTAATTTGCAGCAACGCTGACCTAATGCTGCCGACAGGGGCGCTGACGCCGTCGATATATTTGTGTTTTGAGTCGAGATAAGTCGAGGCAAATTTGAAATATAATTGTAATTTTACCTCGAACTTTGAAATGAAAGACTCAAATTGATTTTAAATTAAGAAACATTAAATATATTGATAATTATCCCCCCCTCCCTTTACAACTTAAAAATTAAATATTCAATTCGCTTTTCTTTGCGCACAGAAGAAAAAATTAATCACATCTTATTTGATTATTTTTTAATAATTTGCCACTTTTTTATAATTTATTAAAAATCTAAATTTTGTTATTCTTATTTTTTGATTTTTACAAAATCGAACGACTTAAAACACACATGCCCGAGTTTCTAATGGCAATACTGGAGCAGCCTGTCATACAAACAAGACCTGATCTCTTTTAAATATTTGGAGCCTTATATCGATTATCGATCCCAAATTTTAAAAAAATGATATAATATAATTCTCCTCCTCACACGATCACACTTATTTAAATAAATCTATTTCCACACAAAAAATACACAATGCTGTAGATTATAGAAAAAAAATACTTCCAGATTCATATCTAGAGCCTCATTTCTGTAGCTGTGTCAGGACGTAAATGAGGCGAAACTTTTAAGAGACTATGTATTTTCGGGAGTTTACAGGTATACATTTGGAGTGTGGTTTTTTAAGAGGAAAAAATTTTTGGACCGAGACGCTGCCCGCCAGGGCACCAGTCCGGAGGGAGCTTCGAGGGCGTGCCGAAGGCACGCACGAAAAGCTCGTATCTAATAAGATCTTTGATCAGTCTTTACATTCTTAGCAATATAATTTTAAAATTATCAACTTGTATTTAGCAAAACACGCGAATACTAGAATTGATCAAATAATTTCAAAGGAATGTTAATTAAATTATTTGCATTGAATATGGATGTTAACTTGAAAATAAATAAATAAACATACCAAGATATTTGGATCTCATCAGGTAGAGGGGCAGAGCCGCTCGTGGTAGCCAATGCACATCCTTCGTCTTCAATATCTGCAATAAGAATGATATTAATTTAGTTTTCCAATAAAAACCCGTTAGCTGGTTTATCTTAAAATCACTGACTGGCCCGAGTCGAAAAAATTAATATGAAAAAATTTCACTTATTCATTTTCTTTGAAATAACTCTATCCCAAGCCAAATATAAAATTTACTTATTCGGACGAAATAGAAATAAAATTATCAATCGGTTGATAATTAAATAAATCAATTCCTTGCCATTTCCTCTCATTTTATCAAATGATAAGTAATTACAAAATTAAATAATAAATATTTCGATTTCAATTAATCTGAATTTTTTGAGATCGGTGCATCATATTAGAATAAAGAAAAAATGGATGAGAAAATAAATAATGGACGTTCTAAAGATAAATTTATATTGCATTTATTAAAGAAAATATATTAATGAATTAAAATAAAGAATATTAATAAAAAAATATTAACAATTCAAACTAATATAATGAAAAAAAAAAATATAATCAACGAATTTTGCATATAATGGTGACGATATTTCAGTTTGTTTTGCTCTTAAAAATAATCAGCAACTCTGTTATTCTCGGCAAGAAAATCATTTCACTTTCAATTTTATTTATTTATTTATTTATTTAATTTAATTTTAATATACGAGGGGCAGGTGTATAGTAACGTCACTTGTCTAAAAAAGTAATAGATTTTTATTTATTTGAATATGACTGAAATGAGCACGCGCCAGTGTCCTAGAATAAATACTATATAAATGATAAATGTGAAATCCGCATAGTTGTGAGTTAATTAATTAACATATGTTATTTACAATCTGAAATCGAATGAATTATATTGCTGTAAATTCCAAGGATATAAAATTATTCAAATGAACCCCCCCCCATCCTATCTATATCTATATATATACTCAAACAACTATTTTATTTATTTTCCCGTGAAGTTCATGTAATGTTCTGTAGTAAATCAAGAAATTCCGTGATCTCTCGACCTCACCAGTCAAATTTGCATAAATAATTAAAACAAATTTTTTACTTCGATTCTATTTTAAAACTAAAAATTCCTTTTTCCTTTTCAGGTCACATTGGAGATTGTCCGTTTTTTATTATTATTATTTTTTTGGCTTTCACAGTAACACGCTAATCCCAGTTATACTACTTAACTTAACCATGAACTAATCAAGCCTCGGGCCAAATTAAAGACAAGTGGTTGTCGTCGTGACTTCTTTTGCATAATGAGCCAGCCAAAGTGCATTGCAAATGATCGATCGGCAAAGAGGTAAATAATTCATTCATATTTCGAAGAAGACAATATGTTTTAATTAAGGGGGGAAAAAAAATAAAAAATTTCGCTTTCTCTTAACAAATAAAATGAAATATAGGAAAGTAAATGGGTAATAAATTACTCTAAAAGAAGGGAGGGCGAGTGAAAGTTATTTTTAAATATAAATAACAAATAGGTTTATTTTGTGTAATGATGGAATCATTAGTTGTTGAAATAGGAATTGCGTAAAAGATACTAATTTCTGGATGGACATCCTCGGAACATTTGTTTACAGTGTTACTGAATGGGTGCCATTTAATTAGTTTCGATGAATACTTTGATTGTATTTTTCATTTCTATTTACATAATTTTTTTAATTTATAATATCGGATAAAATTTAGGTAGATTGCAAAAAAACTGTCAATATTTTTTGAAGTTATACTTCTTTTGGCGCGTTTGGATGAGAGTGAATTTATGACCTGCGCGCGCAGATGTCCCCAAAATTAACATGATGAAGTTGGCTACAGAATAGAATAAATAATATATTCCTTTAAATGACTGTAAGGAATCTAACAAAATGTGTTATTTTCAAATTCAATAAGCCAGTTGATGTGGATGTGAAATATATTATTCACATTAATAATCAATTCTTAATAATTATATATTATATTTTTGAATAATATATATATTTATTATATAAATTTGTCAGTTACAAAAACTGTGTAAAAACTTTGAGAGTGTTTTCAAATATTAGAGGTTAATTCTGTAAGTATTATATCTAGAATTATTACTGGAGAGTTAATTATTTTTTAATAAATATTTAATCATTTTGTTTGCCAAATCTAATTCTAAACATATCTTTATATTTTATATTATAGATTACCTTGATAATTTTCCGGAATTTAAGTGAAAATAACATCTAATCTACGAGATGAATTTTGACGACTCTCAAATAATAGTTTAATTACTATCAGTAACGATATCTTACATTTTGTTAGCCAGAGAAAAGGATTGACAGTGTATACTTTCAACTTTCAAAGTCTGCGTGCTCACTCCATTGACCTAACTGATTCAATTATACAAAAATCACAGATTTTAATGTTAAATGAAACTTGGTTATATGACAATGAATCAGTATACCAAATTTTAATTGTATAGTTCAGTATAAACGATCGAATCGTCGAGCTGGAGGAGTTGCTATCTATCACAATGCAAACGATACTACAAATATTATTACTTCCTGTATTGAAATGACCGTGAGACAGTCGGATTTTGTAAGTTCATCAATGTCGCCAGTAGGTGAATTTTGTGTAGCTGAGTGTATAATGGAAGATGGCAAAAAATTGTTTTGATAGCAGTTTATATTTCTCCAAATCAAAAAATTGAAGACATTGTATATTTCTTGAAACGGGCGCTATTTCCATATACAACAATTGGAGCAGAATATATGGGTGGAGATGAAGACAAGTTACCCATGATTTTAAGTGGAGACTTTAATGTCAACTTTAGCTTGGAAATTTCTGGTCCGCTTATTAACTTTTTAGGTGACGATTTACATCTATTAATTAATAATAATCTTACAGTTCCTATAACACGGCATGGCACCACTATTGATGCTGTGTTTACAAGATACTTATCTAACGTTTCAACAAGACCATTTATATCATATTTTAGCTACCACAAACCTCTTGTCACTCACCTGCCTATTCAATTATTACCAGAAGAACCTATGGATATAGCTTAGAATATTTTAAATATTTAAAAAATATATTTGACTCATTCACATGATAATTAATGATTGTTTATTTTGACTGTATAGCTATTTTTACTGAAATAAAACCTTTTTGATTAATTTTAATATTTTTCTTCGATCTTTACTGCAGTTTTGTTTTTTGAAATTTTTTTTCAGACGCCGAGGAAGTATAACTTCTAACGCGTGTACATAAGTACACACACACTTTTTTATTTTTTCGGATTCTTTTGAGTATATGGGTACTTCTTTATCTAAGGAGTTTGAGCGTTTTAATGAAATAATCTCATTATGTTCAAGGTTTCTAGATCTAATCTGAAACCGTTTTCCAGAGTTTGTTGGAACTCTTGAACAGTTTTACTGTGTAATTAGCAGAAAATTTGTATTAATAATATGCATCTGTGTAAAAAGTTTCAGTTTTCTAGCTCTATTTGTTCGAGAAAAAAAAATTTGGTAACGTACTAACTAAAGTACTAACATACATTTTGACAAAATAATTAATATATCGAAAAATATAATTTTTTTCGATGTTCACTTATTAGAGCTTTTTGTAGACCGAAATGCCATGGTAAATAAATAAATAAATAAATAAATCTTTATTCCTCGACCTGCTTAGAGGCACACGTCCTCGGTGGCTAGGTCCTCCAAACATCAATACAATCTAGCTACAATACATTAAAAACATCAACACAAATTAATTACAACAATTTCCCGGGGGTAGAGACAGACAAATTAAAAAAAATATATAACTAGTATCGTAATTAGGCTTATGGCTAGAAAGGCCGAAAAGCCAAAAAAAAAAATAGAAATGTATGCTCATTAACAAATAACATGACCATAGATTTCCATCAAAAGACCAAAAGTAATTTAAAAATTCCGCGCAAAAACCCGATACCAGGAGCAAGCGACGCATTAGCCACCCCGGCATTTGCCATAAGTTGTTAAGGAAACCTGGCTAAAACCTTAACAAGGATGGTATGCCCTCTCTCTACCTGATTTTGTCAAATTTTTTTTAATCAAAATAGTTTCAGCCGTTTTTGAGATATTTCGAAAAAAAGAAGCAAAAAAACCCACTTTTTTCATGAACGATTACAATACTTGACCATATTCTGTATGGTAAAGTAAAAATTGTCACTTTACCAAAATTTACAGAAACCTTACAAAATGTTGAAAAAGTTTTTAACTATGTTTTACAATTTTATGTACATGGATTTCACTAGTTACGACATGCACTCGTAAACGACTATTGAATTAGTTACTGGATATACTGATAATAATATATACTTAAAAAGTATAATCTAATGAAATCACGAAAGATTATCTAAATCTGAGCTATCATGGATCATTTTTATTACATGTCAGAAGGTTGCATCTCATTGAAACGCCATTGGTTTAAATCAGGGTTTCTTAAACTGTGGGTCGCGAAACTGATATAGCGAAACAAAGGGCAACAATGACTTCTCAGTCAAAATGGGGTCGCCAAACAAAAAAGTTTAAGAAGGCGTGGTCTAAATTTGGTACTCGGTTTCAATTTCAGAGGGGGGTAGGTACAACCTTTCTAACACGTAGGTAATAAAAATTATCCATGATAGCTATTAGATACGAGATAGAATGGATTATTTTTAATTATATTTCGGTAGGATTGTTTCTACCCCTTTGGAAATCAAACCAACCCGAGTGCTGAAATTAGCCATCCGGGCCATTTGGCGACCATGTAAGGTGAACCCCTCTCTAATTGTTAATTTTGGCACTCGAGTTCGATTCCTGAAGGAAATCAACCCTTGGAACGTATAATTAAAAATAATATTGTACATCCATTTCGAATCTAATAGATGACAACTTCTTGTGATTTTCTTAAAAATTTAGTCTATTTCTATCGTCAACTTGAACTCTTAATTGAAAATTAAACTTAGAGATTAAATATTTTTATTTCAATTGTATGACAAAGAACCTTTGAACTTAAAAAAATATAAATTAGACATTTAATAATCTTATACAGCAGGTGTTTAGTTGTTTAAGAAGTCAAAACAAAACTGACGAAACATCCAAATGCAATTGACTGATTGTCTAATTTTTTTCTTTTTGCATATGCCTATGGAAATTTAAATTATATTTAAAACCAATTTCTATTGATTTCAGGAAATCTTGGCCTTTGTATGAAACTGAAAGGAGCTCATCAATGGCTACTGCAACTTGCTCAGCCGTTTCATGTCCTCACGCCTGTGCACCCACGCCTTCATATTCACCTCTCCTTTGAAAGGAGCTATAACTAAATAAATAAATAAATACTCTCCAAGTCCATAAGGTGCAGTCTCTTTGGAATGGTTAATTTTCCGTTTGGCTGCTTCGGCATTGGTTGGATGGAAAGTGACTTTTCCAAACGCGTGCCATGGGTGGGTCGTTTCCGGGTTGGCATCTCATCTTCAACTCACGACAAATCTTTCTTTCTAACGGCCATTTAGATCATGCACTTGGCTAAAACTTGTTCTTCGATTTTTCAATTGATCGGTTTGCAATTAAAATAAGCCACATTCAGATGCAAATCATAATTCCGGACTAATTTTTTCCTATTTCATCTTACCAGGATAATATATATTCTGAGTGACTAAATTTATTTTTTATCAAATAATTAAGACTATTATATATTCTATGAATCATTTATAATTAATATTCTCTGAGTCATTGATAATTATTTAAATTAAAAAAACAAGGAATTGCAGCCGCAGGGATCGAACTCATCTTTTCTGTATCCAATCCAATCTTAGTGTATAATCACTGATATCACCTGAGCTTTAACCACAGCATCTTTTAGCTAGATGGCATCTTAGACGACTTTTCTATTCATTTAAGACTTAGTTTAAGTATGTGAAAATATTTCTATTTCATAAAAATGTCCATTGTTGTTATATTTTGGTCAGGTTTTATCTATTCTGGCAATGTCATATTCTGTAAAAGTATAGCCGTTGCGTTTCTAGCGAAGATAGAATGTGGCAATCTTGTCAATCAATTCCAAAATAGTGATGCATGCAAGACACATGGGATTGAGAAGAGTGTAAGAAATTCAAAAGCAAATAGTTTCTGAGGAGGTTCACACTATTCAAAACAAACCACTCTATCCTTTAAGGACCGGTGATTTGACCATATCAAAGTCATTAATAGTTTTCATTATAGCATTAATTTTTTATATATGGGTTGGAAAATAAAAAAATATTTTTATCGTGGGGGATCCTTTTAACATCTCTTTAACTACAATCAGACTAATTACTTTACCATACAGGGTATGGTCAATTATTGTAATCGTGCATGAAAAAAAGTGTTTTTTTTCCTTCTTTTTTTCGAAATATCTCAAAAATGGATGAAACTATTTTGATTAAAAAATTGAGCGAAACCATGGTATTTCGCTCTTCAAAAAAGCTCTAATAAGTGAACATCGAAAAAATTATATTTTTCGAGATAATAATTGTTTTGTCAACATGTCTGTTAGTTAGTTAGTCTGTCTGGTTGTCTGGTTGTCCGTTAGTCTGTGCGTTACCAAATTTTTCTGAACGAGTAGCTCAAAAACTAGTGGGAATATCGAAACCAAATTTCACACGTAGTTTTGGTTCATTGAGGTTAAGAGCTGATTAGATTTTGGTGCATATCGACCCAAAATTGTGGAGGGGGGGGGGGTTAAAAATTAAAAATCTAGGCTATTTGAGCAAACTCAACCAAATTTTGTATACCTAATCAGTGGGACCCCAGAAGTCTAAAAATGCAAAAACTAACCTCCTAAAATTGGTGGGGGGAGGGGGGTGTAAGGTCAAAAAAATAAAATATAGGCTCTTGTTCCAAACTCAACCAAATTTTGTATACATAATCAGTGGGCACACAGCAATCTAAAAATGCAAAAACAAACCCACCCTACATGATTATAAATAATTGTATTAAATATAAGTGAGAGGCCAAGTTGTAAGGTAAAGTCAAGTGGATGGCCACATCAGAACACGTCAGCTTATTTTTTTTTAAATTTGATTCACATTGTTACCTTCAAAGTGGCAACTGTTAAATAATATAAATATATATCTGTTGGCATTCAGAAGAAACTTAACTAAAGAAAATCACTTTTATCAACGACGAATAAGAACGAATTTGATAATTCAATTATTTTAGAAGATATGAGGTACGGAACTCTCGGCATGCAAGTCTGACTCAAATTGGGCCGGTTTATTAGAAATATTATTATATTTAGATTAGCAGTTAAAGCTTTTTTTTCATCTAAAGTTAAATTGCATATTCGTAAATAGTTTAGAATCATTGTGAATTTTTATTAATATACATTATCGACTTATTTATTTATAAATAAAAAATTTTGTTTTTTGATATTTCATGTTGGAGAAAAGAGGGTTAATTCAAATAGTTATTAAGAGAAAGAGAAACCTATAACTGCCTTATCTGCGTCAAAAACCCTTTAACTAGGGCTTTAGGTCTTATTATACAATATACAAGGAATCAGAATCAATTTTCTCACGGATGATAAAGACCAGAATAATTGAATGTGTTAGATTCCGAAAAAGAAAATATTACACCGTTAAAGAGAAGCAAGAGAAAAATATAAGAATAAAGAAAATAATTTATATGAAAAAATTGAATACATTTCATAGGTTTAGAATATAATTTATTTCTATTTAATTTTTATTAATAGACCTATAAAATCGATATCCAACGTGGAGCGCAAAGAAATGTTCCGAGACTTGAATCATAAATTATAAATTATAAGCTAGGGAATCATTTTGGCCTTGATCTTGCGTCGGAACAGACTATATAAGATCTGCCCCCCTAAATGCAACATAATCATAGAGAATCCTTTTTTCAGGCCGATAAATTTCACACTTTCTTCTCTATCGTTTTTTTTAATCGTGCGTGGGCCCGGGGGTGCAGCACGCGTGCGTCACACCTAATAACAATATCGGAGACCGATCATCTATAAACGTCTCGTTTTGGAGATTCTTCGGGGAGTTCGGGTCAGCAATTAGGTGGGTCTGGAGGTTTGTGTATGTGAGGGTGGTTTAGGGGCTGGCAAGGAGCTAACAGACCCTTATAGGAAACTTAATGGGGCACTTTGCACTTTCTTCCCTCTAACAAGGTGTTGGCAGCAGGAAAGGACGCACACGCCAACGGAAATTGAGAAAACCAATTGGCAATAAAAAATATCATCAATGGATGATTGAAATTTGTAGCCGGTGCTTTCTAATTCCACTTAAGTTTAGCCCTTTGCAAAAATTTTTTGCCGGGCAACTTTGATTTTTTTTTTTTTGAACAATAAAACTACGATATAGTTGTTGTTTATAATCAGAGAACGGATTTTTATACAGTTAAACCCCATAAAATATGCAGCAAAAAATGATAAAATATGTAATGAATTCTCAAATAATATCTAACTATTTGTTTGTTAATGAATTACGAAAAAGGAAGAAAATAAACTGCAACGGATCGTTGCTAAACTTTATCCAAATTCATTTGCAATATTAATATGTTCTAGAGTAAAGTACTTTAAAATATAATTTTACTAAAAACTTTATTTAACCTTTTTTGTGGTCCCCAAGGTACTTAATTAGGATATTAAATTTCATCAAAATTGGTAGAGTCATTTTCAAGATATTTAGAAAAAACTAAAAAAGTACTGAAATAAAGTACTAATGTTTGTGGACCGATATGTACCAAAAACTAATCAGCGCTTCATTTTGTTAAAATACTGGTAGGTTTTCAATTTCAATTCAATCAGTGCAACGGTGTGGAAAAATTCGTGGACTAAAAAAACGATAACACACATATATCCCCACGCACTTCCAAAATAAACTGCAACGGATGGTTGCTAAACTTTATCCAAATTCATTTGAAATATTAATATGTTCTTGAGTAAAGTACTTTAAAATATAATTTTACTAAAAACTTTATTTAACCTTTTTTGTGGTCCCCAAGGTACTTAATTAGGATATTAAATTTCATCAAAATTGGTTAAGTCATTTTCAAGATATTTAGAAAAAACTAAAAAAGTACTGAAATAAAGTACTAATGTTTGTGGACCGATATGTACCAAAAACTAATCAGCGCTTCATTTTGTTAAACTAATGGTAGGTTTTCAATTTCATTTCAATCAGCGCAAAGGTGTGGAAAAAATCGTGGACGAAAAAAACGATAACACACACACACACATCCATCCATCCCCACGCAATAACAGGGATGCCCACAGGGGAGGGTTAAGACGCAGAGTGCGTCATTGAAATTTCTGGGCGGGGGGGGGGGGGTTGAAAATTGTTGCATTTTAACATCTTTATATGCTAAAAATAAAAACGGTCAAGTCTTTTAACTTCAATAAAAGTAATAAAAAGCTCTTCTAATTCTTTAGAAGTGAATAGAATGGAGGGGTACTTTTCTTGAAACTGGGGGGTGACGTGAGTTATGAAGCTAGGGGGCACATCTTAGTATAGTTATTAATTACTTAAAAAATTAAATCTTTCTAACTTTTTTTTTATATTGAAAAACATATTTACACAAAGAAAACAAAAATTTGAAAAACTTTTTTTAGTTTGTGAAAATCAAAAGAAACTTAAAAAAAATAAGAAATAAATTTTTCAATTCCGGACATAATATGTTTATTATATAAACTATTTTCTTTATTTTAACCCAAATAATCACCCCTGAATTATCTCCGTTTATTACAGATACACCCATCGTGATTAACAAATAAATTATAGGTATATCATATAGGTATAAATGTTTATTTGCATCAAGCGGTGAACAACCTAATTAATGTCTCTGCTCCTCTCGGCAAAATAAAATCTTTTCGCGAAATTTTTCCTCTTAACGACTTAATATTATCGGATATATCTTCCGATATTAACTCTATAATTTTCCATTCCATTTGTTTATAAAATATATGAATTTATTTGAAAAGATTAATATTTTTTGCTGACTTAACTATTAATTTCGAAATAACGTAGACAATTTACTTTAAGACACGCGCTATCTTTAAAATCACAATAACCTCCGAAAAAATAATACCTTATTAGTTTTTAATTGCTTTGAGTAATTACGTTCCGTGGATAACGGCTTCTAATCATAGCGTTTCGGATTGAATGTACGCTTGGGTTTTTGATGGATTGGATCTGAAAGCAGGTGCGAACCCTTGCCAAAAACCGAAAACCCTTCCCGACACCCTGATCGATGACTGCCTATTTAGGCGGATAACAGGCCGGCGCCTACAAAGCGGATTTTTCTTAATAGACTGTATTTCCCGACACCTCTTATAATTAGAGGTCAAAGATTCATTAATAAGCTTTTAATTGCATTTTAGTCCCAAGAGTTTGTGCAAAATATAAAGCTCTTCACGGTTTAGACAATAGGTCTACCAAGATTGATTTTTTGTCTACAAACAAAATTTAGATCCAGAAAAAATTAAAAACCCCGATTGTTGGGTTGATAGAGGTGATGTGGAAAGAATGAATTGATTCTTTCGCAAGAGGAAGAACCTAGTTAATTTTTTTTGTAATGTGTTAAACGAAGACAATCATGAAATGGTGAGGTGAGTTTTCGAAATTTTGATTTATAGTTTATTGGTGTAGACGCCTTAAAGAATTAATTCACCAGAAAAACAGACGTTAATGGAGAAATTTAATGAACGTTTCTAATTTAATTAAAACTAATTATTTTTTTATATGCATATAAAGAAATTCTGTGAAAAAGACAGCCGATAGAAGGTGTTTTTTAAAGATTGAGGAAATGGATGAATGATTGGCATATAAATGAAGTTTTAAACATAATCTGAAGCATATCATTAAAATTTCATAAAGCTGCAGTTCAAAAACTATTTACTAACAGATAAAAATCCTGTTTTTTTTATTTATTTATTGTCAGCGGGAATAAAGCCCATTTAGACAGCAAAAGTGTTAGTAGGGTTAGCGAGGGAGCCGAGTTTTAGCCGGTAGAAATTTTTACATTCTAACCAGGCTCGAACCCGGGTCTCTCGCTTGAATATCGTCATCAACGATGCTGAAGCGGGCCCAGCTCGGACAACCCGACTCCTTCGGAAAAATGTTCGAATTATAAAATGTTACACCTCTTGGAGCAAAATCAGCATTGCCTATGTTCTTTCGAAGGGAACAAAAAAAAATTTCCCCATAAGAATTTGTTTGTTTATTTTCTTAATCCACGTTTAAAAGCAAAGGGTTTTTCGGTAAATATTAGGGGGTGAATTTATATTGAATTATTAATTCCATATATAAGACTGGCGTTACCTGGAAAACACCTGTTACCATATATTGCAATTTATAGCTGTTTTAGCAGGGCTTTTAGGAGGGAGGCTAGACTGCAAAATATTTTAGGGGGGGGGATTCGTCTCTGGCATATTATAAGAATTTTGTTAATTGATTTAATTTTAATTAAAAAAGAAATTGGATGACAAATTAAAAACAAAAATTAACTCTCGTTACACTTTCCACAAATTATAGGATTTCAGCAATTATGATTGAGAAAAATTTAACTAAAAAGCTGAAACTTGGCACGCAGCTTATTAATATGTTTCAACTCATTTAATTATAGCCGGTTTTTTGAGAGCTACCCATTTAAGAAGAATTCAATTTATTTCTGATTTTCTTTATTTTTCATTTAAAATGCCTCTCTACTATAGAAACTCAAAAATATTCAAACCGGCCCAGACTTTATAACATTAGTGGGGAGAAACTTTAGGTTTATAAAAATATTTACAACGTGACCTTGATTCTCGATATTTGTTTAGCCAGGCGTATTTGACCCCATTCTTACTAATTTCGATTTGATAATTAATTTATGGCTAACTTTAATAATAAAAAAAAAAATTATTAAATATTTTACTTGAATTAAATTTGCTAAGTATGTTTAGCCTAAATATAATTTTTAGTATAATTACCTATTATAGAGTCAAGATTGTTTGAGAATTGGGGTAAGTACTAGGGAATTTTAGGATATTAAGCTTACAATTATTGTTGTTAGAGTTCGTGGCTGTGATGGAACTGTATTAGATGAAGGAGGAGGTATCATCCAAAGTTGGATGCATTGGGTTCAATAAAACACCCTGAATAAAATATTTCGGCCTGAGTTTATTTGGCCATCTTCAGTTAATTGAGAGTTAAACACAAAATGCGGTACACATATGTGATCGAACCAAACCTTGTCAAAAATAAAAATTGTAGCTTCATGTAAATTTATAACGTGCCTGTGCACAAAGGTTCAGAATGAATGTAATGATTACAGGGTGTTTTATTGAACCCAGCGCATCCCAGTACCCAGTACGGAATGAGTCAGTGAGTGTTCTTTTCTTTTGACAGCCGGCCCTAGTTTTCGATTAGATCAGCGGTTTCCAACCTTTTTGTTACTACGCCTCCCCAAAAAAAAAAAATTTTCCGCGCCTCCCTTACCTTTTATTTTTAAATTTCTCCGCTCCAGATAATTTTTTTAATAGGAATTAAATATATGTAAATGTAAAAAAATGAACATTCATGCACTGAATTTTCACTGTTACGTTAATATATCAAGTTTTATTCATTTGTAGATATTATGGTATAAAAAATAATTCATTAAAAAATGTTGGCGCCTCCCCTGGCAATGGTCCGCGCCTCCCCTGCGAGGCGCGCCTCCTAGGTTGGAAACCGCTGGATTAGATTATAAGCATCTCCTGAATTCGGCTGTTACCTCCTCCTTCGTCTAATACACTTTAAAATTATTTGTTATATTTTTTCCGTTTATGATGTAGAAATATTTATTTAAGAGTGAGGTAGTTAAATATGAGTACGGAATGAGTCAGTGAGTGGTTTTTCTTTTGACAGCCGGCCCTAGTTTTCGATTAGATTATAAGCATCTCCTGAACCAATCGATGTTTCATTATAGGGAACATTGGTGATTGTACCTGATGTCGATGAAGTAACCCTCTTCCTGCTGCAACCTGCTGTTGGCTGTCTTTCTCTTTGAAAGCAGTTGCTCTGGCTCTGGTGACTCATCCTCGTGTTTAATTGTGTATCTGCAAAAGATTAATGTCGTTAGCAACTGGATGAAGGGAATTCAATGGACTAGAACCACGACAGGAGAACAAGAGGAGCTTTCCACATCGTTTTTTAACACATTTTGTAGTTAATTAAATATTCATTAATATCACTTGAACTAGGACTAAACTGGGACAAATTCCCTATTTGAGTTTGAAAAGAAACATCTGTATTGGACAGGAGCAAGGAATTTTTTTACAAGTCTTTTCAACCTAGATCACGTATTAACTAGGATAACTCCCTTATATCGAATAAAATAAAAATAAAATAAATTAAAAATTTGTCTTTGGATTCTATTTTTTAGTTCACTTTTAGTTAGATAATATTTGATACAATAATTAAATAAGCTGACGTGTTCTGATGTGGCCATACAACCTGGCCCCTCATTTATATTTAATATTTATAATCATGTAGGGGGGTTAGTTTTTGCATTTTTAGACTCAAGGGGGCCCATTGATTATGTATACAAAATTTGTGATGATGCTTCCCCTCCCTAGAAAAGGCTGTGTGTTGCTCAGTTTATTTGTAGCCTATAAATGGGCCAATCAGTATTTTGCACGACGGCGCAAAAGGGACTTGGCGCGTCCCTGCCCATGGCCTTTTTTTAACTCAACCTTAGAGCATCGAGTGATTATAAAGATGATTAATTAGATTTATTTATTTTTCAAAACGTCGGACCTTGGATCCCGCACAAGTGCTTTACATCACAAATCACTAAAAGTTATAAGCTTAACAAAATTAGCAATCCAGATGATATAAAAAATTTAAGAAGCGAAGATAAAAAAGGATTAAAAGAAGTTTATTTCTTTTTAATAAAAACGAAATAAAAATCAGTTTTTGTGATCCATAAAAAAAAAAAGAAGAGTTGGGAGAACCAAGATTCGGGTGAGAATGAAATAATTTGCCTGGAAGCTCAATTCAAAGACTTGAAGCCGCCAATTTGAAAGATTGAAAGAAATACTTGATTTATGAAAACCTGTACTAACGATGTATTTCCTATTTTCACAAAGTTTAATTTCAAAAATGTTATTTGAATGAAATAAATCCATCGATTAGTTTTCATCATTGAGATATCTTATTCGTATATTAACAAATTCAAGGATAAGAAAAATTTAATTTAATCTTCTCACGTAACATCACCATGCGGGTTCTCGAAAAGAGATATTTTTCAAAAAAATTTCTTCAAGTAGATACCTATTTGTTGAAGCAAAAAAAAAATATCATTCATATAATATATTCTAAAAAGAAAATAATTTTTTTTTTAAAGAAAAATATTTCAAATATTAAGATTTGAAAAGAAATATTTGTTAGAAAAATTTCGTAAATGTTTTGGATCTATGTTTAATCTTCATTTTTCCCCTCTCTTTCTAAACATAATATTATTTGAACAAATATTTCATAAAGAATGAACTATTTACAAATAAGTAATAATTTTTGTATCTGAATAGGCTTTAAGAAATGCCATTCACTTGCCAAGAAGGAATGGAATTCGTTCTCTCTTCTGAATCTGAGAATAGAGAGGCCTCTTGAACGAGTTCTATTTGACAGCTGTCAAGCCCGCCGCGCCGGCCGCTCACTTATCGGAACGCTTAAGTCTTTATTTTTGCACAAACTGCAAACCATTGACAAAGACACCTTGCGTCCAATGTTTATCTTCCATTTGGAATGGTATTTTTTCTTCATTCCCGTTAAGCTGCACTTGTTGAAAGACAGAGCCCAAAGATGGTCCCTGAGAATCTTGCCGAGGTGTCAATTAAAACCCCAACTCTAGCCCATTACTACTAACAACTACATGGCTTGTTTTCTTTTTTTATTTATTTTACTTTATTTTATTTATTTTTTAAGACTTTAATCAGAAAAACATTCTTTGAAAAAATTCAATAAAATTTTTAAAATAGTAGAATAAAAAAAACTTTGATATTTTTCTTAAATATTAATCTTTAAAATACAAGACTATGTGTGATCTTAAGTGGGGTTCCAAATATTTAAAAAATTTAATTTTTGCGAAAATATATAAATTCTCAATAATTCATATTAAGAGATTCCAAGGGCCATTGGAAGAATTAGTTTTCTTTCATAATAAATATGAATATAAATAAACTGCATCGTATCGTTGTTAAACGTTATCCAAAGTGATTTAATATATGAATGTGTTCATTCCTTTATTATTAATCAGATAGCACTGACTATTTGCGTATTTGAGATCTATGTTGACTTAAATTCAAAAATAATCGATTCTCATCTAATACTTGAGGAATAATCATTCTAAATTGGGTTTTTGACCATGAGTTGTTTCCTAAAAAAGAATTTAGTCTTTTTGA
Source organism: Forficula auricularia (assembly GCA_024734495.1). Classification (NCBI taxonomy): domain Eukaryota; kingdom Metazoa; phylum Arthropoda; class Insecta; order Dermaptera; family Forficulidae; genus Forficula; species Forficula auricularia. The sequence goes on along the minus strand of JALMQS010000251.1, from coordinate 23,428 downwards.
TTTTAAGTCGATTCTTCCATGTTTTCAGTAGAGGTTACCATTAATGGTCAAAACATCAAAAATGAAATTCAATAAGGTTATTCCTCAAGTATTAGATGAGAATCGATGGCTAATTTTGATTTTAAGTCGATTCCTCTATGTTTTCAGCAAAGGTAATGGATAAGAAAACAATGCAGTTGCTATGATTACTTATCAAATTTCCTCGAATTTGTAGCATTTCACAGAGAGAAGCCTATCCATTCTTACTTATAAATACTATATAAGGTTAAATCGGCTATATTAACCCGATAGTATGAATAAATTTTATAGAATTTTAAAAAGTACTATTTTACTCTAGGGAAAACTACTTTAAATTATAAATTTAGTAAAAACTTTATTTAACCTTTTTTGCGGTCCCCAAGTATTTGAGTAGGATATTAAATTTCAAAAAAATTTAGTTAATTCATTTAAGATGTGTAGAAAAAACTAAAAAAGTTCTGAAATAAAGTACTAATGTTTCTGGGCCGATATGTACCAAAAACTGATCAGCGCTTCATTTTGGTAAAATAATGGTAGATTTTCAATTTCATTTCAATTGTTTCACATTGGATAAAGTAAAAAGGCAAATAAAAACAATAATAATTTGCAAGACTTGTCTGAGCTTGTTTTCAACGGCAGGATAAGGAGAAAATACAAGTCTGCGCAACTCCTATCGATAATTTTTATAAAGAGAAAAAGAGCATCACTGGAATAATTCACCCCCAAGCTTGACCTAAATAAATTTTATTAAGATTTCGCATTGGATAAAGTATAAAAGATTATGGATATTTCGTCGCATAGTGGAATTGTCTTTTGACAAAGAGTGATAAAATGGGCCACTGAGGAAGTGGAAATAAATCGACGAAACGTCTGGTCCATTTAATAAAACTCTTTTTTAATTTATTGTCCAATTCCCTACTATTCCTCTTTTATAGTATAAATATTTCTCATATTTATTTACTCCACTATAGTATCTGTTTAAGAATTCTAATACCAATAAAAATATTAATGCTATGTTTCAGAAAGCTTTAGTAACCAAATGTTAGACCTATATAATAATAAAACTTGAGCAAGATGCGAGGTAGGTTTCACAAAAAAGAAATAAAACAAAATTGAGTTTTGAATTCGATATATTTCGGGGGTTAGCCCATCATCAGGAGTCAAAGAAAACTGATTATACATTGGAAAATAAATTTTACAAATAACCATTTTTTAAATTTTTTTTTTGAAAAGTATGTGGTGAGGGGAAAGTAGGCGGAAGAGGAGAAGTTGTTCTAAGAATTAATATTTTCAACAAATTGAAAAAATTTGAACCAGCTCTTTGACTCCTGATGATTGGCTCACCCCCAAAATATATCGAATTCAAAACTCAATTTTGTTTTATTTCTTTTTTGTGAAACCTACCTCGCATCTTGCTCAAGTTTTATTATTATATTAAAATGTTTCACCTAGAACGAACACTTAAGTCCTTAAAATTTATTTTTTTATGTTAGACCTATATATAAATATTATAAAAAAATTATTAAATTTCTGGGCTATCTAGCTTCGAAAAATTAGAAAATAAAATTATTTAGGTAGAGCTGATCATAGAAAAAAGATTCGTAAGCCAAGATTCTTGAAAAATATCGGTTTACATTCATTTGTAGGATCTGGCATTGATTTGTGGAACAGTCTGTCTGTTACTACTTGGGATTATAGTCCTCTGCCCCCTATGATTAAATCAATTATAAATTTTGTCAAGTCCTAATGTCCTAGAGTTGTGCAAAATTTTATTTAGTTCTCGCAAGCAGAGATTAGGTGAGGCAGAGAGAGGTCAATACCATCCTTGTTAAGGTTTTGACCAGGTTTCCTTAACAACTTATGGCAAATGCCGGGATGGCTAATGCGTCGCTTGCTCCTGGTATCGGGTTTTTGCGCGGAATTTTTAAATTACTTTTTGTCTTTTGATGGAAATATATGGTCATGTTATTTGTTAATGAGCATACATTTCTAATTTTTTTTTTTTTTTTTTTCTTTTCTTTTTTTTTTTTTTACTTGTTTATTATTTGTTAAATTGTTGTAATTAATTTGTATTGATGTTTATTAATGTATTGTTGTAGCTAGATTGTATTGATGTTTGGAGGACCTAGCCACCGAGGACTTGTGCCTCTAAGCAGGTCGAGAAATAAAGATTTATTTATTTATTAAAAAAAAAATCGAATTCTAATTTGAAAAGCTTTTGAATGGATGTAACTAAAAATATACGTTGAACACTCAAGTAATTAACTTAATAAAGTACAAATGAGTGATATGTTTCAACTTCTTTACTCCAAACCTTCGCTGATAAAAAAATTGATAAACCATTAAAGCAGTAATAGGCCGAGTTGTGAAAATGTTTTCGATTTTTCCTACAATTTCAAAATTCTCACACAAATAATAAAAATTTTATTGAACTCAATGAGTCCTTATTAGTAATGAAGCTTTTATTTTTGTGATTAATTTGATTAAAATTAAAATTTTTATTTAAATCACACATAATTATAATTAATTATATGTGATCAAAGAGTCCTGTTACCCACCAAGCTCAGATCGCCGAGCGTGTGCAAGAATTTTCATGAATACATTTGTTTTAACAGTAAAAAATTCAATTCATTTGTAATAAATGAAAAAATGATTGGTTAGATATAAATCAGTGTATTTGAATATCTCACCTTGTCTTCAGGGGTGCAGGAAGGGTTGAAAAATCCCTCGTTAAGGACAGACCTCGTATCCCCCACGAAGAAAGAAACAACTGGCGTGCGTGGCTTTCGCCCGGCTGGCTTCGTTTCTTATCACCGAAACATCGTTACTCAAAGCTTGCGCATAAACATCTCGATTCTCAAATTTTTCAATCTTATTACTGCCCCAGAAATATCTTATCCGGTACGCTCTTCAAGCTCCGCATGCCGGGCGGTCAGAAATATTGAATACATTGAGTTGTTTACCAAAAAAGAATTTAGTCTTTTTGATTTTAAGTCGATTCTTCCACGTTTTCAGTAGAGGTTGCCATTAATAGTCAAAACATCAAAAATGGAATGCAGTAAGGTTATTCTTCCAGTATTAGATAAGAATCGATCGTTATTTTTTATTTTAAGCCGATTCCTCCATGTCTTCAGCAATGGTTACCAATAATAATCGAAACGTCAAAAATCTAATGTATAATTGTTATTCCTCAAGTATTAGATCGGAATCAATCACTATTTTTGATTTTAAGTCGATTCCTCTATGTCTTCAGCAATGGTTTGTATAAAACAAAATAAATTCATGCCAATTTTTATAAAATATTTCCCATGATATTTCTAGCCAGAAATATTTCGGATATCCTCTAGGCCTATCCTCAGTAATATAAACTTTTAGTCTTTCATTAAATACTAACCATAAAATTCAAAAAATGAGTATGATATATGATCCAGTAGATAACTTATAATTGAAATACCGTACCATATGCAGCCCACTAAGCAATTAGTCTCTCCGTCTTTCCCCAAATAACTTTAAGTATAAACTATAAATTTTTTAGTCTAATTATCCAAAATACTAAGATAGTGTCTGATTGATATTTATATAGTCTAATTTCAAATCTTGCTGCTTGCATTCCAAATGAAATTTTAGCTTTCTTCTTAAAAGAAAACTAACGAATGCTATACAACTCCTAATTAAAATCTCACTATCTTTATTTCTAAGGAAGAAATTGAATATAACCTCAATAAGATTGAATTAATTTTTGAAGACGGACTGATAAGTGAATTAAGTGGATATTGATGAGGCAGTCCAAAAAAAAATAGGAGAAAATAATTTATACTATCTTTTTATTCATAAACCGACGTTTCGGAGGCTATTCCCTCCTTCTTCAGGGTTTGAAAAGTCAGAGAAGGAAATCCAATGCGACATTCCCTTCTGTCTCCTCTTTCAGTGGCAGTAACAATAATATATCGTATTTCATTCTCAGCAGAATTATAAAAAGATAGTATAAATTATATTCTTCTTTTTTTTGGACTGTATCATCAATATCCACTCAATATACCTCAATATTGAATATTGAGAAAGAAAAAATAATAATTTTACATATTGATGCTCTAATAATCCTCTTGTTCGAATGCTTAGAGTTCGAAAGTTTCCCTCATAAATCATTTCTTCCTTAAATTTATTGCAAATGAAAATGAGTGAAAAATTTACAAGACCATTTTCAGTTTGTATTGAAACTAAATAACACCTGTGTTATTTAAAATCAATATACAAATATCGTGTAACTGCTGAAATGATTGATTTTAAAATAATTTCAAAGGCGCCATTATGATTGGCATTGATTTCCTCTAAAAAACCTTGATAATAAACAATTTATCTGCAGCTATTAATCGAGGTTCACGAACATGTTATATTTGTCATGATAGTTTTCCGGCATGCAGGGTAATATCGCCCTGTATATACATTTCCACTTCTATAAATAGATGCGCATATTGTAACCAATTAAGGTATTTGGAGGCCATTATTAACCTAGGCTCTAGAAGGACTATACACGAAGTATATATTATCTCAATGCCGACAAATATAGTGTTCTTATAAGTGTAAATATTCAAAGTTAACTACTTTCATTGAGATTGTTTAATCGATTATTATTAACCCGTTTCAATTATTAAATATGTAGTTTAAAACAAATAAAAATATTTAGTAGCTAGTGCTAAGACAATTGAGTTAAGATTTTCTGCATATAAAATAAATCACTCTGTTCCAGATGACTAAGATTATTTTGTTTTCTTAATTCAGTCCTTGCCAGTGTCGAACGTCGTTACTGAATCCTAATATACATTATTGCAAGCCATCGATGATATAGTAGAGAGAAGACACCAAGAGAAGAATCTTCCCGAAAAAATTGTCATGGTCTTATATAACATCAAACCCTGGCCAGGACTTAATCTAGAAAAACTCTTCAGAATCGCCTCCGCTAGAGAACGAACTCATCAAGATTGTCATCGAATTTGGAATATGCACACAACCTCAAAGGAAGATTAATTCAATCCTAGAGTGTTTTTAACTCGTAAATATTATATTTTGATATATATTTATTTAAATTTAGGAGAAGAGAATTGAGAGAAGTCAATGAAATAAGGTGTTATTGAAGAATAGTGAAACTAAAGTGGACCCCGGGTAGCACAAGAATAATCTATAAATATTCTGATAATATCTTCTTTGGACTTTGGAATATCCTGTGAATAATCTTTCAATCTTCGTAGATATTCTGGGAATTTTCTTAGAACTAAAATATTCGTGTAGGACATTAAATTCCATTTCCCGGAATATTCCTAGTTGCGCATTCTTGGAATATTCGGAAAAGAATATTCTCAGAAGATTAAATCCCATACAAATATTCTGTGGATCTCCTGGAGATAATTGGAATATATATCTCCTTTAAATAACTTCTTAGAATATTCTGGGGATATTGTGTGTTACCTGGGTGGTGGATTGTATTATTAATGGATAAATGCTCAATAGAATGAAAGGTCAGAGAACTTTAGCAATCAGAAGAGTTCAGATGATAAATCTCGCTGCAGAAATAGAAGTGTATAAGGCTTAAATTAGAATATAATTTCCCACAGAAAAACCAAAAATCAAGATTTAGGCCAAGGGGTCTCTAGGACTTCTAGTGACTGGAACTCTCTTCCTGGATCTGTCTTCCTGGCGATTTATTATCGCCTTACTATAGTTCTTTCAAAACCCGCAATTTCACAGGTTAGATGCAACCCAATAGCTGAAATTTGTTTCTAATTTCTCTTCCTTGGACTATAGGGATTTCACTTTTTTTTGTAAAACATCTTCTTGTATCAATATCATTAAGGGAGAGGGAGTATCTCTAGTTTTATAATTTTTACTTTACCTATCCATATCATAGCATAGCATTGCCAAGTCCAAATAAAATTCACAAAAGACATTTTAAAATTAAATTTGAAAAAAATTTCAATTTATATTATAATAATTTATTTATTAAAAAAAATAAAGCCTGAGGGGTAATTTCAAACCTATCGGATAAATGAACAACTTGACATCTAATTTAAATATAAAAAGATCTAATTAAATAAAATAGAAAAAAAAACTTGTCTAGTCATCAACGGCATGATTCTTATTCTGTTGAATCTTTGGAGTAGACCGTAAAACCTACCCAATACTTCTGAATGGCACTTTGTTTTGTTAAGTTTGAACGAGGGAGAAGAAAGTTGCTTATCTCGAACTGAAAACAAAACTTGGCTCATTCTATCAAATTGATTGAAGATCTACTTGATAAAGGCTCTTCATCGGAAAAAAGTCGCATCGTTTGGCCCTTCGGCTACATCGATATTCTTATGTAAATGTCGGGACAATGCAAGGTATCCAAAAGGGACCGATGACAGATATAGGCTATTAACTTTCACCGGAGTGGAAAAAACAACGCTACAAATCAAATTAGATAATTTATCGACTAATGATTCGATTATTATCTCCAGCGATAAAAAAATGTTCTATCGATCATCCTAAAATAAAATAAAAATTGAAATCATTTTAATAATTGTTTAAGCATCACAGAGTTAGATTGTTATTATATTGAAAATTAAATAAATTAAACCCAATTATCGAGAAATTTGCTTAAAAAAAGTTTATCAAAGTTGCAGTTAGGAGTTACTGTGAGTATGAAATAGGGATTTTTGTGAAGCAAAATTTTCCAAGGCTTTGGTGAATTTTTGTCCCAGAAAGGTTTGAGTTAGAAAACTGAAACTTGGCATGGAGGTTTAGTTACATAAATGTTTGAACCAACTTTGAGCTCATCAGTTTCAAGTGTGTAACAATTCAATTTTTTCTGATTCTCTGAATTTGTCATTTGGAATTTTTAAAGTTAGAATTAGAAAGTCCATGTTCTAATCAGTTCTTTTTCACCGATTTCAAAAAAGGAGGAGGTTATCAATATCTTTTTTTTAGAATGTGCCTCGATTTATTTTTACCATTTAGACCGATTTTTAATCAAATACAATCATTTTGGAATCAACACAATTTTTGTGGAGTTTCAATTCTCGAGTTATCGTGAGCAGGGGCGCCGGATTTTGAAAATGAGTGTGTGCTCACAATCACCATCCAGAGGTCTGTGGGGTATTCTATTCGCTCTGAAAATTATTAAGATTGACCATTCTAAACCTTTTGAGTGACAAGAATCAAACAATGTGGCAAACAGTGAACATGGATAACTCTTTCTTTCTCTTTTATTTTCTTTCTCCTTTTTTGCGGGGATGCTCAAGCACCCCAACACCCCCGAAGTCGGCGCCCCTGATTCTAAGTATCAGAATCCAAAGAACGATAGAAAAATATTTATTTTAAATAAAATTTCCCCACATTTCAAACGTTTCTAAAAAAAAAAAAAAAAAAAAAAAATGAATATTTTGAATGAGAATTTTTATATAAATTGAACTTATTTTTTAATGGTTTCTAACATTTGAGAAAGTTATATCGATGGAAATGCTGTTTAAGTTTAAAGGGCAGAAATAATGTAATGATACGAATAATTTATTATAATATATCTAATATTAATTTAAAATAAATTTGGAGAAGTAACTATTTTTATTGTGCACACCTTAAATTACTTTTAATTTAAAAGGATCATTTTAAGATAAAAACGTTTTGATCAAATTTAAGTTTCAGGAAATATCATTTGGTGAACAATATTTGTTGCGGAGATAATAAAAAACAAAAGAGTGGTATGAGACCTGAACCGATAATGGTTTTAATAAAATAAATTCCTATATAGTAGGTATATAAATATTTATATGACCTGTCAAGAAGCAAATCACTCATCAACAACTATCACTCAAAAAGCACATTAAATAAACTATAATTTGAAAAATCTCGTTTTCAGTTTCTTAATTAAAATATTTTATTATATTCCATTAAATTATATTCTCGAAAAACGGTTGTTGTTGTTTTTATGGTATGAAACTTACAGTAACAATAGGAGGAAAGCACTAGGTTGAAAAGTGCCTAAAGTAAAAATCGTAGCAACAACGAATAAATCATTTTTAAGTGTCTCTTCTTTAGAAAAAAATAATATATATTTTTAATTTTATTACCGGGTGAACATTTTTCCTCATCAAAGTAGACCATAAATAAACAATGAGCGACCGACACTGGGCGGTCTTAAATAAAACGCGAACTCGTTTAAGCGCTCATGCTATATGATAGGCTGCTCTTTATTTGACACTGTTTATTATTCACTTGATCCCAAGAACTCGTTTCTAAATTATAGAGTATCTTCCCCCGTTCGTCTCTATCGCTATCGTAATGAATGTACTATTTTCCAAATAGCAATGTTCATTCTTTGAAAAAGAATGCATTTGTCCGTTTTGTTGACAGTCCCCATTCGTTTGCGATTAGGCGTCAAACATTTTAGCACAAGTTTAAAAAATAGCCCCGCTTTAAAGGTTATAATTTAACTATTTTTAAATATTACTTGGCTGATGCCCGGAGCTACACCACGGTCAACACCTGCTGACTGCTTTAGGAATAGTGATTTATTAAGAATTGAAATATTTTTGCAAATATTGAAAATTTTTAGCAGAGATCCACTTCAAAGAAAAATAAATAGAGTTTTGTAACTATCCACATGACTTTACTTTACCTCTTTATACTAAAAAAATTAAATAAAATTTAAATATAATTGATAGTTTTTAAAGAATTTGGTGTTGGAACTTGGTGAAACATTCATTTTTTAAAATTATTGGATAAAAATACGTGGTAGGTTTCACAATAAGATATAAAAATAAAACGTATTTATTTTTGGAGAGTCTTTAATCTCGATATATATATTTCGGGTGGCTAACCCATCTGTTCAAAATTACCACAATTTTTCACCATGGTCAAATCAGTCATTTTATAAACGCACGCGGACCCCTATAGTCGGCATCTGCAACTACACTCCCCACCAACTTTTTCGCTCTCGAAACACTGGCTAACAAGCCAAACCATTCTTATACTATCAACCACCAAAGGGTAAACATTACTTAGAATTACTCTGTGTGCTATTCGCTAGGCTTGCATGAGCCTGAAGGTAAGAATGTTCTGATAGCTAAAATTCATATCCTATACGTGTTCATATCTTTAATTATTTTCTCTCTTTTATCCACTGAAGGTTCTGCAATGTATATGTATTTTGGCGCCCGCTCGCTTGGTGACCAGCAAAAAACATATATATCCCCTATATATAGCCCAAAACCAATTGCGGCAATACCACTGAAAGGTTCATTAATAACCTAACTAAACCACGATTAACCCAACGTATGTTTTGTCTGCCCGATATCACCAGGCAGACAACAACATATATGCTCATTTGCCCACCCAGGCGGCAAGAAACACACCCAAACTTTTCCGGGCAAGCAGCCCTGGACTTGGAGAGTCGAGCATAGACTCCCAGCACAAGCCCACGCAGTGTATTCAATTATACGCAAGACATCGTGGAACGGGAAACAGGCTACCAAGGGCATGTAACCTTCCTCAAACACACCTCACCACACTCCCTTATATCAAAACCTTCCTTTTATTAATTTCTGAATAAATTTTATATAAATTTTATATTTATATAAACGTTAAATTGTTTTATCTTTTATTTCATACGCTTTTGCAGAGAACTACCCTGACTTCCCTTCATTTTTTCTTTACAGGATGTCATATATGCATAACATTAATTAATTAGATAATCAAACCAGCATCCCTATCGAAACATTTCTATCAATATAAAGTAAATTAACAGCTTCCTTGAGGCCTTACAAACCTCATAACAAAAAGGAGCGATACTTTCAAAACACCCATCTTCAGGAGCAACAGAAAGTAATTGTTATGTCAGATGGAGTCTGAAGATGGGTTAGCCACCCGAAATATATATATCTAGATTAAAGACTGACATAACAGTTACTTTCTGTTGCTCCTGAAGATGGGTTAGCCACCCGAAATATATATATATATATCGAGATTAAAGATTCTCCAAAAATAAATACGTTTTATTTTTATATCTTAATGTGAAACCTACCAAGTATTTTTTATCCAATAATTTTAAATATAATTTAAAAGTTGAGAATGTCGATAGAAGAACATTTTAAATTGATAAAGAAATAAAATGAGATTCATCTGTCAGATGGGTCTACCTTATAGGGTTGGTATTTTATTTTATGTGAAACCCATCTTGCAATTTTACCTAATTTTTTTATTATAAAAAAATGTTTTACCTTGAACCAACACCTATCTCCTTAAAAGTTACGGATTGGTATTTTTGATCCCGAGGAAGGAAGCTTTAATATACAATTTTGAAATATAATAATAAAACTAAGATACGAGGTAGGTTTCACAAAAAAGAAATAAAACAAAATTGAGTTTTGAGTTCGATATATTTCGGGGGTTAGCCTATCATCAGGAGTCTAAGAAAACTGTTTTCTTAGACTCCTGATGATGGGCTAACCCCCGAAATATATCGAACTCAAAACTCAATTTTGTTTTATTTCTTTTTTGTGAAACCTACCTCGTATCTTAGTTTTATTATTATATTAAAATGTTTCACCTAGAACCAACACCGAACTCCTTAAAAGTTATTAATTTTGAAATATTCATTTTAGTTCTTTTCGATTTTTTAAGATATTCCTAATTTAGAACACTCATAAATGCTGATTTGAACTACATGGCATGGCTATGTGTTTAAATTTAGAATCACTAGACTGCGATATTTTACAAATGAAAATTAAATCTTTGCGTCAAATATTTAGAGTGATATAATACATATATCAAATGGTTTCAAATTTTTTTGTAATCCACTACCTTATTTTAGGTCACTATCAATTTTATGTGGATATGTATTTTTACATTATTAATTTTTGAGAAAATTGACTCTATTTAAAACAGTAAGTACTTCAAATAAAATGTCTTGTTTTTTGAAATCTAATTCTAATATAGGTTTTAGTTGATTTGTATCAACCCGAAGACAAAAAGGTTTCTTTTACTGGATTTCCAGCTGAGTAAGAGCAAAAAAAAATTCAATATCCACGCGATACTGACCTCATGAAAAATAATATTTATAATTAAAAAAGGGTGATGATGAGGGTTAACCCTTCGAAAATATAGTCTCAAATAAATAAATAATATATATACACATATATTTGATATATATGTGTGTATGTTTATTTGCATCAAGCAGAGGACAAACTCCTTGTTTCCGTTTATAAATCAGAGAGGATTCTTAATATGATACCTATTTAAATTATTATTAGTTCATTCTATTTAGATTTAAACATTTTTGAAAATCATTCGTTTAATTAATTAATAACTAAATTTTTAATAGGAATTGAAATCAACTAATTTTTCTAGCCGGATATCTAACGCGGCTCTAAGAAAATTTAACGCTGACAATTTAATTCTATATTTTGGTTTGATATAAAAAAAAAGTTAATAATAATAATATTTCTATTGTTCTATTAAATATATGGGCAGTGACTTCATAAGCAAACATGGCCGCCACTCAACGCCTGTAGGGCATTCCTCTTCTGTGCTCCAGAATACAAACGGTTCTATAAACACTAGGCGCAAAGTGTAATTTGATTAAAATTACATGTAAATTACAAAATAAATTACATAAATGAGTATACTAAATTTTATTGACACGATCGCCAAAAGAGTGTACAAAATTTAGCTCGATCATTTAGGTGAAACTGGTTTAATCGGTCCATAAACTCAATTTTAGCCTATATCGCGGTATGGAAATGTGTGTTTGTTAGGGCACAACTGAACATTGATCGCTCGGAATGTCAGCCTATATATATATATATATATATATATAAAAGAACAATAGAAATATTATTAATATTAATTTATAATTTGAAAGTTTATATTGGGAAAATAAGGACAAGTTTTTTATGAGTGACTTTTTTATTTATCCACCAACGTTTCGTCGACTTTGCCGACTTCTTCAGGGCTTCAAATAGTCATGTCACACATTCGTTTAAATTTTCTTATTTTCCCAATATAAACTTTCAAATTATAAATTAAATTATGGACGGAAATGATAATAATTAATATTAATATTATTATTATTATTATCAAAAAAATTTTTAATCAAACCACAATTTGGGGGGTCAGATAGGCTAGGCGGTAGCGTGACAGCGAGCTAACCAGGGGACCCGGGTTCGAATCCGAGTCGAGGCATCGAGCTAAAAATCTGACCCCACGGGGTAGAGACAAATTTAAAAAAAATATAACTATTATCGTAATTAGGCTTATGGCTAGAAAGGCCGAAAAGCCAAAAAAAAAAAAACACACAATTTAGAATGCGACGTTAAATTTTCCGGATCCCATCTAACACATCTCAATTGATAGCTACAAAAGAGAAAAAAACTTAATCCCCCCCCCGATTCCTCCTTATCTTTTTTCCATCCGGTTAGATTCTTCTTGAACTTATACCTACCTTTTAAACGTTTTCCCATCAATAAAATTAATGAGTCGGTGTTCAACGATCAACGATGGTATCTCCTCGTTTGAGATTGTCCAAGTATTGTCCGATTGATAATGAGGTTAAACGGAGACCGTTGTCCGAGCACAATGGACCAATTGAACCTTCTTCTCTTTGAAGCACCTTGAACCGGCCGTCGCCACCTCCAACCAGTCTGCATTCATTAGAGCTATTTGTTTATTCAGGATCTCGATCAGTCGTTGAGGAACGTGAATTGGGCGGGCCGGGCCCCCCCCCCCCCCGGGGGGTCTGAGGGGACGAGTGTTAATTGTAACCCGATCGAGATTAATCGAGATCATAGAAAGAATGCTCATAATATTATAGCATTAAAATATCAGATCGATTATACTATGAAAAAGATGATCGGAAAAGTTGCATGATATGTCTCTAGGCTAAAGATTGATTAATTAATATCATGGATACAATCATTGAAGGAGATTATAATTAAAAAAAAATAAACTCATAGCTATTAAAATATCTGGCTCAAAATTAAATTAAAAATACATGTGAAAAATTATCCACTTAATTGGGGACAAACAACAAACAGCCTTTGATTTTTCTATAAAATCATTAAAAATAATTAATTATAGGTGTTTTGATGATAGGGCCGGATTATTATAAGCATATAGGCTGAAATATACATAGAACAAAACAGCGGAAAAAAACATGGTCCGTTTGTTTATAACATACCAGCTTACTGCCGGCCCTCCGGCTTGTAAATATCAAAATGTTTTCGGATATTCCCGAAAGTGTTCGGGCCCTCTCGGGCATCACCACAAAAGTTTTTTTTTCTATAGTATAGATAAAAATAGATCAACTATTCTTTTATTCTCTGCTTCAACCATAAGAGATTTAAGCTTTTATAAAATCTCCACTTTTTCTGATTTATAACATTTGCAATCAATATGAGATAATGAAAATTTCTAACATTACACAGCAATAGACAAAACTATTTCTCTTGATTTAATTTGATAGACAAATTAGTATTAAAGTGTAAAATTTTTGTTAATTTGACTACAGAATTATTTTAAGTGTAAAGTGTATAATAAAGAGTACCTGGGCCACCCACCTCGGTGCTCGGTAACTTTTTGATTCAGTTAATAGCTACATATTAATCCCCAAAACCCCCTCGCCCCCCGGACCCCCACCACTTCACCCCACCTCCTGCACTCTCCCACCCTTCTTCCCACATCTACCCCCCACCCCCGCCCACTCACGCAGTTTTTGCATTTATAGCCTTTAGTGGCCCACAGATTATGTATATATATGTAATAATAAATAAATAAGGTATAATTTTTTTTTTTAATTAAATAACAATTTTTGAGTTCATCAATTAAATTGTCAAATTAATATTTGTGGGATATAAAATTAAAAAAACAATTATTTATTAAAAGGAAATTGAATAAAAATATAATTATACATTTTTATCGAGACAACCACCTGTGAATAATTGTTTAAATTAACAAAAACCCATCAAAAACAACTTAGCCGAAGATGAGACCGTGACAGATCGAATGTCCAACACAAAATCCTCCTAACCAGTGAATTTCATCCAAATCGTTAGAGCCGTTTTCGAGAACCCGACCGGATATATATATAAACATTGCTCGTTTAATATAATAATAAGATAAGATACCAATATAATCATTCGGTAAGCTGAGTGGTGAATTCATTCGAAAATTTTCATTTTTTTTTCATGATTAAAAATGCCCGCAGAAAATATTTATTTATTATTTATTTAACTGTATTTAAAGAACTTTGGTCATTACAGAATTGAGTTTAAAAAAGAAATACATTAATAATGTATAGGAGGTAAACTTGTTATCAATCAATATTTATTTATTTAATTAACACAATATCAAATTCAGAAATTCGTCTTTCTTTTTTCCTTTTTAATTCTTTTTAAATATACTTCAAAGCCAAAATTAACAACTTATTCCAAAGTGTCATAAGATCTATTCATTCTTTATGGGCGCTCTGAACCTCAGAATACCTATGGTAAAGTCTACTCAATTGACACGCTTCGAAAAAGGCCTCAGAATAGATATCTATATTTCTGTAGAGGAAAAATATTTTTCATATATTATTATTTTTCTCTCTCAATTTGCCCAGTGGATTCCTTTAAAAAATAAATGTATATGCTTTCAAACGGAGCTAGGTAATCTCTAATATTTACACGTCGTATTAATAAAGTACATGGTAAGTTTAAGCTATTTAGCTCAAACCGTTCGTTGAAAAAAATTGCCAAAACACATAAAAATCTGCTGAAAGTATAGCTATTAAGTCTTGAAAAAGTTTTTTCTGTAAATTTTATTGTCACTTACATTCTGAGAAGCACATATAAGTAAAGTCGGGTAAAGTATTGGATTCAATTTTAGAAAATATAATTTTCTAACTTTTCTATCCAAAAATAATTTTTAAGAAAAAAATAAAAACCGACTTCAAAAAATTAAATGCAACAAATAAAATACACTAAAAAGAATAAAATAATTATTATCTTATTTAGTTACAACTAAACGATGAAATATTAACATGAAATTACTTTTTGAAGTCGGTGCCAAACTAACTATACCTATAAGCGAGCATACCCTCCAAACGTACTAAGTAAGATCCTTCGAGTGCGATTCATAAAAGGTATATGTTTGGCACCAACTTCAAAAAGTAATTTCATGTTAATATTTCGTCGTTTAGTTGTAACTAAATAAGATAATAATTATTTTATACCTTTTAGTGTATTTTATTTGTTGCATTTAATTTTTTGAAGTCGGTTTTTATTTTTTTCTTAAAAATTATTTTTATTTTTCTCTTTTTAGTGATGTTATTAATAGTGATCATATCATCAGAACTTGACCAAATTAATATGACACCATCCCTAAGACACCCCCTTTCGGATAAAAAAAGAACCATCGAAATCGGTTCATAAACAAAGAGGTTAGGTCTAAACAAACCTAATAAAAAAGGTCTAATACCTATGAAAAAAATACGAAAAAAAATGGGACCAATCGGAAGCTAGACTGGACCCAATGCAAAAAAAAATTTCAAAATCGGTTGAGAATTGGCGGAGATATGAGGTAACATAGGCACACAAAAAAAAAAAAAAAAAAAAAAAAAATTCAATCGAATAGAGAACCTCCTCCTTTTTTGAAGTCGGTTAAAAATATAAACAAACTGAGTTTAGAAAAAGGGATTAAATTGAAAGAGGAAAAATGGTACGATGATTTCAAAGAAAACGAGGTTGCGAGTGAAAGTCGTGTGATGAACCAGTTCGTTTTTTAAATGAATGCTTAAAAAATTGAGTATTTCAATCTGCTTAAGCAGTTGCAATTTTAATTAACCGTTTTTCTTATATTGTCGTATTTGTTTTCTTGTGTAATAAAGAAAATAGCAAGTAAAGATGTATTTGAAAGTTTCTATTGTTAAAACGTTTATATATTATTGATCTACATTTGCATATAGTATAGGATTTATTGTATAGTGTGAAACTGACCACCAGTACTTGGTAATCTTGGAGATAGAATATAAGACCCCATCAGATGATTCGACTGGCTGATTTGAATCCCAATCCACTTCGAGAATAAAAATAAAGACATTTATATAAGATAACGATATTCAATAATTTAACGACTCAATGGTTTTAAAGAGTTTAGTCCTTGACCTTATCAACAGAATGAAGATGCCAGATTGTCACATTTTAAGTGATGTTTATCGTCTTTAATGTTCTAGTCAATAGTACGTTTTATTAATTGTATTTATGTCGAGTGAAGGGAGATAAAATAAACTCAATCCAATTTGTGATATTTTGTGTTTGGAATTCAAATTTATACCTGTATGTTTTCATAAACTGTCACGGGCAAATCGTTTACGAAATGGAAGGTGATTTGACCACACGTAATCATCCAATCCAAGGATATCCTCATTCAAGTTGGCACTGGGCCCTGAATATTCCAGGAGATAGGTTAATGACAGGGATAAACGAAAAACATCGCAAGATAGTGAACTCAGTACTCAGACAGCATTACGATATACTATATACCGAAATGTGGTTTTGTTAATGATTTAAAAGTCAATCTCGCGTTTTTAGAATTCAATAAGCGACAATGGATTTTTATATTTTATTTCGAATTATAAGTAATTTATGGCCAAATGTATATTATAATATAATCTTCCAATAATTAAGACAAAAAATAAATTATGCATTAATGACAAGATAAGAGTGATCGTCTTGTCTACACTCGTGGTCCTCTTTCAGTCAGAAATATCTTCCCTTCTAAAGAAAATTCAAGATGCCTCATATCAGCAAATGGATGTGAAGACAAAGGGAAACCATCCTTGTGAACAATTTTCCAAGAAAAATTACTTGGTGAAGAAAATCTACTTAGTAATCGCCAACGCACGGAGTAGAGTTTAGCACACGAAAAAGGAGAATAATGTATAGAAATTATTTTAAGCAATATGACGAAATTTTAATAGAAAATCAAAAGAGTGGTTAAATTGCGGAACTGTTTGATCATTAGTTAGTGTTATAGTTCCCGTGGAAAATAATAATAATAATTTTATTTAACGTTTTTGATTTTGAGTTTCAAAAAAAGCTTTTATTAGCAATTTTCAAAAACTATTTAGCACCAAAATGTAAGATGAACTGTGAATAAACCTTACCTATAACAAAAAAAAAACTTATGGGATTCCAAAACAAGAAATGGATTCCTTTAATTTTCCATCGGAAATTGAAAAAAAAAAAATCTTAAAAAAATTTAATGTTATGGAAATTCAAGTACATTAAGAGAGATGAAGATAAGATCATTTTAAATCTAGTTACCTACATGAATAACGCAGTTCTAAGCTTGTTTTATTGCATTTTAATCAAAAAGAAGCTAATTGTATTTTCAACAATCGAGATTTGTTTAAATTGATATTCTGTTGACACTTATGGTAGAGGTGGCCGAAGTGTCCGCACATTGATCAATTATAAAATAAAAAATTAGATCCTTTTTTGGGAAAACATCTTTAGAAAATAAACTTTAAAGAATTTGGTGTCGGTTCTAGGTGAAACATTTTAATAGATATTAAGTAAAAATATATTTTTCTAGGTGGGTTTCACAAATAAACCAAACTAGAAAAATATATTCTTACTTATTATCTTTAGAAAAGACTACTAAGTGAAGATCTAAATGAACAATATAAAGTCCATGACGTAAGTAAATGTTTTCAGAAGAAAAAAAAGAAAAAAAAATTATACATTTTTGCATTAACAATAGGTAGCTCTGAAGCTAGAAAAATTCAAATCTAATCAGTTCGGTGAATTATAAACATTTTGGCATCAAAACGAGCTTTCTATATTATTATGTTCTTGAGTTATCGTGGTTATTATAATCCAGACAGACAGGTATATACAGAATGCTATGAAACTATTTTTCTCAGCTTAAAAAAAGTTCAATTGGAAGAGAGAATTATGTTATTACAAGCCAGAAGGGTTGGATTCATCCCTTCGGGAACTGAACCCAACTGCCATTAGCCCATTACACTGTGAAGTGGACTATCTGACCTGTAATAAAAATCATCCATAACAACTCACGTCTTCACGTTTCATACATTTTCAAACAAGAATTAACAATTTTCTAACATTCAACACCCCTTCGCGATTAAATTGGATACCAAGTGAGCAAACGGATTCGCCAATTCGTTTATCCCTATGACTTCTAGAGACTGGAACTTGATTCGCCCGTCCGTCTTCCCGGCTACATAATAACCTTCAGTCTTTCAAGGCCCCCATCTACAGATACCTTCAACTCTGACCCAATCCCTGAAATCTATTCTTCTTTCACGATATAAGAATCCATCGCGGACTACAGATGTTGTACATTTTTGTTGGGACTTCTTCTTGTATCAATATAATTACAAAAAAAACTTGACCGAGTTTAACATATAATCAATAAATAAACTCAATTTAAGTCAGAATAAAGATGAAGAAGAAGATAAAATATATTTTTAATTTAATCTTAACCCAATATTAATTTTAAATTATTCTTAATTAGTTTGATAGTCGGTAAAGCGTTCCTTTAAACCTTCTCTTCATTCGTTATGTAAATGAAAAAAAAAACAGTTTTTGCTCGCTATGGTGTTATATCTAATAAAAAATAAAATGTTGATCACCTGTCAGCCGTCATCTCTAAAATAAGATCCATACAACATCTCGTGTGCTGTCCCTTTGAGGAGAGCCCAGAGCTGTCACTTGTTCTATAATCAATCGTCGATCGATACGAGATTTAATCATAATTTATCGTAAAGATTTATGACCACCAATTGATCTCACTTGAAATGGGCCCCGAGATTTTGCTTTAGAGAGACGCAGACGTTCCGATCCGAGCTTGATCGAAAGTTATTATGGTTTTATGTCTAATAAAATGGTAGGGTATTTTGTGGGAAGGATTTAAATCATATCCGGAGAGTGATTGAGAGAATGTAGGGGGAGAGATAAAATAGCATCTGTAAAGATTTAGAGAAAATTGTTGGATAAATCTCACCGAATGTAATTAATGTTTCTAAGTATGGTTTTTAAATAATTGTTTTAAATTAATTAATCAAAAACAAAACTTTGAAAAACGTTCAATTAAAATCACATGATAGCGGAAAATGTCTATCTCCGTAGTTCAGTCCAAGTGCCGTTTTTAGTTAAGTATATTTTGATATGCTATTAAAAGTAACTTGGTTCCTCTGTCTGAGAAGAATCTCGTATAAGAATTTAAGCTTATTTCTATGGATTTTTTTGAAATTTTCCATACAAATGAGTATATCTATTTGCCATGACAATACAAGAATTCACCATTTTCAGTGTTGTTAGGGAAAGCCTTAAATGGGATAGTGATAGTTGTGACCCTCTATCTTCTCTAGAAAAGTAACAATTTTACTCTTTACAAGTATTTGACATTTTCAGGAATGACAGAAACTTATAGATATATTGCTATGAAATAAACTAAGAAATTTAAATATGTTCTCTAATTCCTCCAAGGGTGGTCTAACCTGAAAGAATATTTCCGAAGTGATCATCAACGTCTCAACAAAATATATAGGTATATATTTTTGATTTGATGAAAGTTATATATGATGAAACATTTGGAAAGTTTTAGTTTAACCTCTTTTTGAGTAGCCAAACCCGGGGCATCTCTCACGGTGTCTATTTTATGAATAATCGAAGTATTTCGGGAAGCCCTTTGGAACGTTAAGCATTTCAAGTAAGGGTCATAATTCTTCTGGATTTGTCGCTTTCTCACTTTATGGCATCCTGAGTTCTACACCGAAAACAAGTGTACCAACCACCCACCTGACAAAACTCGCCAGATGATAAATAAATTTCATTTCAAGTCAAATGTATATAAATCATTCTTTTGAAAAAAGGAATCTTTAATAAAATTAATACAATTCTTTTATAAATCCATCACTAAACTATTTATTTGAACATGAAACGTTTCGGAAAAAATTATTCTTTTATCAAACAGACAATTTTAACAGCGAGAACTTTAATATGAATTGAAGTAATAGGGGAAACTTCATCAAGGCTCGGTACGATTTCTATAGATTTTAGTGATTTAGAAATTTGTTGCCAGTGAACGGTTTGAACAAGAAAGCTGAAACTTCTCACAGCTTAGATGCCAAATTTCAGTTCAAATCTAAAACCATTTGATAGCATCCCATATAATAGGATTCGTATTATATATAATAGAAATTATATTTTTTTTCTAATTTTCTACATATTTCAATCAATAATGAAATAAAAATAAATCTTCTTATTAAATTAAATTATTAATTTAAAATAAATTTTTAAATAAGAGATTATAAAAATCCGATAAATAAAGAAGGACTCCTGGCATTGTCTCCTGCAAGAATAAATCAAACAAGCTGTCATCGCTGGTAGCCCCGTGTATCTATTGTAGCACAAGTAGTTTCCCCTACTTCCTGGATAATTATGCATTGATCTGAGATTTGGTAGGCAACTGAGAGTCTCTCAGTCTATGCTAAATAGGCTCCTGTTAATTCTAGTGCAGACAGAATGCGTGGTTACGTGTGCCGCCTCCGTCGATCGGTTGAGTCATCTCTTGCTCTTTATATGCATTTAGATAACAAGAGAAATGTAGGAAATTTTATATTTTAATAAATATTTGATTTCACCTTGAAAAATACTATTAGATCCTTAGTGACGTAAGTACTTATTTAGTTCTGTTATTACTGACCAGCTAAGAATCTTGTTTGGAAAGATAGAGTCGTTTGTCTTGTTAGCTTAGAACTTTATCTTGGATATATGATTGAGAGTTCAAATAGTACTTTGAACTTGCTTTACTTTATCTAGGTATAATTATAATAATTATCTGTGATGAACCGGAGACTTGAGATATGGTGTTACAGATTAATGCTGAAGATTGAATTGGTGGAGAGAATGGCAAAATTAGGAATTTCTAAAAATAGAGAATATCTAACAATGTGGAAAAATCTGGGGATGAGAAGAGCTTTTCCCTCATGATAAAATACAAGTTAAATGACACGGAAGATTGCTGTAAGATATTCTGAAGAGTGAATTAGCAAAAATAAAAGGAAGAGAAATAGAAAGATCAGAAGATTTTCCCCAAATAATGAAGAATATGGGATGTTTGGGACTTTTATAGAAGTGAAATAGTTAACTGGTTAAATGATTGCATAAAACTAGTCTTATGAGGAAATACTCTTTGATGATGTAGTAAATGATAAATTTTACGAATTTTTTATCGGTATTGCATCTCTCTCTCTTCATCTCCCAGGGTAGGTGTGGATTAATTGCATCTTCTATCATTTTTTTCACACTCTTTTGATGTTTAGGTTGAGAATTTTAATTCAAAACTCTGGGGTTCTTGAAAACAAAGTTACTATGCTTCATTGATTGAAAAAATGGAGAGATAACTTTCATAAGATGAATATTCACTTACATTCGGAGTTGTAGAGCTACGGAGCAAATAAAGTAATAATAATTTTAGGCAAAATTAACGAAAAATTTAAATTTAAAAATCAAAATATCATATGGTACAAGAGTCGAAATTTAATCTTTTTTTGAAACAATTATCCTTCGATTGGGTGTCATTTGCAATTTTTTCCGGACAAGAATCGGAAAAGATTTAAATCAAAACAAGCAACCTTTGGTTTCATGTCGTCAATTTTTATTGAAAAATGTATTGAAATACTTACAGTTACTTTAGCATTGTGAACACCCCAAATGAAAAATCAAGATCCATGCTTGAAACAGAATCCGAGTCGAATCTGTAAAGAAAAGGATTCATAAGTCAGTAAAAAGTTTGAAAATCAGCTTAAATGGATTTTATCAGTTTTCTTATTATGATGATCTAATCAAAATTATCAAGCTACGTAAGAACAGTAGATTATTCTTATTATTTAAAATTAAATAAAAAATGAAAATAAAGCTATCAGATGCTAGCGTAATTATTTTTTGTATATTTTACCAAGACATGTTTCATGTTATTTAAATAGATGAGCAAGTGAATTGAAACGCCTCTAGCAATCCACGATTTTCTTCTGAATTTACTTGTACCTGTATTTAAAACGTATAATTCTTATTGTAAGACATAAGCCCATAAATATAGCCTTTGTAGATCGAAAAATATCTTTAAGCTATTTTTGATGATCCCAAAGAAAGACATATTGCAAATGAAAGCTGTCCGAATCATATAATTTACCAATTTTTCATAAGCTCTTTTATGCTTTGTTAATTTTGGTAATTGTATTTGAAGGAAATACTTCCTTGATTTTATTCATGAAAAGATTTCAGCAAAAAGTAAATAAATACTTTTACGTAACTACTTGGAATTTCCAGAGATGATTTCTGAATCATAGAAGTGGAAATAATTTCATAGTAAATATTATTTGAAATAGAAATTTATGCCCATTGCCGATGTATTAAAATTTTAAAAATAATTGGAAGTAAATTTCGGTTGTTTTTAACCTCTTATAAGTTTTTAAGTTTATTTAACTTTTTTTTTCAATAAAATATAATTACATTTTCTTTTGACATTCATCAAATCCATTTCTTTTTCAAATTTAATTATTTTACGCAATAATTACTGAAATTTTGATTCAACTGTCTATCACTATCGGTTTAGTGGCACGATTTTAATTTGTTTATGACAGTTACAAATCTCTAAACAGAGAGAACTAGTAATAATAACCTAATAACCCAAGCCATGAAAAGAATTTATGATTTTTTTCAATGATAACGAAATTAAATTATGTCTGATTAGAAACTATAAGTCCGATATTGAAAGTCTATTAGAAAGGATTTCATTTTTAGATTTGTGTACTAAAATTATTAAAAAATTAAAGCATTTTTAATTTTTACTTATTTTCGTAGTCATGAGGACTTTCCCATAATTTTATTAAATTTATAAGTCATTTTTAGAAATTTTGTGATTCCTAAAAAAGTTCTAAAATTAAGTATTCTAAATAGGGGATGAGGCTAGCTAAGGGGATAGAATTTGCCTATTTATCAAGGAGCCCTTGCTCAGTGTACAAATTTGACTGGCTATAAACTGATCCCTATACCAATATACAGATACTCACGCAAATAAACAAACACATATAAAAATGAAAATATTTACTTAAAATCTGACCTAACGGGCTTTGATTCCTAATTCATAGAAAAAAGTATTCTAAAAAAGGAGGTACCCAACAATAGATAGATTTCGTTAACCTTCAAAATACATTCTATAGTGGAAATTTGTCTCTTGTCAAGAACAATATTTTTTGCACACTTTTCGAATTTAACTATTATTTTTTAACAAAATCAAATTTAATTTTTAATCAGGTGAGATAAAGAAGACCACGTAGAAAAAGGATGTAGATATTCTTGTTTAAAATAAAAAA
>JALMQS010000250.1:222042-236294 GCA_024734495.1 Forficula auricularia | reverse complement strand
AGTAGGTGTACACCTCTTTGGAAGTATTTTGGAAGTGCTCGGAAATATTTGGAGGTGCTTAGAAATATTTGGAAGAATTTACTTGGAAATATTTTGGATTACATGCGACATATTTGAAGGTGCCAGAATATTTGATAATGCTCGGAAATATTTTGGAAGTACTTGGGAATCTTTCGAAACTACTCGGAAATATTTGGAAGTACTTGCGAAGGTCTTATGGAAGGTGCTAGAAAATATTTGGAAGTTGCTTGGAAATATTTGGAAGTGCTCGAAAATATTTTTGAAGTTACTTGGAAATATTGGAGATTGCCTGAAAATGTTTTGAAGTACTAGGAAATATTTAGAAGTGCTGGAAATACGTGAAAGTATGCGGATTAGATGGGTATACAGCATATTAGGTTCGGGGTTCACCACTCGGTATACAGTATAGCGCCCTTCGCAATTATTTGTAGTAAAATTACAACAAAAGTATATTAAACGTATTAAATGAAATTGAAGACAAAAAATATTTCATAATTTTTAGAGCATTTGATAAAAGCTTGTATCTTTAAAAGTTTTATTTATTTATTTATTTATTTTTATTGTTCAGGTATACCCCGTTCTTTTATGAAATGATTCGTAAACTAAATGCATGTACCTACATATTTATTTGAAATAGGTTTCTATAAAGAATGCCAGGGAAAAATAGATAAAATCCTTACAGATAGGTCTTGTAGGTAGGTACTTATTATTTGGAATTATTAAAAAATATTTCATTTTAACTTCGATTTTATATACTACAAATTATATCCAGAAATAAAGGCTCAAACGTCAAGTAATCTGAAAAAACATAATTAAATTTAAATATTTAATTTATTTTCCTTTGGAAACCCACAAAACTTCGCCTCTTTGCTTTTTCTTGATCAGATCAGAGCTCAACATAAAGGATTTTCTTTCTTCGCTAAATCCTCCTAAGCCCGAGATCTGTCATGTCTTTCTTATTCGTTTGAAAACACCCTAAATTAGAGGCTCTTTGTTTTTAGTCTAGTGAGTAGGAAGAACGGTCGTCGAGTTAAATTAAAAAAACAAAAAAACATAGGTATATGGTACCTGGAAAAAGTAAATCCAATCAGAAGACGACTACGTCAATTTAATAATTATACCTTTAAAAGGTGTCCCATGGGTTTGCTTTACTTTCCATGTTTCATGAGAATTGGCTTTTCAAAAGCCATTCCCTATTTCGAATATAGCTATACCCACATTTTATTTCTTGAAATATATTTTTATTCAATTTCGAAAAGCCTTGTAGGTACTTTGGGTTTTATGATATATTTTCTTTATTAGGCTCCCAGGAAGGGCCCTCCACTTACAGACAGAAATAGTAACAGTTTGGTTAATACTATATATATTTGTCTACATTAATTTGCCGCAACGCTGATGTAATGCTGCCGAGAGAGAGCGCCATTGGTATATTTGCGGCAAATTTGAAATATAATCGTAATTTGGACTCAATTTTCGAAATGAAAGACTCCAATTGATTTTAAATTAATAAACATTAAATATATTGATAATTATTATCCCCCCCTTTCATCACTCAAAAATTAAATATTCAATTCGCTTTTCTTTGCGCACAGAAAAAGAAATCAATCACATCTTATTTGATTTATATATTATTTGTTTATTTTTTAATAATTTGCCACTTTTTTATAATTTTTTAAAAATCTAAATTTTGTTAACCTTATTTTTTGATTTTTACAAAATTAAACGACTTAAGACACGCATGCCCATATGAGTTTCTCATTGCAATACTGGAGCAGCCTGTCATACAAACAACACCTGATCTCTTTTAAATATTTGGAGCCTTATATCGATTATCGATCCCAAATTTAAAAAAAATGATATAATATAATTCTATTCCTCACACGATACCACTTATTTAAATAAATCTATTTTCACACAAAAAATATCATAATGCTGTAGATTATAGAGAAAAAAAATACTTCCAGATTCATATCTAGAGCCCCCTTTCTGTAGCTGTGTCAGGACGAAAATGAGGCGAAACTTTTAAGAGACTATGTATTTTCGGGAGTTTACAGGTATACATTTGGAGTTGGTTTTTTAAGAGGAATAAAATTTTTGGACCGAGACGCCGCCCGCCAGGGCACCAGCCAGGAGGGCCGAGCTTCGAGGGCGTGCCGAAGGCACGCACGAAAAGCTCGTATGTATATACTAGTGGCATTTTAATATTAATTAAGCAAAGATAAAATTTCATAGGACGGGTGATTAAATCCCTTGTCACTGAGTTGATTTTCTTTTTTTACATATACTATATACTAGTAAAAGAAAAAAACTTTATTGTTTTTATAAATTAAAAAAAATACAAATCTTTTACAAAAAACAATCCAAAACACGTTTATCCAAAGTCAAACGTTTCGGGAGAATTTCTTCCTCTTTCAATGACAAAATTTTTTCAAAAAAAGAAAAAAGATAAAAAAGTTGCTTTCTTTAGAATTTAGAAAGCAACACTAAGATATTAAATATTTTTATAAATAGACAATTGTACAGATTGTCCAGGTGACCAGATTACCTTTAAATAAAAATATAAATATTTATGAAAATTTATTTTTCTCTAAAACCTTTTTATAAACATTTGAAAAACAATCCATATCTGACCTTATTAATCGAATTTATGTTATTTAAAATTTTGATCATTTCCAAAATTTATATTTTTTTCCAAGTTATATTCTTTATCTAAAATTTTGGGATTAGAAAAGTCAAAATTGTGTTTAAGTTTAGTAGAATGGTTAGCCAGCATTGTGCATTCGGAATTTTTCATCTGTTTCTCATTTTTCATTCATTTTTAATCTGGTCACCAGGACATTCTGTTAAATTGTCTATTTATAAAAATATTTAATATCTTAGTGTTGCTTTCTAAATTCTAGAGAAAGCAATTTTTTTTCTTTTTTTGAAAAAAACCTTGTCATTGAATAAGGGGGAAATTCTCCCGAAACGTTTGACTTTCAATAAACGTGTTTTGGATTGTTTTTTATAAAACATATGTATTTTTTTAAATACTAGTATATATACTAAAGGTATTAACTTTGACCCGACCTATATGTCCTTCTTAATGTGTAAAAATTTAGGGATAAATACTCGGTACTCTAAAGCAGTGGTCGGCCACCTTTTAGATATTGCGGACCACTAAATTCGCAACTGAAAATCAGGAGAAATTCTGTCTTTATCAATGGAATTTTTTCAAATTTGGTATATTTTGAGAATTATGAAGTTTAAATAAGTCAATATTATTTTCTCAAATCAATACTTCTATTTAGCAGGATAGATTTACTTTAATAAAGATAAGAGTAAATAAATATTATATTTAATATTGATCTACTATGAGTCAAGGATACTAGGTCACTTATTTCACATTAAAATTAAAAAATTAAAAGAAATAATTTTTTTTTTCTTTTTCAATATATATATTTCGGGCTATCAACCCATCTTCAGGAAGTACAGAAAGTAACTGAAATAAGTGACCTAGTATCCCTAACTCATAATAAATCAATATTAAATATAATATTTATTTACTCTTATCTTTATTAAAGATGTTTCACCTTGCACCAACACCACAATCTCTACTAATTATTAGATTTACTTTATAAAAAAGTTGAAAAATAAATGTAAAAAATAATAATTTTGAAATAGTTTCCAATTTACTACTCTACAGATGAAATTGATTGAAGTAATGAGTTTACTAATAACCTCTTTACATAATCCTTAATTTGGAAGATTTATTAGTATCGAAATATGATCGGCTAAGAAATATACAATTTATGCATTTTATAATTTTCATGATATGTGCAGATATGCATATTAAGCTTTGGAAACCATTGTATTTTAGGTTAATTGTAAAAAAACAATAATTCTTGAAATTCAGAATCTTGATAGTTTCCTTATTTTTCTGCTTTTTCTAGAACTTTTGCCCTGAACTTTCAATTAATACAATATCCATTAATACTAGATGTAAATTTAAATTTTCACCTTAAATATTTTTGAAAAAATTCAAAATTTGAGATTCTCAAAAATCAACTTTATTTTCGGCTATGTGTTTAAAAAACTTTTTAGTCTGTAAAATTTAGCAAATGAAGATTAAGATTAAAAATATTTTTTCTTGTCGAGAGTAGCCAAATTGTTGATTCTCATGGCGAAATCAATGAGGCTGTCCTCTACTTGATGAAAATAAGCATATTCCAGTATATAAATAAATATATCTATATACGAATATATAGTAAATTATTAAGCAGAAGACCTATAGTTATCCTCGTAAATCTTTGAATGAAATATTTAGATACATATATCACAATTTAACCAATTGGGGCGAATTGCTATTTTTGGAACACAGGATTCAATTGCAGTAGAGATGAACCCAACCATTCTGGCATGTAATAAAATTTTCACTTGACAACTCAGATTTAGTAGGTGACATTCTCCAGTGATTTCTTTAGAATACTAAATGAACTAATCCTCTTTTCTTGATATTAGAGAGGTTGTTGTCCTATTTTTCTTCACTTGGTCTCAAGGGTTCCCATGAATAAAGATAACCACATCCTACAAACTTATTAGAATTTCTTAAGATTTTAAATTGGTCTATCGTTATTTATTTCAAGAAAGATTCTAATTAAGGTAAAAAATCTAAGATTTTAGTAGAATATTTTTACATTGAATCAGAAGGATTCGTACCCTCAGGAGTTGAACCCGAGTACTAACACGCTTACCGGCTTTGTTAGTTCCACCCTCGAGACAAAAAACACTCTGATATACAATATATTAAAGAAACACTAAAATATTCTACTAAAATCTTAGATTTTTTAGCCTAATTAGATTCTTTCTTGATATACATATTTGGTTTTCGCCGTGAGTTGTATTTTTGATAAAATTCCACCTAATTTTCAAAAAAAGATACTCAAACTTTCAGGTTAATAAATTATTTTAATTATTTATTTCGTTATAAAAATCTGTTTTTAATTAATTATTGACTATTTAACATTCTCTAGATTTAATTAAAGTATAGGTACCTTTATTTGTGGATCTAAACATTGAAAAATTATTACTTTCACATTTATATTCATAGAATATAATGTGGAATTATTGCGATCACCTGTCTGGGTCCTGACTCTTTGAGAGCTTATATCTCAGAGATGAAAAAAGTTAATTTCATTTTGTAACTTCTAGGTGGAAGGAATCGATGCCCTTAATAGTTGGAAACTAGATTTGAGACATAAAACCGGATATTGTGGTCCCCAGAGACCAAAAAGGAGCCAAAAATCCATCGGTCAGTGCGTACGTATGTATATACGTATGTTTCGCAACCATAAGTCTCAGAACTACAAAATTCGAAACTTAAGCTCAATATAGGCTAGGAGTAGAACAAGCTTTTGGTTGAAATCGGAAAACCGGAAACGGACATTTGCACAAAAGATTTCTCGTTTTTTTTTTGGATTTTCTCAAAAACGGCTCTAACGATTTTTTAAAAAATTAGTGTATTTATCAAGTGCACCGCGACTTTCCAACTTTACACCCCCTTCCTTTATTTCAATCGGATTGAAAATTTGACCCAACTAATAACTCCTAACACTTGATAAATACACTAATTTTTAAAAAAATCGTTAGAGCCGTTTTTGAGAAAATAAAAAATAAAAAAATAAAGGAAGGGTGTAAATTAGTAGTGTCGCAATGATTTCAAATAAATGAAAATGTGCAAGTCGTGTGGTGAATTCACCAGTTGATTTATTCCTTTATAATCCATCGTTCAAAATTACATTATTCTTAATATAAGCTCATAAATAGTGTATGCATATTTATTTTCTTAACTATTATTTATAGAATGTTTAATCTGTGAGTAAATATTGGATAATAAGAAGAACATAACTCATTGAACTCTCCGGAAAGACATTAACTAAAAACAATGAAATGAATCATTATGAAAATAAAGAAATATTTACTTCTGATAACACTCTGGTCGGATTGTTGTTATATATACTGGATTTGTTCTCAAAACCCAGTTAATTCTTTAGGTAACCTACGAATTTGTTATACATATTATTTAAAATGTGTATTTTATTATTTATTATAGCAATATATTGCATTTTTTCCTCATCTCGCTGTAAATATAGTCAGTGAATTGATTATGATGATTCTTAATTCTGCTGTTCATTAACTGCTGCTCTCTGACGTCAAGCTTGGCTGGCTGGTTTGTCTGTCCGTCCCTCTTCGAATATGTGCTGTGGCTTTTTCCTCAACTTTCCTTTCATTCTGTGAGCGAGTGCCGTGCTATGCACTGCAGAGTGTCGTTTCTTGTGCTGTTACTGGCCTCGGCTACCTCAAGCCAGGAGGCCACCTCGACCCAAAATGCTACAGCACCTTCCACAACAGGTGCTGTCGCATCTGATGGTACCCCTGTGATGACGGACCAAACAACTTTATCTACCACCACAACAACTGCTGGGGAAACTACAACACCCGATCCTGCAAAAATGGCTGAGTTAGGAAATAAAACTGCTGAAATTATCGCTCAAGCGGCACCCAACGTCACTATTCCTACAGTACTCCCAGATGGGGTTTGTGGATACACAAGAACTCCGTAAGTCTTGCAATTTCCTTAACAATCTTTTTAATGCATATTATCCTTCTTTCTGGGTAATCTTTAAAAAAATGAAAGCTTATCTATATGTTGCAGTAAAAACGGGTTCTTACTAGTTAAAACGCGTTTCAATGAATACCTTTGTGGGAACTAGAGTTTACTGATGTTGGTTGAGTTTTTTTCAAGGGATTAGAATCATCATTTTTGACCTTCCTCCTAATTTTGGGTGTTTTATTTTTTATTAATTTTTTAAACGAAAATGTCAAAAATTATAAGTAAATTTGTAGAGGTTGTAATTTTTGACATTTTCCTTTAAAATTTTTTGAAAATAAACACACAAAATGAGGCGGAAGTTCAAAAATGAGGGTTCTAGACTTTTGAACCAAACTCAACCAACATCAGTAAACTCTAGCTGCCACAAAGGTATTCAGTGAAACGCGTTTTAACTAGTAAGAACTCGTTCTTAGTAAAAAGCGGGTTTTTACTGCAACATATACATTATGTTCACGAGAGTATAACTTTTGATAGAAAGTTTATTTTCGAATGTGGTTTTTTGCATATAATAATGGCTCTTACCAAGATGCATTGACGTAGGGAGGTTTCCTAGAGGGGGGGGGGGGGGGCAGTAGGCCAGCTGATTTAGCCACAACAAGGTTTCAATTTCGGTAATCCGATTAGAGATCAACTAACTTTTTAGTAGAATTAACATGGACAATGGAAATAACGAAATAATTTAATGAGAAATACATAAGTAATGCCTAGTAATAATGGAGTTTTTATTTTTCTAGAAGGGGGGCAATTAGTTTTGTAAGGGGGCTGCCCCTTAGATCCCCCCCAACTACGCTCATGCCAAGGTGGCTTCTTATTTATTTTTTTTTTTTAGTAAGAACCGGCTCTTACTAGTTAAAACGCGTTTTACTGAATACATTTGTGGCGACTAGAATTTACTGATGTTGATTAAGTTTTGTCCAAAGGCCTAGAATCTTTATTGTGTTTTTTAAACGAAAATGTCAAAAATTACATCTTCATTAGTAGCCAAGTTGTAATGTAATGTTGAGGATGTAATTTTTGACATTTTCGTTTAAAATTTTTTGAAAATAAACACCCAAAATGAGGCAGAAGTTCAAAAATTAAGATTCTAGAAGTTTGGACTAAACTCACCCAACATTAGTAAATTCTATTTGCCACAAAATTATTCAGAAAAACGCGTTTTAACTAGTAAGAACCCGTTCTTAATAAAAACGGGATTTTACTGCAACATATACATGCCGAAAACGGAAAGGTAGACGGAATCAAGAAATTGTCTAGAAAATTAACTAATTTCAATTATGAAAATTGATCAAGTTAATTCGAAATAAATCTTCTTTTTTATTTTTATTCATTGGCCTCGGGAAATAATTGCCCGAATTAGCGAGTCGTCACAGTTATGAATGTGTTTGCCTGTGTATGGAGGTGTGTGTTAATTGAGGTAGGGATCAGATTAAAGCCGGCCAAATATTTGCAGTGAGCTGGGTTTGAATCTATATTAGTTTGATTCAAAGGCAAAAACTACTCGGCCAACCTGACCCTAAACCTGAATTATTTCTTAATAATTTAGTTTTTTAACAATATCTCACAAATGAAATTTTATGACAGTCATAAACATTTCATTTTGCTAGATTCCATAAGTTTTGTCTATAAAAATTAATCATTTCATTTTTTTATTATTAAATTGGGACTCTTTAACTGTTTCCTTGTTAGAATCTTGTATCGAATTTTGAATTATTACTACAGAAATGTTGCATAAATTCGTTTTTTGCGATGATAATACTATATTAAATCAGCTCCGGGAGTTAATAGAGAAAACATTATTTAGTTGTGCGTACACTTACCATATATATGAAAAAGATTTTCAACTTTAGGGTTATTTGAAAACTCTAAGAAGACGAAAATAAATTGTTCTTCAGATTTTAAAAATTTCCACAATCACATGACTAAAAAATTATAGATTAAAAACTAAAAAAAAAAAACGCTTTTGTAAGTAATGCACTAAAAAGTTCAAAATTTACTTTTTAGTCTTAAAATGGGTACCTTTCTACGCTTACATCGCTAAGCTAAATCTAAATTTGACAATAGATTCTAGTACATTTTTCCCAATTTCACCCCCCTTTTGTTAATTTTTGTATTATTACCATACTAGGGGGCACAGAATATGTACTTATACAAATCTTGGTTGAGTTTGGTTGAGTTTGGACCAAAGGGGCTATAATTTCCAAATTCCCCCCCCCCCTCTGGTTAATTTTTCAGCTCGATTGTCCTAAATTACATTTACATCCAAAAGTTCAAATTGATACGGCAATTAGAAGTAATATAAAATCGATTTTCTAGACATGCTTGCATAAAAGTGAAGCTAAAATAAAGCGTTTAAAAATACTCGGATAGTAATTTGACGCTTCAGTTAAATCCTCGAAAGAATGAGCCCTTCTGACATAATCATAACCAAGGGGTGATCTGCGATTGGAAGTAGGTGTACACCTCTTTGGAAGTATTTTGGAAGTACTTGGAAATATTTGGAAGTACTTGAAACTATTTGTAAGCACTTGGAAATATTTGGAAGTACCTGGAAATATTTGGGATTACCTGGAAATATTTGGGATTACCTGGAAATATTTGGAATTACTTGGAAATATTTAGAAGTACTTGGAAATATTTGGAAGTACAAGTGGAAGTAGGTGTACAGCATATTAGATCGCGGTTCACCCCTCGATT
Organism: Forficula auricularia; assembly: GCA_024734495.1. NCBI lineage: Eukaryota > Metazoa > Arthropoda > Insecta > Dermaptera > Forficulidae > Forficula > Forficula auricularia. The sequence goes on along the minus strand of JALMQS010000250.1, from coordinate 226,927 downwards.
ATAACCAATACGTTTTTAAAGTTTTTTTTTTTTTATTCTCATATAGAGAAATGCTTAAACCATTGATATAAAAATATTTATTTAAATTCGGCAAGTATAATTAAAGGGGCCTAGTGCAAGTACTTAAAGATTTTGTTTAATCATTCTTTATCTTAACACTCTTAAATAAGTATCCTTCATTTTTTTCTGATTAATTTTCTCTAATTCTGCTTAATTTACCAGTTTTTTTTTTCTTCTAATCATCGTTAATTCGTTACTTTGAGCAAGGAATGTTCATCTCTTTGGTTGAAAAACATTCATTTAAATTCGTTCGTTCGTCAAGTAAAATTAAATAACCTCAAAGCGGATACTTGCATTTTTTAAAGGGCCTTCTTTCTATTTAATTATTCATTTAATATACTAACAGAATTTTTAATCGAGATTATTATTATTTTGATACTTCACATTTAGAATACTTTTAATAATTATCAAAATACTTAAGAGATATTTTATGACAACGCAGTATTTTTCTCTAATTTTCAATTTTTTAATAACTTAACAACGTATAATTGCGAAAATCCTGAATGTTAACTTAATCCGCTCGCTCGTTAAAATAGAGGCTTTTAATTTTTAAAATAAAAAATAATTTAATAGTTACCCAGAATACACTTCAAATTATAATAAATATGAATGCACCGATGTTTGAGATTCTGGTTAATTAAAATGATATCAATTTAACAGAAATTTAAAGGTCGTGTATCATGTCAGATCAGAAGGAGTCGAACATTTTCTTGGCCTTAAATTTTTTTTAATATTCTAGCCAAAAATATAGCCACGTGACGTATTAATTTACCAAGAATTTAAAGTCCGAGAATCAAAGATCTCATCATATCAGAAGTGATCACCCTCTTATTTCTCTACTTTAAAATTGTTGATAATAATCTAGTGACGTTAGATTAAATAAAAAAATTTAAAAGCCAACTACCTTTTAATCATAATATTTCTTTCCTTATTTGAGAATTTTCAAGCTTTTAAATTAAACTGCTCCACAAAAATTAAACGAAAATTTATAAATAATTGGATAAAAAAAAATTTATTTTTATATCTTAATGTAAAACCTACCAAGTATTTTTTAATCCAATAATTTAAAAAATGTTTCACCAAGTACCAACACCAAATTTCTTTAAAAAATTTTTAACAATAAACCTAATAATCGATTCCAATAGAGTGTTATACGCTGGTTATTTATAATTCAATTTCCCAATATTTTACAACACGTCAGAGTTTTGAGATATTATCGATCAAAACGACGAAAAAGGCCATTTAGACCTATTTTGGAGTCCTATTAGATATTAAACAACTATATTTTAAATCAAAATTTTTTGTTGATGTAATAGAAAACAGCTTCCTTTTTGATTTTCAAATTACCACTTGTTTTTGGCTCAATTAGAACTCGAATTATAACTAAGAAACTAAAACTATGTGATTATAAAGGGTATAGTTCTAATTGAGCTAAAACACGTTGTAATTTGGAAATCAAAGAGGAAGATGTTTTCTATTACGTCAACAAAATATTTTGATTTCAAATATTGCTGTTTAATATCTAATGGGACCCGAAAATAGGTCTAAATGGCCTTTTTCGTCGTTTTGACCGATAATATCTCAAAACTCTGACCTGTTTAAAAAATCGGGAAATTCCATGATAATCAGCGTATAAAACTCACTGGAATCCATTGTCAGGTTTAAGGTTATAAATTTTTGTCGACCAGTGTGTTATTATTTCCCAATCAAAAATTGATAAACTATGTACATTTCTCAAGCAAAGTATATTTATCAAAAAAGAATTTTCGTCAGAAATTACCTAGCTTAGAATATTTAATGAGATATTCTCATAAGAATGCACAACGTTGATATACTTGATTCTGGAGTTGTTTGACAAACTATTTTCAATTTGCCTCGTCGAATGACTTTACAAGCACTTGAACACAAGGATTTGGATTTCTGGAAAATTCATTAAAAATGTATCTAGGTGCTATTATACCTAGAGATTTTGTTCATTTAATGAATAAAAGCTGAAAATATATTATACCATTATGGTATGATTCCTGTCATTATTTTTTTTATAAACATAATTTCGTAAATATTTGAACTTTTATATGATGATACCACTATTAATTTAATTGCGACATTTCGTATTTTGTAATAAAAACTTTTTCAAGCAGTTAAATTTATTGTTTCATATGTGTCATATTAAATAAGAGCTGATCAGGCCTCCCTTCGGCCCGCCTTCACCTAACATATTTTGCGCCTTTTGATCCCCTAGGGGTCGAATTTCAAAAAATCTTTTGTTAGTGAGCCTTTGTATCATAGAAGTAATATCCTCTCCAAATTTCATGGTTCTATGTCCAGTGGTTCGGGCTATTTTAATGATGAGTGTGTGTATCGGGCGAAGAATTATATGTGTTTCAGTAAAAACCCGTTTTTAGTAAGAACGCGTTCTCACTAGTTAAAACGAGTTTCACTGAATATCCTTTAGACAAGTAGAGTTTACTGATACTGATGTTGGTTGAGTTTGGTCATTTTTGACCGCCTCATTTTGGGTTTTTATTTTCAAAATTTTTTAAACGAAAATGTCAAAAATTAGAAGAAAAGTTGTAGAAGATGTAATTTTTGACATTTTCGTTTAAAAAATTTTGAAAATAAACACTCAAAATAAGGTGGAAGGAAGGAATGAAGATTCTAGACCTTTGAACCAAACTCAACCAACATCAATAACTCTAGTTGCCACAAAGGTATTCAGTGTAACGCGTTTTAACTAGTAAGAACGGATTCTTACTAAAAAACAGGGTTTTACTGCAACATATACATAGAGGCTGCTTCATAAGTTATAAATTTTTTTAATTATAAGAGAAGTTCAGGCTGAAATTCACAAGATTTTAATCAAAAATTCTCATCATAAATCACAACATTTTGGTAATTGCAAAATCCTTTCAGTTTACTTCATGAAACGACTTCACAAGCACTTGAAAAACCTCCAGAATTAGTTGTCAAAACGTTGAAATTTTGATGAGAATATTTAATTAAAAATCCAATCTGGGCGACAGTAATAATAAACTACTCAACCATCGAAAAAAAATTCCAATGAATATACCTAAATGACAAAAGTAAAACAATAAATCTCTTTGGTTGGAAAAATCTTAAATTAAAAAATAAAAACGAAAGTGCACAAACAAATCAATTACTCGGCCTTGGCATTTCCTTATTGGGCTGTAGATAAATTATTTGCAGTATACAGATATTTATGATTTTTTTGTTTATGTGTTCGTCTTTATATGTGGCTGTATTCCGATACCCAAAATAACTCAAGAAAGAAAAGTAGAAATATGGTTCTGGTGTCACAATATTTGTATTTTCAATAGTTCAAAACTACTGGGCTCTCTAACTTCCGTTTAAATATGCAGAAAATTTATCTTTTAAATGATTTTCTTGATATTTTAAGGCGTTGATATGATAAAAGCATAAACAATAAAACATGTGTTTTTTTAATAACACTTGATTAATTTTTATAACCATGTTAATTAGAAAAACCATTATAAATTTAAATTAATTAAATAGAAGATAATTAAATTAAAAATAAAATTTTGACTACCTAGTTTTTTTAGTATATTTAAATATACTAATAGGACATTATAGGATAGTTGGGAGCGAAAGCTTATTCTCCAACCACTTTTTGCGGAGAGCGTGCCGAGTCATAAATATTTATATAGCCCAGTCAAATTGTGCTCAAATGGGTCCCTATGGGGATGTTTTTGGGTAGTTCTGATTTTTTGCATATATATGTTTTTTGTGGCACTGAATCCAAATCTGAGGTCTCCCATCAAAATTTCGTGACGCAACATTGTAGAAAATGTATAAAAAAGGTGACTATTTCCATTTTTTGGCAGTTGTTTTTCTCTTATAACTCGAAAACTATCAACTTTTCGTAAATAACGTTCCTATTTAAAATGAAAGTTCATAAAATCTCCTACCAATTTCATTATTTACCTAGGTTTTTTTTTCTTTGACCAACCGTTCGGGCTCAAGGGCAAAATACAAGTTTTCGTAAAGATAAGAGTAAATAAATATTATATTTAATATTGATTTACTATGAGTTAAGGATACTAGGTCACTTATTTCACATTAAAATTAAAAAATTAAAAGATATACAAAATTTTTTCTTTTTCAATATATATATTTCGGGCTATCAACCCATCTTCAGGTCGTGGGGACTTATTACCACCACTTTAGAAAATCCATTTAGCAAGTTTTATCTCAAGTTGGACCACGTAAAAAATTTTTTATATCTTTTAATTTTTTAATTTTAATGTGAAATAAGTGACCTAGTATCCTTAACTCATAATAAATCAATATTAAATATAATATTTATTTACTCTTATCTTTATTAAAGATGTTTCACCTTGCACCAACACCACAATCTCTACTAATTACAAGTTTTCGACTTCGGCAGCCCCAAAAACTCGCACTTTTTTTTCGATTTTTTCCTATTTTGACCATGAAGGAGCACGTTTTCGACAACGACCACTTTATATATTTTTAAACTAGATTAAATTTGTTACAATTCTAACAAAGTTTCATCTTAATTGAATAATGGTAATCCAGTCATTTTGAATAGGAAGGTTATTTACAAAAATTTGATAGTTTTCGAGTTATAAGCCAAGAACCGTCAAAAAAATGGAATATTTTTACATGTTCTAGAATGTTGAGTTACGAAATTTTGGTGGGAGACCTCAGATTTGGTTTCAGCCCCCCAAAAAGCATATATATGCAAAAAATCAGAACTACCCCAAAACTTTCCTGGTAAAAACACAATTTGAGTTAATATTGATTTTTCCCAAGTTCCTACACA
>JALMQS010000250.1:0-222025 GCA_024734495.1 Forficula auricularia | reverse complement strand
AAAAGGATTGCAAGAAAACTCATTTATTAGGGAACGTCCTTAAGAATCAATTTCTCAACATCTCACTGTAAAATAACGTGTTAAATTCAAAAATTCATTACACATTAATTAATAACAAATTAAAAATATTGAAGGAGAGAAAAGGTCTCCGAAACGTCGGTATTTGAATAAATTTTTTTTTTAATAATTTGGACTGCCTTTCATTATAACCTACTTATTTCGCTTACCAGTCCGTCTTTCTAAGAAAATAAATAAAATTAAATTGTGTTTTAAGTAATATCACTGAGATTTTTAGTCGCAATCTCATAATGTATGTAAGTTTGCAATTTTTTGTCCTGCCACGGGTTGGACAAGCCTGCTTTAGATAGTAGTATAAAGCAATTTGTAGCTATGACTCACCGAAATACGAGTATTCATGTCCAAATTAAATCTAATAGGCAGTGAAGGAAATATGACAAATATCTATAATTATCTAGGTGTATTACACAGGAAAAGAAATCGTGGCTTTTTGTTTTAGTATAGGAAAAATATTCGCATAATTTTATAGAGGCTAATTTCCATAGCCATTGTAATTGCAAATGGAAAAAGTCCAAACTGGTTTCGAGCCGAGGATGGAATCCATTTGATTTGATCCTGTCCTTTGTAATTTAAACTTTGTTGCAATGATAATTTACACAAACGGTATTTTTTGTTTTGTTTCGCACAGGAATTGTGGACCTACACGAATATATACATATAATACATATAAATTTCTAAAAAAAAATTAAATTAAATAGGGCTTTATTTAATTATTTACTTGATTATACACTTTGTTAGTTGTAATTGTATTTTGTTATTCTTTTTATTAAAGAATTTTTACTTTATAATACTCACTATGAAAAAGTAATCATGTTGAAAAAATGTATTTTTGACTTAGTATTAGGGTTCTGTTCAAAAATAAATCGAAATTGGAGGAAAAAGTGAAATTTTTTCAAGTATAGTTAAACACTGTTTGCAGTTTTATTGATTCACGAGAAACAACCCCTTTTTCGATTGTTTATTATTTTTTACTTCTTCTTTAAGTGCCATATCAGGTCTCCCTGATGTTTCGGCACCTCACCAGATATATCTGTGCTGAGTGTCTTTAGCTGTTTTACAGAGATATACGGGACCTACTTTTTAACGCCGGTTTCGAATGACTAATATGGAGAGGTTGACTAGGCAATTATATTCTTGGTAGTTTGCCATCAAGAGGAGGCGACTGCAAATATCTGCCGAGACTCAGTCTCGAACCAGCATATTTCAGGACAGTGGCCCTACACTCTGACCACTGACCCACAGTCGCCTATTTTTTACTATAGAAAGGAATTAAAAAATTATATAATATTTTGTTCATTTTTTTAACCAAAAGATCTGGATCTAGAAATCCTAAAATCTAATCAGTTCTCTGCATTGGAAATAAAGCATTTTCACACAATAACGAGCTTTCTACTAATTTATGTTTTAGTCAATATCTGAAAATCCAGACAGACAGAAAAATATCATATTTGTTATAGAGTGACTAGATTACTATTATCTATATTATAACAAAACGAATTTACATACATCAATTAAATTATATATATACATATTTATCTTCGTTATATATATATATATATATGTGTGTATAGTCGAGGGGTGAACCGCGATTGGAATTAGGTGTACACCGTCTTTGGAATTATTTGGAATTACTTTGGAATTCATTAGATAATCTATTGTCATCTGTTGTCTTCTACATGGAAATGAAAGTGGAAGTAGGTGTACACTATTTTAGGTCGCAGTTCACCCCTCGTGTATAGTATATTTGCATCAAGCAAAGGATAACCTCAATGATTTCTCTTTATGAATCAACATTTCTGCTACTCTTGGCAAAACAAAATCTTTTCAATTATTTATGCGTTGTTTCAGGTTTCTCACTCAAACTGTTTGCTTTCTGTGTATAATAATAATTATTATGTAATTGACATTTTCTTATCATATTCCTTGTATATATAATTGTATTTCAAAATAATTGTTTAGCTATTCTCAATCATTGGTTAGTTATTATTACGTTCCCTATGATTAAATCTACCTTATTTCTACCCGTTAAGCAATTAGATTTCATTCTCAAGCCCATTTGTTTTGATTAAATATATGATTTATTTTTTATTAGTCACCTAACATTAACGAGACTTTTTATAGAGCATTACAAAAGAACGCTTTAAAGCTTGGATGATTAATTATTGGATGGAACAAATGAGTATTACATAATGAATTCTATAGATTTTTAAGTACAAATTGTGCAAAATTTTATTGAAATATTTTTTATTATTTTAATTATTGAAAAATTATTAAAAACAGCTAGCAAGAAGTCCATCCAAGGGCACGTCGTGCAGCTCGTATTTCTAGTATAATATTAATAATCATCATCTCTGCTGTTTATAGCCGATGTATAGTACAGAACAAACCTCCTTTAAAAGGAGAGAAAAGAATAAATAAAATAATAATAGGTGGTTTTATTTTATTCACAAAAATACATATAGCATATATTAATTTATTTAAAATAAAAAATAAATTATTAAACACTTTGGTCTTTAATAGACCGTTAGTAAAAACAAACCAACAAACAAAAAAACTCTCCAAAGCCAGACGTTAATCAATAACTGATTGGCCTATTAGTTCAAAAAAAGTCAAAAATCCGTTTCCATCTCTCTGCGTTCGTCCATTCTGAATAATAAGTCAAAATTTCCATATTATATCAAAATTTTTGGAAAAATTTAAAAATATATACATATATGGAGAGCCGATAGCTGAGCTGATAAAATAATAGATTCTGCATTTATTCTGCAAAAACACAACATCACAGGTTCAATCCCAGCTAGAAGCAAAAATTTAAAAAATATTATTTGCAAAACAATAATAATAACGGATCTCCCGCTCCAGGAACTGACAATCCCTGGTTCTAAAGAAACCAGACGCGTGCGCCAGACTACATCAATAATAAGAAACTATTGCTCGACTACGAACTACCACCACGAATTCAAGAGGAGAAACCACATGGAATATTAACATCTAAAATTCATTTTTATGTCACTAATTTCAACACCAACACACTGATCCACCCAGGTAAATTGCCTAACTTGATAAGTGAAATAGATCAGCAGAAAATTCAGATTCAATGACCTTCTCAACTGTCCACAACCCACTATCACGGGAAGACATTCACCGACACATCTAGAAACTTAAGAACATATAAAAAATTAAAAAACGTCTTGAGAAGATAGTATCATTGCGGAGTTAAGGAAGAATCATGCTCCAAAATTCTCTTGATGAGATTTTGCATGATCCTAAGGATCCATACGCAACTAATAAATTATATAGGTAGGGGAGACCTGGGAACATTTTCCATAGGGGCACGTTTTCCAACTCGATTTAGTTTTTAAATAAGCTGCTAAATGACGCAGACGGGCTAATTGGCTGAAGTAGCAACTCAGCACCCATCATTTAAGCAAGTTTTAGTTTAGTAGTTGCTGTCATATCGTCGGCAGAGCTGTTTTCTTAATTTTTTCAATGATGAGTAAATTTTCAGTTTTTTATTAAAACTTTAAATAAACGTACTAGCATTAAACTTATTATTTTGAGATTGCTTGTACTAAAAACAGGTTTCTTTCTTCATATAGATATGCGTTTGTTTTGCAAATAACTTACACCGCTACTCGTGTGGGTAGTGTCAAAGTTCAAAAATGGCGACGGGGTAAGTTTTTCAAAAGCATACGGGGCATATTCTATTATTATGCTTTTTACTTTACAATAAAAAATGCATATTAAGTAACAAGCAAGATTTATTACCTGTGTTTTATCATTTAAACTATAGTTAGAAAATTTGCCCAAGTACATTTTTAGTAGGCTGGAAAAGTTGCCCCTCATACGGGACACATTTTCCAAATTAATTATCAGACTTAACCATTTGCTGTTAAAAATTATATTTACTTTTTTGAAAAATAATTGTCCTAGTTTGTAGATAAAGGCATAGGGAATGCAATGATATCCTGTTTACTTCAAATAAGCTGACGTGTTCTGATGTGGTCATCTACTTGTTTACCATACAATCTGCCCCCTCACTTATATTTAATAAAATTATTTATAATCATGTAGGGGTGGGGGGTTAGTTTTTGCATTTTTAAACTCCTGGGGTCCCACTGATTATGTATACAAAATTTGGTTGAGTTTGCTAAATGGCCAAGATTTTCATCAAACGGCCTAGATTTTTAATTTTTACCCCCCCCCCCCCATTCTACCCCCTTCCACCCCCCTTAATTTTGGGTCGATATGCACCAAAGTCTAATCATCTCTTAATCTCAATGTACCATAACTACGTGTGAAATTTGGTTTCGATATTCACACTAGTTTTTGAGCTAGCTTGTTCACAAAAATTTGGTAACGCACAGACTAACGGACAGACAACCAGACAGACTAACTAACAGACATTTTGACAAAACAATTATTATCTCGAAAAATATAATTTTTTCGATGTTCACTTATTAGGACTTTTTTGTAAACCGAAGTGCCATGGTTTCGCTCAATTTTTTTAATCAAAATACTCCAGACGTTTTTGAGATATTTCGAAAAAAAAAGAAGGAAAAAACTACTTTTTTCATGCACGATTACAATACTTGACCATACCCTGTATTGTAAAGTAAAAAGATAAAAATACAAAAATAAAAATTTGGAAAACTTGCCTTGGTCTACCTTATATATAACATGAAATTAGGAATTTAAAAACACTTGCTTCTTCTGTTATTTTACTTACTCGTATTTTTCGTTTCTTTGACATATACTAATTAAGAATCTAATTTGCACTTATTCCTACAAAATCGTTTTTCTCCCCAATTCGAGAATAATCAGGACAAAGGAAGCTGACTGAATTGGTACGAGTATCCCATCTCTTCATTGTCTTTCCTCTTCTATCTCTCGTCTCGTATCTAACTCATCCATCCATTTGAATGTGAGGTTTATCTAACTCAAATTTCATTATGGATTCTAACTAGTCTCGCTCTCTCTGTCTGTATTCTATCAACCATTTTAATTATCAGCTGCTCCTTCATTCCCGGGTTCATCGCCAATTTTATTTGTCTCAATTAATGAATGTACTCAATTGAATTGCTAGTTTCCATACCAAAAACTATCAAAATAGACCGACAAACGACAATCTTGCTGATTTATTTTACATTCTACGCATAATGATTACTTTTTCAAATGATTTGTAATTTAAAGTTTTTTTATTTAATTGTGAGTTTTGCTTAAACAGTTAAAGAGAAAATCTATTTTTTCATTATTCTCCAACCCCTTTCCATGTGATGAATAAATAAATAGAGCAGAAGATTATATTTGTTTTTATTATGCGTACATGATTGTCTATTTATTTTACTGTATAATAGAGGGATAAATTGACCAACCACTAATGAGAATGCAGATAGAGTCATCTGGTGGCCCATTACAGAACGATAAAAGGTTGGAAACTTAGTTTAGATTAGGATATTAGTATTGGCTAACTTGTGTGAGTTAGCCGATAATGTCATCTACCCTTAAGGGTTGTTGCTCTTTGTATTCTAATGGAGAAAGAGGTTCGCTAGTCCTAGAATTCCCCTAGAGTACTCACTCATTGGCAGATAAAAGGTGAACGAAAATCGCATGGGAAAAGCGACACTATCCATTTGATTGTCCCAGAAAGTTACTTCCGGTGAATCAACGGGACACCAGGCCTAACTCACTTAGGGGCCGTCCATAAATTACGTCAAACGAATTTAAAGATTTTTAGACCCCCTCCCTCTGTACATTCTGTCACATTTTCATTGAATCCTCCCTGTATTGTGACGTCACAATATCACTTTTATACCCTATAATTTAATACTTGTAGAAATTTGACTTTTGTGACTCACCATTTTTAAGATTCTATGGGTCTCCTGTCACATTTTGTCACATATCTGAGATGCCCCCCCCCCTCTTAGTGTGTGACGTAATTTTTGGACGGCCTCTTATCACCAGTAAATTAAAGAAGATGCCGAATCTTTAAAACTATTAAAATTCTTTAAAAAAAACTTCATTCTGAGCTCTGACCTCCCAGAATCTATCGAAACTATTTCGATTACTAGCATGTAAGTAAATCGCATGGAAATAGAATTCGAAACTTTGACATTGGCAGAAGAAATTGAAAGTTTCTTTTTGCCGAGAGTAGCAGAGTTTTTATAAATTAATTAAATTTTTATTTATTTAATTAAAAATTTATTTTTCCAGCAGAAGACACACTCTTTTATTGTCTCCTTCAATTTATAAAAATTTTATTTTACTTAGAGTAACAGAGCTGTTCATTTATAAAGAGAAATCAATAAAGTTGTCCTCTGCTTATACTTATTATAAACGGCTTGCGCGACGACGCTGACGTGATTTTTTTAATTTTAAAACACACTAATAATTCATGACAATTAAAATTTATTAAAATTGGGAAATTAAAATATATTAACGTTGATTAAGGAGAGAAGGATGTCCAAAAATTAGCTTTTTGGCCAGAAAAATTCCCGCCAAAGGCGAGCTTCGCGACTGGTAAAATATAATATAATTTATTTTTTGGAAACTATATAGTTTCGAAGGTTTGACCCTTATAATTAATTAGCTATACTTTATCTATTTTTTTTCTCATGGGTTCAAATACCAGATTGGTTGTAGGTTAATTCGTTTTTCCTATATTGACATGCTGATCCCATGCATTTGTTTGAATTTACCTAGATCCATTCGGGAATTTCAACCCAGGAGAAATAACAGAGTATTTCTAATTAAAAATGATGAAGATAAAACCTTCGAAACTATAGTTAAATTATAATAATAATGAAAATAGGTATTGTTTTCAAAAATATTCAAAAAATAAAGCATAGGAATGTCTCAGCAAGTTTTTATGTTTAATAAGTTTCTTATTATATGGTACATTATTTTATTTTTTTAATTAAATAATTGACATATTTTTCCGTTTATTGTGTTCCAAACCATATGCCTGTGATGAAATTTATTTTAGTATTTAGGTATTTAGATTTATTTTAATTTTTGAATATCTAAAATACACTTTAGAAAAAAGAAAGTAAAAAACACTAACACATTTCGTTAATGTCAGAATGGCTCACAACCCCCCCTCGGGAGTTGAACTTAATCCCTAAATTCGCCTATCCGCTCAGACTTGGGTTCGACTAGCGGGGGAGGGGTGATTCCTTACTTCTAAATTAGTCTTATCTAATAAGTTCTTTAATTCTGGCTTTTAATTTATTTTTTCTAAAGCTTATTTAGTGAGGAAATTATTTTCAGTGAAACCAGAATTTCGAAAAATATAATATTTTTAAAAATATTAAAAACTCACTTGTTTCTAATTCTATCTAAAATGCTTAAGATTGCTCGGACATTAAGGCAATGTTGGATTAAAAATCTGAATTTTTAATATGTTATTAATCGATAACAAATACGTATAAAATAATTTTTTGGAAAAGATATGACCAAGGGTTTTTGTTTAATTAATTATTAAAAATCGGACTTTTAACACGTAGTGAATAGGGAATGTTGGCTGAAAGCATATATTTCGATTAATCCAGCCAAATGATCGAAAATACCAGTCCGCTTCACTTAAATAAATAAATCACGTGACTCGAGTCAAAAGACATTTATTTATTATATTTATTAATTAAATTATTTCATATTTCCGATTAAAAATGATGTTAGCTAACATCTAAATTAAAATAATTAATTTATGTGTTAAATTTTTTAATTTTAGTCAAAAAAAAATTTGATTTTATTTTGACTTGCGTGGTACTTACCGAGCAACCTTAAGTTTTTTTTTAATTTGTAAAAAAAAAATACTTAACATTTGTTTTTGAAGAAGGGAAGAAGATAAGTAAATACAAAAAGTCGATTTCGAGTCTTTTCAAAAAATTGTTTTATTCATAATTACAAGCTTTTTGTACTTTTCAATACCCTTGGGTTTCCTTTTCATCAATTTTTGACACCCGAAAATTTAATTTTTCATTTTGTTTTCTAAACAAATATCTCCCGTTTGTCTCTGCTTATATTGAATGTATTTTCGGAGACAATTTAAAATAATCGTTAACCTCTAAAGAAATAAATAGCTGTTTAGCTATCAATGTTTGCCTTAAAGTTGCCAGCCCATTTGTGCTCTTGTGATAACAAGTTAAACAAAGCTAAACTTTCATCAAAGAGCAACCAACCCTACCAGCCCAAAAGACAAAGTTATTTGGCAATAAGTAGAAAGAAAGAACTGGCAAGAAAATAACAGGGAGAAAGAACCCAGCAGATTAGAATACTTACTTATCTTAGCAACTGGCAAAATCATTTAATGTGCAAGGGTTAATTGATAATAAGGTTTACAATTTTTATATCTCAATATTCTGATAAATTTTTAAAGATTTTGAATTTAATTTGAATAATACTAATATTCCTTTAAAGTCCGAATTTAATAACTAGAACCTAAGAATAAAAAATGGCCAAGGACGAGTTGGACTCGCATACCAAGGATTTCATACTTTATACATCAAAATACTTGAGATAATACTTTTTGATGATAATCAGAGACAAACATATTTGTAGAATATTTTCATCAATTTAAATTCAATGTTTCGGAAATACTTTTAGATACAAAAAGGGTGTACTAAAAGTGAACGATTTCAATACCGTCATTTTAAAGTGAATTAAATTTTAAAATAATATCAGTTTTTTTTATTAATTTAGGATAAGTGAAAGTTATATCAAGTGCAGTAAACAGGACACACTTTTTTTGAATTTCGCCATTAAATAAAGTATTTCAAATAAACTTATTATTAATAACAAAACTTTTCCAATTGTAGTTCTGCAAATTAAACTTTTTAAAAAACAATTTTTATTTGAAACTTGCATAACTACCTCTATATATTATATTGGTATATATATAATTTATTTGTTTTGACATTAAAGTTTTGAAGATTTGACGCTTATCATCAGTCTTTTAATTAGAAATATTTTATCTGTTATTTCTTAGTTTTGACTTCCAGTTTTTTTAACGAACTCTCCGATTTCACACTTAACTCTCCATTTTCATATTAAACTCGCTGTTTAGATACTTATATTGTTGATTCATACTTAATTAGCTGTTTTCATGCTTAACTCAGTGTTCAAATACTTAACTCACTGTTTAAATACTTAACTTTCAGTTTTCTTACTTAACTTTCAGTATTCTTACTTAACTCCTGGTTTTTCTAATTAACTCTTCGCTTTCACACTTAAGTCCCCATTTTCATATTAAACTCGCTGTTTACATATTTACCTTGTTGATTTCATATTTAATTAACTGTTTTCATAGTTAACTCACCGTTTAAAAACTTAACTCTCCATTTTCTTACTTACCTTATTGTTTTGCTACTTAACTGCTCGTTTTCATACTTAACTTTTCGTTTCAATAATTATATTCCCTTTTTCATACTTAACCTTACAGTGATAAAAGGGGCCCTCCTAGCTATCTCTCATTGTCGGATTTTTTTAAGAAAATAAATCTTTTTAAGAAAATAATTCTAATTGTATATTATATACAGAGTTCGAATATAATATTTCTTTGAATAAATATAAGTTAAATACTTGAGATTTCTAGCTTTAATAATTTAAATGCTACGATCTTGTGACGAGAATGAAGTCAGACCGACAGACGAACAATAAAAAAATATGGGCTCCGTTTGTACTTCCCCATTAATGATGATGAAGTATTGAAGTTTGAAACTTGCATAACTACCTCTATATTGTATAAAGTTGTTATTAACTTGAATCCTTACAAGAACCTCTCATGTCATAAGGTTAAGAGAAAAAATAAAATACAGACATCTTACAATAAGTATAAACATCTAATTTCTGGTAGGAAGAAAACGTGATTTTTTCCCTCCATAGTTAGGAATTACTCGGACATCTATTAGGAAACTCTGAGATTAAAATATATATATAAAAAAATAATAATTAAAAACTCCATCTATTATCTTATTATATTAAATGAGCAATTCTTGTATATATACGGGGTGAGTTTTTTTATCTTTAGACAGTCTTATAACTCAAAAAAGTGCATTATATGAAAAAAAGTTTATTTATATCAAGGGGGAAACTAAACCACACTGTTTGTCGACCTAGAACAAGCTTTCATATCTTCTTATTAGAAGTAGGTTAAACTACAATAATATAAAAATATTTTATATAAAACATTTTAAAGATTTTATAAAAATATCTATATAACAAATATTCAAGAATATTGATGTGATTAATTAAAGGAAAAAATAAACTGCAACGAATCGTTGCTAAATTTTATCCAAAGTCATTTGAAATATTAATATGTTTATTCCTTTATTATTAATCAGATATCAGTTGATATTTGCTGTTCATGTTGACTTAAATTCAAAAATAGTGATTGATTCTCATCTAATACTCGAGGAACAACCATTCTACATTGGATTTTTGACGTTTCGATTATTATTGGTAACCATTGCTGAAGACATGGAGGAATCGACTTAAAATCAAAAATAACAATCGGTTCTTATCTAAATCTAGAAGAATAACCTTATTGCAAACCATTTTTGATGTTTTGACTATTAATGGCAACCTCTACTGAAATCAAAAAGAATAAATTCTTTTTGGTAAACAACTCAAGCTTGAGTTGTAACATTCGTATCCCAAACCAGGGAATTGGATAACATTAAGTTAAGTTTTTAATTAAATGATCCAGATGTTTAGTCATTTTATTTTATTTTATGACAAAAAGTGATAAAATGGGCCACTGAGGAAGTCAAAATAAATTGATCAAACGTCTGGCCCATTAAATAAAAACTGCGTTTTTAATTCTATCCAATTCCCAACTATTCCTGTTACATTATCCATAATATTTTTGATATAGTAAGTTGACAATAAAATAAATAAAAGTACTGTACACGTCTGTCGGTTTGTAAAGTCATGTCATGAAACTCCGTGTCATCTGATTGGCCACATGGCTCGGCACTTGGTGAATACTAAAGTTTGACCATCTGTCAACTTTACAAAAACTTTACAAACCGACATACAACTGGCTGTAAGTGTGTTAAACATTTAAACAACATATTCTCAAAATTGTGTGAGGTAATTTAGGCTCCGACATATCTTTGATAGAGAGTATTTAATGTTTATTTCTGTGTGTATTATACGTAAACATTTTGAGATTGATTGCGTGATAAATGTTTTGATATGAAATTCATCCCTGACACAAAAAATGGATCCAACTTGTTGCCTTATGCAAATAGAATAGAGCCGTGTGTGAATAATGTCTATGAGGCCGTGTTTTATCAAGCAGAGCTCATCTCGGAATCGAGGTCAAACCCTTATGCCCTCAGGGGCCCGCTTCCATCCTTCCATCCATCATCAGCGCATTCCGCACTTTTAATATCAATCACCTATGTTTGGGATCTATCGGAGCTCGAGGGCAACGCGAATCCTTTCGTGAATTTTATCTTCGATTGGAATCTTTTTAATTATCTCTCGTTTACCAAGTGCATTTTTTACCATTATAGGTACACTCAAGTCACTCATTGGCAAAAAAAATGAACCATTTAGGATTTTATGAAATACTAGCTGACGACCGGGGCTTCGACCCGGCGTCACCTAGCCCCTGGCTGAGAGGATCCCGTTCACCAATTTAATAATTGAGATTTAAAATGATACTGTAAGTATTGAAAGAATGTGCTGAATGAAATTGATTCAACAATAAGGAACAATAAGGAAAGATTTATTTAACATACTGGTTAACCACGATCACTATCTGACCAATCAGAATCGTTTTAATAATTTAACGCTTTGCCATTGGCTATGCACTGGCCAATCAGATCGTTTGGTTCATACAAACATATATAGATTGTATATTAGGGTGACCCATTTTAACCGAGTATTTATTTTTATTTTACTTTGCCATTTCATGGTTTTAAGATGTTTTCTTGGAGATAAAATTTGAGGTTGATCAATAGTTTTGAAAATGTAAAAAATTAATTTTTTTTTTTTTTTTTTTAATTTTTTATTTTCTTCAAGGAAATTGTCTGTATATCCGCATGAAAATTTCAGCTCAAAATTTGAAATATCAAAGTCACCCAAGAATTTTGAAAATCGGAATTAAAGGATATTTGTTGTAATAATGCAATCTATAGTGAAATCAAATAAAAAAAAGGGGGTGTGGTTAGGCTAGGGGTAGCGTGCCAGCCTACTAACCAAGTGGACCCGGGTTCGAACTCGAGGCATCCGGCTAAAATCTGATCCCGGGGTAGAGACAAATTAAAAAAAAAAAATAATAAGTAATATCGTAAATTGGGTTATGGCTAGAAAGGCCAAAAAGCCAAAAATAAATAAATAAATAAATAAAAAACTGACACGTTCGGATGTGGCTATCCACTTGACTTTACCATACAACCAGGCCCTTCTCTTATATTTAATATTTAATAAAATTATTTATAATCATGTAGGGGGGGGGCCTGTTAGTTTTTCCATTTTTAGACTTCTGGGAGCCTTATGTATACAACATTTAGTTGACTTTTCTCAAAAGGCCTAGATTTTTAGTTTTTAACCCCCCTCAACCCCACTTAATTTTGGGTCGATATGCACCAAAATCTAATCAGCTCTTAATCTTAATGCATCAAAACTACGTGTGAAATTTGGTTTTGATATTCAGACTAGTTTTTGAGTTAGCAAAAATTTGGTAACGCACAGACTAACAGAATAACCGACAGACTAACAGACATTTTGACAAAACAATTATTATCTCGAAAAATATAATTTTTTCGATGTTCATTTATTAGTACTTTTGTAGACCGAAATGCCATCGTTTCGCTCAATTTTTTTAATCAAAATAGTTTCAGCCGTTTTTTTAGATATTTCGAAAAAAACAAGCATAAAAACACTTTTTTCATGCACGATTACAATACTTGTCCATACCGTGTTTGGTAAAGTAAAAATAAGTTTAATTATTCTCAAACATTTATATATTTTTATTCTCAATAATAATATCTGTTTATGGAAAATTACAATTATAAGAAGGATTGAAGAATGGAAATGTTAAGGAAAAAAAAATGAAATTGGAGAAAATTCAATGCTTTACCTATCCAGCAAGTTCATACCGAATTTCAATAAAATTTTATTAGAATTGTATCAGGAGTAATGGAAATATTGTTTTTGGGAAAGCATTTTAAGTCAACATTTTTATAGAATTACTAGCCGCAAGGCCCGCCTTCGGCGGCCCTCTTGCTAGCCAGGGGGCACGCCCTCTGGACCCCCAGCCCTCGAACCCCACCCTCACCCCCCACTCCCACCCAGCACCCCCACTCCCGCACCATGTCCCCCCAACCCCTCCAGCACCCCCACCCCCGAACCTTGCACCTGTTCTCAACCCCCGCCCGCACCCCACCCATCTCGGACCCCGCACCCCACCCACCCCGTGCCCTTCAATCCTGCGCACCACACCCCCGCCTAGCGCCCTGCACCCCGCCCTACTCCGCCTCACTTCTCACCCCACCCCCATTCCACCCCCGCACACAGTTTTTGCATTCCTAGCCTTCTAGTGTCCCACAGATTATGTATACAAAATTTAGTTGAATTTGGCCCAAGAGAAAGAATTTTCATTTTTTGACCCTCCCCCCATTTTGGGTGGTTAGTTTTTGCATTTCTAGCTCTCTAGAGGCCCAGAGGTTATGTATACAAAATTTGGTTTAGTTTGCTCTAAGGGCAAGAATTTACATTTTTCCACCCTCCCCCCTTTGGGTGGTTTTTTGGGGAAATTTTTTTTAAACAAAAGTTGTCAGAAATCACATCCTCTACAACTTTGTTTATTATAAAATTTGCCGCAGGGTTAATAGTTTAGGAGTTATTTGAAAATTTTTATTCGTGCGCTCCCCCAAACCCCCTTCTGGGGTCAAAATATCAAAACTTTATATAGCTAAAAACGTAAGTTAAAAGACATCTGATGTAAATATGAAATTTCATAATAATCCCTTCAGCCGTTTTTATGTGAATCGTGAGCAACTTTTTGGAAACGACGGAAACAGACAGACATACATACAGACAGGAATTTTGTTGAGGGTGTTTTCGTTCATAACTTTGCTTGAAACGTGTGCAACCAAAATTTGGCGTGATTTGAACCAATGTACAGACAAAACCTTAATTTTATATATATATATATATAGATTACTGAGACCAAGAAATTGGTTTTTAAAAATTCAATGTATATCTGTGTGTATTAATGTACTTTATCAGTGTTTTAGCTAAGACTTTCAACCAATAAATAATCTTGAATACTAAATTAGAAATTTTGAAAAATATTGTTGAGGGAATGATGTCGCCTGATTTTTATCGTGATTATAACACTTAGTTAATTCTACGTATGTGATTGTTTGTGTCTGTATAAATTTATTTAGAGGCGGAAGATTATAGGCGGTCAAATTTTTTCAATGGGTCGAATAAAAACTTCCAAAAATTGTGGATTCTAAAATAAAAAAAATAAATTTTAATTTTTTAGATCATAAAATTCATTATTTCTATATATAAAAAAAATAATTTACTAGTAAAAAAATATCTATCAAAATCAAATAAATGATGCGGAATATTTTAATGAAATTCTCTTCATTTTTTTTTTTTAAATTTATTTAATAATAAAAAATAAACAACCTTCATATGTTATTATTATATATATATTTTTGTTTTCCTTTTTGTATACGGGTAATTAATTTCAAATTTACCTTTCCTACTTTTTATTGTTATTTTTCTCTCCAATATACCGACGTAATAATAATAATAAAAATAATTTAAAAAAAACTTTAAAAACGCACCTTTATTTCACAACAGGTTAAAAGTAGAAAAATTAATTCTTCTTTAGAAGGTACCCAAAAAATTTCCATACTCAGAATAATTAAAATAAAAGCATGGAAGTTTATTTTAATTATGTTTCAAGTGAAACGTTCTCAACTTGTTTTTTTTTTTTTTACTTATAAATATGAGCAGGAAAATCTGTTTGGCTCTAGTAAGTATAATTAATTTTTCTACTTTTAGTTTGTTGAGAAATAATAGGATGTTTTTTAAAAAGATTTTTTAAAGTAAATTTTTATTTTAGATTGCATTTGATCTTGGTTAAGAAACATCTATATCAAAGATTCTCATAATTTTTTGTCTCGTAGACTCCTTGCCATGTTTTTCTGTTTTGAGTAGACCCCCTGCTTAAGAAAATAAAGTTTTACAACGAAATTCTCTCTGGAGAGAGATGGACTGGTAGAAATTTTAATTGAATGTAATGGAAGGCATTGTTTCATTCATTGACCCTTTGAAGAAGGAGGGAAAAATCCTCCGAAACGTCGGTTTGAAAGGAAAGGAGGAAGGATTCCAATAAATTACACCTTTATTTGATATGTGTTAATTTTTTCTTTCCTCACTACCCCTGGGCTGCCTTCCATTACATTCAAATAAAGTTTTACTTTTAAAGAAATTTGAATTTATATTCTAATAGTAAATTATATACAGAGCTCGAATATAATATTTATTTTTATATCTCTCCTAAAAATTAAATTTATGAAGCCTTCAAAAAATGGGGAAATGATGCAAAGGGTCACCCCTTACCTCTCCTAAAAATCATATTTATGAACCACTCCAAAAATACTGAACTGATACAAAGGGTCCCCCTTACCTCTCATTTTCAGATTTTTTTAAGAAAATAAAGTTTTACTTTTAAAGAAATTTTAATTTATTCTAATATTATATTATACATAGAGCTCGAATATAATATTTATTTTCATATCTCTCCTAAAAATTATATTTATGAACCATTCCAAAAATATTGAAGTGAAATAAAAGGTCCCTCCTTGCCTCTCATTTTAGGATTTTTTTTAAGAAAATAAAGTTTTACTTTTAAAGAAATTTTAATTTATTCTAACATTATATTATACGCAGAGCTCGAATATAATATTTATTTTTATATCTCTCCTAAAAATTATATTTATGAACCACTCCACAAATACTGAAGTGATACAAAGGGCCCCCCTTACCGCTCATTTTTGGATTTTTTTAAGAAAATAAATTTTGCTTTTAAAGAAATTTCAATTTATCCTAATAGTATATTATATACAGAGCTCGAATATAATATTAACGTTTTCACATCGCAGTCCCTTCGTGTTCGTTATAAGCGCGGGTTCGACTGTATTATGAAGAGTAGAAAAAATATAATTTGTATTATATTATTATATTTCTTGTTAATCGTTACATCAGGTATATTTATAAAAACTTAAACTATAATTTTCTGAGATTGATGAAGTCATCGCAATTACGTTATGCCTGAAAATTTCAAGAAAATAGACTTGGCAGAAGTATATTAAATAAAAATTCAATTAAGATTCTAGTAAAACAAACAGATAATTATTCAAAATTACCCAGTTTTAATTAAAGCTTATAATAATAATAATATTATTTTCATCATCTCCCTTCATGTTTGAAGGACAATTTTTCCTTTATTTCTAATTTAATTTAATAATAATAATAACAGATTTATATATATAATGAATATTAAACATTAATCTTGGGATTTAACTATTGATAGATTATAGAAGCCAATATTTAATCAGAATCCATAAACATAACTACAAAACATAATAAGCTCAATAGGTCAGAGTCAGACTTGATAATAATTTTGTTTTGATAAAGAAATCCAAACAGAATAATACATATTATATAAATTTAAAATTCAAGTGAAATACGAAATGATCAAAAAGTTGTTTAAATTTGAAGGTAGAACAAATTTGAATTACTCTTATTGTATTCTATAACGCGATTTTTGTTAGGATGACATAAATTATTTTTTTACGCGATTTTTTTCACTCTACTTTTTCCTTAAAAATTTAAATTTAATTTTAAACCAATCATAGACGACTTTAGTGGTTGAGTTGTTGACCGAAAAATAATTTAGTCTTTTTGATTTTAAGTCGATTCTTCCATGTTTTATCATTGGTTACCATTAATGGTCGAAACATCAAAAATGGAATGTAAAAAAATTATTCCTCCAGTATTAGATGAGAATCGATACTTATTTTTTTTATTTTAAGTCGATTCCTCCATGTTGAAGACATTGGAAATCAATAATAATCAAAACATCAAAAATGCAATGTTGAATGGATTATTTCTCAAGTATTAGTTGAGAATCTATGGCTTTTTTTATTTTAAGTCAACATTGATTTTAACTAGCCATTGATATATGATAAATAATAAAGTTATAAACATATTAATATTTCAAACGATTATGGATAAAGTCTAGCAAGGATAATTTACATTTCATTAAATTGAAAGTTTCTTTTTGCCTAGAGTAGCGGAATATTTATAAATTAAAGGAGACAATAAAAGAGTGTGTATTAGGGTGGTCCTTATTTTGGATATTTTCGAATTATTACGCAGACAAGGGCTCATATGGTTCGAAATAAATAAAAAAATATCCCCCAATTTTCAAGTCTCTATCTCAATTATATGGTAACCTGTGACCCAAGCGATGTAAGTTTCTCTTCTAAATAACATGGGGCTTTGGGCATTGCAAGATCAATTTTTTATTCCGGCCAAAGTAATTATTCAAAAAATTTGGAACTCTGTAGACTTTATTCTTATAATAGTAGCTATCCCTCAGAATTTTTACAGATTTTTAGCTATTATACTTTTGGAGTCTATAACTTAGTAACACTAAGATATAGCAGTATTTTATCTAGCTGTAACTCCAAAATTATAATAGCTAAAAATCTGTAATAATTCTGATGGATTACTAGTGTTATAAGAATAAAGTCTACAAAGGTTCAAATTTTTTGAACCATTATTTTGGCCGAAATAAAGAATTGATCTTTCAATGGAAAAACCCCATGTTATTTAGATCGCTGGCGGCACAGGTTATACTTGAGATAGAGAGTTGAAACTTGGGGGGATATTTTTATTTATTTATTTCGAACCATATGAGCCCTTGACAGCGTAAAAATTGGAAAATATCCAAAATAAGGACCAATCTAGTTGTGTATTCTGCTGGAAAAATAAATTTTTCAATTTATTTATAACGAGACTATAGTTTGGACGGATTTGTCTTCTTCATCAGTCTATTACAATTGATTCACAGGAATTGATGTGTGAAACCAAACTAGTCTCGTTATAAATAAATTCAAAAAATTATTTTTCCAGTAGAAGACACTCTACAATTTATTTATAAATGTTAATTGTCAAAAATCTTAAATCAGATGTTATCAGTTCATAACTTTTAAGGAGTTAGGTGTTGGTTCTAGGTCAGAGGTCGGGGAACTTTTTTAGCCATTACCCCAAAATATTTTGCATAGGTAGCTGTTACCCCTACATTCTGAAAAACAAAAAAAAAGCAAAGTAAATGTATATTATTTATTGAATTAATTAGAATTTCCAAGAAAACTATCTGTAAGTAAATAAAAATTATAAACATTAACATAATTCAAACCATTATACGTGACGTGAGCGCAATTTGAATACAGTCCTCGGCATTCAGCCGATTTCTGTTCTTCGTTTTTAAGTTTAATAAAGTCGAAAATCCTTGTTCGCAAAGATTTTGAATTCCTGGTAAAACTATCAAAGTAAAAATACTATAATAGTTTATAAAATAGGAAATTTTAAAAATGTCCTTATTACCCCCGATAGTTTCATTGTTACCCCATTTGGGGTAATTTACCCCGGTTCCCCGACCTCTGTTCTAGGTGAAGCATTTTAATATAATAATAAAACTTGAGCAAGATGCGAGGTAGGTTTCACAAAAAAGAAATAAAACTAAATTGAGTTTTGAATTCGATATATTTCGGGGATGAGCCCATCATTAGGAGTCAAAGAAAATGTTTTCTTTGACTCCTGATAATAGGCTCACCTCCGAAATATATCGAATTCAAAACTCAATTTTGTTTTATTTTATTTTTTTGTGAAACCTACCTCGCATCTTGCTCAAGTTTTATTATTATGTTATCAGTTCAGGTAACTTTTATTACTTTTTATGCGACTTCCCAATGTTTGTTATTTAAATGTTTCTTCTTAATAATATTCTAATTGCGATGTAATGGAGTCGATTTATGCAATGAATTTCAATTTGTTTTTCAATGCTTCGTGTAATTGTTGTTTATTATCCGTGCACTGTGTACAGATAATTTGCAGAACACTTTTATTGAATCGAAATTGGTTATTATAGAATGGGTGTTTATAAAAGTGATTAATGGCGAATCTTGTCCGTGAACTTAACGTTTGGATGATGGTTTATTAAGCGGGAATCCCCCACTGCTGGCTGTTTGTGTTCCAGCGACATACAATAAATACCTATATCGCTGATGGAACGGCCCGAAACAAGCAGCTCCGCTTGAATATAGCAAGCACATGTCTGTCTGTCTGTCCGTCAGTGAATTGGCTGGCCATTTGTCAGGAAATTGACATGATTACGTTTCATTTTGTTTGCTCTCTTTACGAATTTCAATCGGATATGGAAATGGAAAGTGCCATCGACCATTGGCCAAATGAAATCCCGCACTCACATTTCTCACTTGGGAAGATAATTTGAAAAAAAAAACGATAGATACACCTATTGGTATTTTCACACCTATCATTTAGTATAAAATTGGTCCAGCGGACGAGGGACGAGAGGGGGGTCAAATTTAAAACTGCCGTGATTACAACACTCGATGTTGACTTTTGATCAATTAAAAATGTTTTGATGAAAAATATTTTTTTTATGTAAATATTCCGAATAATTGAAATAACATAAATTACATGTTTACCATATGATTATTTTCATACATAACAATTTTTTTTAATGATATTGATGTGAGAAGGAGATACACCAGAAGGTGCATCCCCTAAAGGCCTGTTTGGGATGGCCCCTCCATCGTGAAAAGAACAGAGTAGAAGGAAAGAAGCCGGGATCACGAGCCAAATCTCAGAAAGTTAGATACAGTCCAATTTACTAAGTTTTTTAAGGGCTTCGAGCAGTGGTAAATTCTCCGTGCGATAAATTAGGTTAAATATAAAAGGCTTTGAGCCCAATAGTGGACTAACCTACAAAATTATAATTTTGGTTTATCTGAGGAAATAAATTACTGATATTACACACATTGCAACTGCAAGTGGACCAAACCAGCTTTTGCTAGCAATTGCAATATTATAATTTTGTCGGTTAGTCCACTATTTCAATATGGGTATAAAAGTGATAGTGTGACGTCACATTGCGCTCATAGACTCATATACACTGTTAAAAATTTCTTATATAATTTTATTATACAAAATGGGAAGACCGGCCTCAAAACTGTTTAGCAGTATTGTAATCTTACAACATATTTTTTAGTAAGGGGCCGTCAATCAGTAAGGGGAGAGGGGGCATTTCAGATTTTGATAAAATGTTACAGGGGGGGCCCGGGGAAATTTAAAAAATTTTCCAATATATTTTTTAGATTTCAGGTTATTATTATTCCAATCTGAAAATGTTGGTAAAATAAATCTAGAAAAAATTGTAAGCAAGCAATAAGGGTATAAAAGTGATAGTGTGACGTCACCACAATACAGGGAGTTTCAATGAAAATGAGACAGAATGTGACACAGGAGGGGGGGTTTAAAAATCTTGAAATTCTTGTGACGTAAATTATAATAATTTATATTAATACGTATCTAATTAATACAAGAAAAAAGTAAAGTTACCTATAATTTATTTTTGTATTTTTGCAATGAGTGATTATACCAATAAAGAATCTTGTAAATTCAATATCTATTTGTATCGTAAACATATACATAGTAAATTTACAAGATTACGTATAATAAAAAAATACTATATTTTATTGGTAAAATCACATAACTTATTGTAAAAATACAAAATTGTAACTTTACTTTTTTCTTGTTTTGATTAGATACGTACCTATTACTAAAAAATATGTTGTAAGATTATAATACTGGTATGTAATATTAGTAAAAAGTTTTGAGGACGGACTTGCCATTTTTATGATAAAATTTTATACGAAATTTTTAACAGTGTAGATATTCATACCATTCCACAACTCTCGAGATCAAGGCTCATCTCACAGGGCCGCGGACTCAATATTTCCGGAAAAGGGGTCAGAGATTGATTGACCTTGCTCTCTTTTTCTTGATAACCCTGCCTTCCTCAGGCCTCATCCGAAAGGGGTTGGGTTATTCTGCCCACCTCCTTATTTTCCATGATATTTAAGTTTTTAAATTTACCTTAAAAATAAAATAAAAAAACTAAATAAAAGTTGTAATAGAGATCGTAGGGAGTTGGATAAGATTTTTAAATTAAACGAAGAGTTTTTTTTTTTAAATTTAATTAGCCAAACGTTTTTTCACTGAATCCTGACTTCTTCAGTGGCTCATTTCATAAACTCAAATGAGCCAATGAAGAAGTCATAAATAACCGACGAAACGTATGACATATTTAATTAAAAAAAACTCTGCGTTTAATTTAAAAAATTTATCCAACTCCCTACGATCTCTATTACAAATTTGATTATGGATACCAACAATGATAAACTAAATAAAATATGAGTGAGACACTCGTGGGCGTGTGTGTGTGTGTGGGGGGGGTGGGTTCGATGACTAAAAAACAAAACGTAGAAAGTTGGTTCTGGTGCCAAAATGTTTGTATTTTTCAATGTAGAGAACTTGATTGAACTAGATTTTGGGCTCTTTATCTTTATAACTTTCAAAAAAAAAATTCTAATAGTTTGTTTTAAATTGAAAGTTTTTGTGCCGAGGGTAGCAGAATTTTTATATATTGAAGGAAACAATAAAAGAGTGTGTGTTCTACTGGAATTATAAATTTTATTTAAAACGAGATTATAGTTTCGATGGCTTTGTCTCTTCATCAGTCTATTGCAATTGATTCTCAGGAATTAATGTATGTGAATCAATTTTAATAGACTGATGAAGAGGGCAAAGCCCTCGAAACTATAGTCTCGTTTTAAATAAAATTTATAATTCCACTCTTTTATTGTTTCCTTCAAGTTTGTTTTATTTAACTTGAATACTAGGTCGGCTTTAACTGACGAGGAACTACTGAGTCTTGAAAAACTTTTTCCTTGATTTAATAAGTTTTCATAATTTCATTTTTTTAATGTTTAATCATTTTTAATAAATCAATTGCTTGGGTTTAAAATAAATAAATATATTATTTTAGTGAATAATAATAATAACAATTTAAAAACACTTGATAATTTCTGTATTGATCATAAAAATGATTAAAAAAATCTGCACTTTTGAACCGAAAGTGCAGAAGCTAGAGAAAATCCAAGATTAAATCTAATCAGTTCTCCGCAATGCAAAGACAAAAATTCTGACAAAATAACAACAGCATATTTTAGTATATTAGAAGGCTTTAAAATACTATGACTTCTAAATACTTAATAATTAATTATTAGTCGTCCAGCCTTGAATTGTGGAATTTTTCAGAATTTCTTCTATTTTAAGTCCTTTTTAAATTAGGCCCAGGCAAACCCCTCTGTCATCCCTTTACTCCGCCACTGCACAGAGGGTAAATCGTGTTCTATATACATTTTTGTATAAATAAAAAAAAGGCATTAATAACTACTGATTTTACTTAGATAAAGTGGTTTACGTTTTAGGTGAAACATGATATTAATTAATAAAGTAAAGAGTGTGTAGTTTCACAGTGAATGAAATAAAACTCAAAGGGGCTTATACAAACTCAATATATTTCGAATTTTTAGTCCATCATCAGGAGTTTACAGGTTAAAAACAGTCAGTTTTATATTGAGTTTGTATAAACCTCTTTGAGTTTTATTTCATTCACTGTGAAACTACACACCCTTTACTTGATTAATTAATAACTACATAGTTAAATAACTATTTGACAATATCTTCAAGTTATAGAGAATTTAAATAAAGAATTATTTTTCTGCAATTTTTTATTGCTATATTAAAAGTTTGAGCAAAAAAAATATTACCTATATGTCATCAAACATACCGTATACTAATTTGGACTTTATTTTTGTTTCAGAACTGGCTCGACGAAGAATATTGAGCAAACTTTAGTCAGTGATGGCGTTGTAACCCAGGAAGTGGTAAGTTTCACAATCAATTAGCTCCTAGTCCTTTAATCCCTAATATTGAGTAGCAGACAACATAGTTAGATGAGATCTTAATTTGATAAATTTGCATTGCATGTCGGGATTTAAAGTTTAGATTTAAGCCAGATAGGAGAAATATATCTACTTCAGCTGATAATGATAGCTACTTATAATGTTATTGGAATAATTAATGAATATTTATTACAAAAGCTGCTAAGTTTTGACAAAAACACCATTTAAATTAAGTATTTTTGTTAGTAATTTTTAAATGAACCAGTAAATAAATTTCATTTAAAAATGTGGTCCCTAACAAGGAACGAATTTCAATTACTAACAAAATGCTTTCTTTTAAATAAAATTCGTTCCTTGTTGGGGAATAGGGACCACATTTTTTTGGTTTATTATTATTTGTATTCATTTCCCATTTCCATACATCTTCCATTTTCTTAGAGAGGAATGGTAGTTTCTGGTGGTTTTCTTTTGTGACAATTATATAACCAAGAATAGATCCACGGAGATATAAAATAATTTTTTTTTTTAATTTTATTTAATATAAATTTGATTCCAATATTTTAAAATTAATATCTACTTTATTTTTAAACAGATTTCGATTTCAGGTATAATTACATAATACCTACACATACATTGTAAATTTCATTATTGTAACTTATTTAATTCACGAGATTCAATTCTCTGGACAGATAGACAACATTGTATCAATACTAATAGGGCTCCGTTATACATTTCAACGGAACCCCAAAACCAACGCCACCTATTAGGAATATTTGAGATTAATAAAAGGAAATAATTAAAAACCCCCATCTATTATATTTACTCAGAAGCAAGCTCGGCGGAACGATCTTAGGCCAGAGGGGGGGGGTAAAACTTGGAAAGTGATGTAGACCTACCGGGGGTTATGGAATAATATAATTTTGAAGCAAATCGGTACAAATTAACCCAATTTTAAGTAGTTTGTAGCTGTGGTTTTATTGAAAACTGAAAGAAAAAAATAGTTCAAATTTTTGTTTGTAGTTATAATGCTTGAGTTTAGGTTCAAAAAGTAATAAAATAAAACGAAATTAATTAGCAATATATACCTACTTGGATTATCTTAGCAAATATGAGTAATAAACTTATGTAACTAGGAAAACAAAACCTAGCTGTAGAGGGCGTGCCTTCGGCACGCCCTCTACAACTCGTACCTACATATAATTTAGATATGGTATTTTTAAATTATGTTATTTAATTTTTTCCTATATAACATATATCATAGGAACAAAAAATATAATTGCCTGGTACCCAAATGAACTCGTTTAAGGCAAATTAAAATGAATTATTATATAAATTTAAACAATATTTTTTTCTTTTGCCTAGGTTCGCGAAATCCTTACTTGGGAGAAAGTTGCCCAATGTTGTCCAGGCTTCAAACAAGACTACAATAACAATTGCACCCGCTGGTGTGGCGGATGGTGTCAAAATGGTGGATATTGTGACCAGAATACGAACCAATGTAAATGCCCCCAAGGAATGGTCCAGGGACCCGAAGGCGACTGCGTCCAGAAATGCCCCGCTGGTAAGTTGTCGCATATTTATTATCCAGCAAGATTGTTTCTTTCTTCTTTAAATAATTTTAATTACCAAAGAATTTGCTAGGTTTATTAAAAAAAATATATTGTGCTACGCTTATTCAAATAGTGGTCATTTAATTAAAAACCATAATAAGAATTAAATATATTCCCGCTTCTAATCAGAACTTAGCTAAAGATCTGCAAACTAAATTCAACTATCCAATGATATAAATAATACATTGGTCGAATCCAATTACTTTTGAGTTACATAAGTAAGTGAAAGTAAAACGGCATAATACCTAGGGACTTTTTCTTTTAAGATGAAGACACTTAATAATTAAATTTTACTTTTAATTTATTTATTTATTAACTTTATAAATTTCAGGGTTTATTTAGTCACACAAATTAAACAAATAGAGTAATTTCAATTAATTAACACTATTTATTTCACAAAGAGAAACAAAGAGGTTGTCCTCTGCTTGATGCAAATAAACATACACACATATATATCGAGATGATATATCTATATATATATATATATATATATATATATATATATATATATATATATATATATATATATATATACCATCTAGATACATATGTGTGTATGTTTATTTGCATCAAGCGAGGACAACCTCTTTGTTTCTCTTTGTGAATCAACAACTCTGCTACTCTCGGCAAAACAAAAACTTTTCAATTAAACTATTTATTTCATATATTTATTAGAAAGTTTCGGTCACCACTGGTAAACCACCTTCAGTAGTACTGGAAAAACCGAGGGGTGAACCGCAACCTAATATCGTGTACACCTACTCCTATTTGCATTTCCAAGTAGAAGACAATAGATGAAGGGGCATTATCTAATGAATTCCAAAATAATTCCAAAGACGTGTACACTAAATTCCAATCGCAGTTCACCCCTCAGGTAAAACGAAACATTTTATAAGATTTTTTCAATTATATACAAAATAAAAACCATACAATTTCGTTTGATTCGCAAGATTTGGAATTGGTCACTCTGTACATATGGTATAACTCATTTTTAATTTAACAAGGATATTTCAATAAATTTCAAAAAAATAAATAATTTATAAACACTTGACTCTGTTTTAGAATATGTTTTGAACTGATGATAAATTAAAGATTTTCTAATTATAATACTATATTTTACAATCAAATCTCAATTAACTAAATTTAATCTCTCATATAAATAACTATTCTCAAAAAACATTAAGAAGGATAAATTTACTTTTATACTAACTCACATCTATAACATAGTTAGTATTTTTCTTAACATTCATACCTGTTCAAGACCACAATTAACCAAAACAAAAAACAATCACAACCTTGACACTATTAGACTGTAGCACTCTGAAATATCCTCTGAGTCCATTTAAAATACACCCAGTCATCAAAATTTTTTAATATATAGGTTTTTAACTTCAAATTCGGGCTTTTCCATATGAAATTCAAGATTTTAAAATCAAATGCGGACTTTTCCATATCAAATTCAGGATTTTAAAAATTAAATGTCGACTTTTCCATATCAAATTCAGGATTTTAAAAATTAAAATCAGACTTTTTCAAATCAAATTCAGAATTTCTATAAAACCATTGATATTAAATTATGGCTTTTTTCCTGAGAGTCAAAATGCTAATCTTGAAAGGTTTCAATTAATGAGCTGAAAATTGGTACACAAATATCTTACAATGCACCAAATTTTAGCTTTTTACCTGAAAATGTTTCCTGAGAGTTAAATTAAAACTTTTTCTTAACTAGGTATAACTTTTTTCAACTGTTTATTAATAAATTCTGAATTTGATTTGAAAAAGTCTAATTTTGATTTTTCAAATTCTGAATTTGATATGGAAAAGTCGGAATTTGAAGTTAAAAACCTATATACAGCGACTCTTTTATTTTCCTTTTTGTCCAATTCTTTTCGTAGTCCAGAATTCTTGTGCCTTCGAAATCGAAGCTATGGTTATTATCGATAGCATGAATTAACCAATTGTTAAAATAATTGTCAAATGATTTGTGTTTTCACATTATTTAATCACATATTAGGAAAATATTTATTAAATAAAATTCCTCAACAATATACATACATACTAGCTTCAAGGCCCGCCTTCGGCTACCCAGGGGGCCCCTGGACCCCACGCTTTATTGATGTTTTATTAGTTACAGAGAATAAATATAATTGTTTTATTATAAAGTCTTAAATATATATAATTTGAGATTCTATTTAACTGCAATATACACTCATAACAAATAAGATGAAACAAATATTTAAAATGTATTAAAAATCCACTTGTTATCATTAAGGGAAAATAAAAAAAGTTATATTATATGTAGGTATTATTATAGATAAGAAGACTTGAAAATTACAATTATTATTCATTTTGCTAGACACAAAAGTATATACAATCTATTTATAAAAAATTCTCTTATTCTCAAGCTTGAGTTGTTTATCATAAAAGAATTTAGTCTTTTTGATTTTAAGTCGATTCTTCCACGTTTTCAGTAGAGGTTGCCATTAATAGTCAAAACATCAAAAATGGAATGCAATAAGGTTATTCCTCTAGTATTAGATAAGAATCGATCGTTATTTTTGATTTTAAGTCGATTCCTCCATGTCTTCAGCAATGGCTACCAATAAAAACCGAAACGTCAAAAATCGAATGTAGAATGGTTATTCCTCGACTGTTAAAAGAGAATCGATCATTATTTTTGAATTAAAGTCAACATGAACTGCAAATTGCAAGTGATATCTGATTAATAATAAAGAAATAAACATATTAATATTTCAAATGAATTTGGATAAAGTTTAGCAACGATCCGTTGCAGTTTATTTTTTTAATTTTTGTTTTTAAATGTACTTTAAAAAAAATAGATAGTTTTTTAAATCTTTGTTGCATTATTAAATTCTTCTTCAACGATAATGTGGTTAGAACTATTGAGAATGAATGACACTCAAAAATCTACAAACAGGGCCGCCAAGACTTGTTTTTTTTGCTTGTTTAGTTCTTTTATTGTCTGGCAAGCTATGTTGGCTAACCTGATTTTTTTTTTAGTTTTTCCTGAATTATCCAATTTTCCGGGCAACTTATTACGTATTAACCTGAATTGGACTATTACATTTAAAAAAAAATAGCCAAATCGGTCCAGGTATTTGAGAGATCTGCGCTTACAAAGAAACAGAAATTCATTTTTATAGATAAATTTATTTTTTTATTTATTTTTATTATATAGATAAATGATAGCTATCTTTTATTAATCTATTGAAAATTAAGAAACCCTTATTTCAAGTACTTACCGACATGTCACAAAGCATCTTCCTTTCCACCTTGGCTATAAGTGCAGTTTTTGATATAGGTTTTAAATAGGAAACATTTATTTTATTTTATTTCTCGTCATTTTCCTTACACAAAAATAGCGTGACTCGCTATAATATTTATTTCAGGCTGCAAATTAAACCCTGATAAATAATTATTCATAAACTTATTGGAGAGTCGATTATAACATTTATTAATTGTAATCCCAACTTTGAAAAACTACTAAATATTTTCTTGTTTCCTGTAAAGGAATACAGGAAAAACAGCTCCTCCAATTATTTTTAAATTAGGATACAAAGCTTGAATAAATACAGATGATATAATTGGTTATTATTTTTGTTTCCATCATTCTTTCCGCACCCATGGCTAATTTTTTGACCGAAGAAAGCTCACAACTACGCATTTGAAAGTATATTTCCAAACTTATAGAATAATACTTAGTATTTATTGGACGAAAAATATATCAAATATACTAGAACTATAGGTAGATAGGTAAATTTATATGTAGATTAAGATTTCTTCTTGATATAAATATTGTTATTTAATTAAAATATGAATTTTTATTTAAATCACACATAATTAATTATAATTATTTATTGAACACAAGCAAATAATACAATAAAACTAAGACGTGTTGATCAATTTATATCGTTCTCAAGTATGAGCACCCACTCCAATTATAGGTCAACTGAGCAAATCACGTGTAGGTCAGCCTTATATAGACTCCATGTACATGTACATCCCAGTCAAAAAAGCAACACACTGACAACCTCACAGTCCGACAGGGGGCGCTGAGGTCGTCCGTTTGTTGGTTTTTTGACTGGGCTTTACTGGAGTCTATATGAGGCTGACCGGCACGTGATTCGCTCAGTTGACCTATAATTGGAGTGGGTGCTCATACTTGAGAACGATCGCAGAATAAGTCGATCGAAACGTCGTAGTTATATTGTATTATTTGTTCGTGTTCAATAAATAACTATAATTAATTATACAAATTAATTTAGAATTCCGCGGAGTAAATTCGCGAGCAAATCCACTCAACGGAATTTTTAACAAATTATAAGTAAATTTGTTTTTCTAGTAAATTTATACAAATATAGAAATTATCAAATTAATTAAATTAATCTTTAAGAAATTCAAAGATGTTTTTATAAAGCGAAATTTTAGAGAATACTTAGCCAGACCACCGTTTTATAAGAACCTTTGAGGTCCAGCTGGTTCTCCATCCTGAACCAAGAGAGCGAAAAAAGATATGGTCCATCTAGGTGTTACCCGGTATCAATCCGTATAGCCCGCATGATACCCCACCACGGACCACCCGTGGTCCGTGGTGGGGTATCATGCGGGCTATACGCGGATTGATACCGGGTAACACCTAGATGGACCATATCTTTTTTCGCTCTCTTGGTTCAGGATGGAGAACCAGCTGGACCTCAAAGGTTCTTATAAAACGGTAGTCTGGCTAAGTATTCTCTAAAATTTCGCTTTATAAAAAACATCTTTGAATTTCTTAAAGATTAATTTAATTAATAATTAATTATGTGTGATTTAAATAAAAATTCAAATTTTAATTAAATTAATCACAAAAATAAAAGCTTCAACAGCTTTCATTAGTAGTGGTTATTTAATATTCCAAGATCTTGCCTTAATCTTCACATGGATATTTAATTAGAAATAAATTGCGATAATTTTTCAAATGGAATATTAATATTGATTCAGTGGTTGTCAACCTTTTTGTATTTGGGCCCCTCTTTATCATATCGATTTATTTTAAATCAAAAAGTATTACTAGCTTCGATAACCATTATCAAAGTGCTTTATCAGATTTAAATTATACCCAGGAGTTTTTGAAATGTGAAAAAATAAATGTACTAACCTATATATCTATGTTGATTGGTATCTATTTTTTTTTATTTCGCGGTTTATGAATTCCCTACATTTGAAAATTAAAAAATTTATATAATGAAGAAATTGTTATATGGAGCAAAAAAATACAATATTAAAAAAATTATATTAAAAAAATCAAAATATTCGATGAATGTAAATATGATGAAATTTCAATTGAAAAATATTTTTTTTCTACATACCTACATAAAATAAATAATTTCCCTCTCTGTGTGAGTGAGATAGATTTGAAAGGTAAAAATGATATTTTTTTATAAATGGATTTTTTATATTTATTTTATTGTTAATAAAATAAATATTGAAAATTTGATATGGCGGTGATATATATGTATATAAAATGAATATTTAATAAAAAATAAAATGGTAAAAGATGAATAAAAAGCTTGTAAAAAAAAGTTTCGGTTATGATGGATGATCGCGTTATTTTCCGTGTTAAACGACCCAAGGAGAATGAAATCTTTGATGGATTCAACTGAGAGCTCTAAGTGGAACATTATCCAACACTTGCTATTAAATGAAAGGAACAAGATTATTTTTGTTTCCTTTAAGCATTGCAATTCATTTTATAGGACATTTAATATTAATATATTTTTCTAATATATTTGTGAGGACCTTTGAGTAGATTCTTCCGATTAAGGGTATTTTTTGGTACTATCTAAGTTATATTTTTTATTTCAGGTTTTGTGGGTATTTTTTTTGGCCTTGTTATCCCATGATCTATATGGGATATATAGTTTTCCCGCAAGTAGACAGTGGTCGCTTCCGCAATAGGCTGTTAGTCGGGTATAAATTTTAATCCTATTGAAATAAAGGAATAGGGTGTAAATTAGGAGTGTCGCAAAATAAAAATTAGAAAAGTGCCGGACCACTTCATTCGCCAATACATATATCCCCATGACTTCAAGGAACTGGAACTCCCTCCCAGCCTCCATCTTTCCCAGCACTTATAATCTTCAAACCTTCAAAACGGGAGTGCATAGACACCTACGTCTACACCCTCTTACTTAATCAACTTTCCCTTCTCTTCGGTAATGCAAGGGTCTTTCGAGATCCATAGGGGCTGCATCTTTACTGGTACACCCCTTCTTGCATTCGAATGCATTAAAAAAAAAAAAAAAAAAAAATCGTTCATATCTCGTAAACAGCAAGTCGAAGATCTTTTGGAATTTGAAACTTAAGCTATCTAAAGGCTAGAAGTATCTCAAGATTTTGGCTAAAATTGAAGAACCGGAAGTAGATACCTACATGTTTACTTGAAGACTTTTGGTATTTTGTAATTTCGGCTTTTTTCCGGTTTCTCAAAATGACTTGGGGGAAAAAAAAACCAATTTGAAATAATTTGAATGAAGAAAATTGGTATGATGATTTCAAATACCTAAGAGAGAAACTAATATGATAACTAATACTAATAGTGTGGGGATCACACAAGTTGATTTATTTTGAGCTCTTCTGTAAACTTATCTAATTTTACCTGAAACCACATATAATTATTTATTTTTAAAAAATATAAAATTTATTCAATTTTTTTATTTATAAAATATATTCAACACTGAGTGCAAAAATTAGTCCCTATTAGCACAATGTTTCAAACTATATAGTAACTATAAGAATAGTAGGGGGATTTCGGGCTAATTTCCTACCCTGTGAGATTTGAATTAAAATTATCCATTACAACGATCTAGTATAGACCTCCCTTAGAAATTTCAGTCCACTTCTATAGGCAATGTGATTTTCATTATTTATTTATTTATTTACTTTTATTTAAATCATCTTCCTCTTTATATTTTTTATATTTTAAAAGGAAAATGTTTATATTTTGATCTAATAATACAACCGAAATTAATTAAAATAATAACCAGAACGCAAAAACAGAAGCACTTTTGTAAGGGACCGACTGACTGAGTGGAGTAAAAGTTTTTTTGACAAATCATTCTCAATTTTTTATTATTTACCTTTTGGCATTTTACTTTAATTAAAAAATGTTGAGATTGGATGATAAAATAAAAATGATTAATCAAAAAAATTAAACAGTAAAAACTCCACACGATACTGGGCTCTTGGCAAATTGCAGAATCACGTAAAAAAAGGTGGACGTCAATATGGGAAGAATTTTCATTACATAATGCAGGAATATTACAATATTTTATTACTTTAATGAAATTAGATATATTTTTGTAAATACTTAAGGACGAACTGTTTGTAGAATACCTACTCTATGCCAGAATTTCTTTAGTGTTTCGTTTAAAAGTAAAGGGGTCATTAAATTGAAAGTTTTTGCCGAGAGTAGCAGAATTTTTATATATTGAAGGAGACAATAAAGGGGTCCTATTAATCCTTTAGTGCCCAAACAATGTCCGTATGTCTGTCCGTTGGTTACAGTGTAGTTGTAGCTCGTAAAGTAAATAAAATACAAACTTGAAATATATAAATTATATAAAACTAAAGATTTGAGCATCTTTTTTTGAAAATAGTTGGATGTTTTTCAAAAAATCAGCTCGGGTTTAGATTAACCAATGTATTTTAAAAGAGAAAGAATTTAATTTCCAGGACAAATTCTAAGATCTTAGAAGAAATATTATTAAATTGCAATATCAGAGGAGATTCATCTCCTCAGAAGTCAAACCTAAGAACTAACATGATTTTTTTATATATATTATTTATTGGCATCGGGCACAAACCCATTTTGCCAACCAATATATTCACATTAACTCTACATGATTATTTATTCCAGAATTGTATTTATTTTTATGGTTCCTTTAAAAAGTAAAGTCCCAAAGTAGCAATTTGTAGGTCAGTTTTGTATCTGTCGGCATTTAGAAATGGCTTAAATTAAAATTATGAAACAATTTCTTAAATTTGCTCATTCTTTACTAATAAACGAAAAATAAAAACTAATTTGATATTCTATATAAGGAACCCTCGGTTTGCGATTCCGACTATCCCCTTATCAACGATAAAAAAGAAAAAAATAGCTATTTCATTTACTGTTTCTTTTTCGATAAAAACCTTAATACAATATTAGAAAACATTAAATGTTGAAGATAGCATCTTAATAAAAAAAGAATTAAGAAATATTGAAAAGAAAAGGCGAAAGCTTGATAAGGCACTGGGAAATTTTGCAACTCAAATAAAAGTAAGCTTTGGTGCAATTGTTGGGGTAATAAAACTCAGCGAATTACATATTTTTGCTGTACGCTTTGCGTCGTTTCGTTTAGTTTTCGAAGTTGCGTCGCTGCTTAATTAGTACTAATTTTCACTGTGCGTCGTTAGATTTTCGAGGTTGCGTTGTTTTGGGTTCGAGTCTTTAATTTTTTTTTTGAAATTTTCTTTTTTTTCTAAAAGATGGCACCACTTTTGTTTCTAATGTCGCCATGCCATCAAAACTCGGGGATTTCCTTTCTAACTGAAAATCAACGCAATTTTAATACAGTTTTATTTTTACTTTGTTTTGCTAATTTTAGAGTTCAGTTTCAATTATGTAGTGTGTTGTGCTTTTTGTAACGTTTCAATTAGTGTGTTGTGATTTTTTTAAAAGAGAATAATAAATTTTTATAAATTTTAAAGTTTTAAAGTGTCCCATGCGGTAGCTACGAATATCAATTGCTACAAGGAAATTTATTTTACGTTGAAAAAAAAAGCTGTTCAGCAAACAAACATTGGTCCAATTTTTTGTGAAAGAAATCCGACTTACGACAACAGCCACTATGGACTCATCAGACAGTGATTAATTTTAATTTTGTTTTTCATAAATTAATTGAATAGTTTATTTTGTTTTAATTGAATACGTTTTTTTTTTGTTTTTTGTATGTATGTAATAAAATTTTATATTATTTTTGTTTTTTAAATGTTTACTTTGTTCAATTTTCTTTTTTAAAAGTAGTATTTTCGTAACCCTGGAACCTATCTTCGATCTTTACATGGTTTGCTATAGAAAATCTTAATTCACTTTGCGTCGTGTTTTTTTGGAACGTAACACCGACGCAAAGTGAGGTATTGGTGTATTGTTAAAAAGATGAGTTATCGAGCTATCTTTTGCTTATTTATTAATGTATTAATATATTTAGAAAGTTAGAATGTTATAAGCATAAGTTCATCCTCTAAGGACGTCTGTCGACTTCTAATATCCCGAAATAATTAGAGAATATTGATCTGTCAGCTAAACATGGAAGATCTCTCTTGAGAGTTAATTTAATTATTAGTATATCTACCCTTGCTTTTAGTAAAATAATGAATCCCATTTAGATATTCATCTTCTCTTTAAAATATTAGTTAATTTAAAAAAAAAAAAAAGTGAAACATTTTTCAAGACAGGTATTCTTTTCTCAAAATTTTGTTAGTTGATATATATAATATAGCTATATATAAAATTATATATATATTATAAGTTGTTATAGGGAAATAAGAACTATATCTTTAATGCAGACAATTTATATTTTATTGCCAACGTTTCGTCAACTTTGTTGACTTCTTCGGGGCTCTAAAAAGTTATAAGGCATCAATTAATATATATTATAACATTTTCGAATCAAAAACAAAATTGATCTCAAAAACCTCTTTAATACATACAAAAAACAAATTAATACAGTTAACTTCCCTGCATATTTGTCATTTTTATAATTATTCTTAACTATTTGGTATGTAAAATTAGTTTTTACTGTGTATTAATTTGTTTTTGTATGTATTGAAGTGGTTTTTGAGATAAATTTTGTTTTTGATTCGAAAATGCTATGATATGTAATAAATAATTGATGCTTTATCAATTTTTAGAGGCCTGAAGAAGTCAACAAAGTTGACGAAACTTTGGAAATAAAATATAAATTATCTGCATAAAAGATATAGTCCTTATTTCCCTATAACAACTTTAATAACTTAATCGATGGACATAAATAATCAAAATAATATATTATAAGTGTATGTTTAATTCTATGAAGCAGAGGACGCCCGAAATTATTTCTTTTTGAAAATCAGCTACTTTCAACAAAAAATTATTTTCAAAAATACTAAAATTTGCTGGATTCAATTCAAAGCATCATCTAACTTGTACTTATTACCACTTGGAAAGGCAATATCATCAGTACATCTAAAAATAACAACAATCTTCTGACTTTTTTATGACAATTCAATTAAAAAAATGAACAATTAAACTTTTTCGAAAATCGTTACGCTGTTTGCAGTTTTTGTGAATTTTTAAAATACATTTGTGATTAATGATCACCCACATTTTGAAGAAGT
Organism: Forficula auricularia; assembly: GCA_024734495.1. Classification (NCBI taxonomy): domain Eukaryota; kingdom Metazoa; phylum Arthropoda; class Insecta; order Dermaptera; family Forficulidae; genus Forficula; species Forficula auricularia. The sequence goes on along the minus strand of JALMQS010000250.1, from coordinate 186,822 downwards.
ATAAAAATATGAAAAAATTAACTAGAAAAAACTGAATCTATTTTTGCAAAAAAAATAAAATAATTTTTTTTTTTAAATGTGTTTTAAACATTATATCAGACGAAAAAAGTGGGGGGTCAAAAATAAAAATTCTAGCCCTTTCGACCAAACTCAACCAAATTTTGTATACATACTCGGTGATTTCTGTTGACCCCCAGAAGACTAGAAATGCAAAAACTAACCACCCAAAATGGGGGGAGGGAAGGGTAAAAAATGAGAATTCTAGCCCTTTCGACCAAACTATGTATACAAAATTTGGCTAGTTTTTGCATTTGTAGCCTTCTGGGGGCCCATAAAATATGTATTCAAAATTTGGTTGAGTTTGTTCAAAAATGCTTTTCATTTTTTACCCTCCTTCCATTTTGAGTGGTTAGTTTTTGCATTTCTAGATTTTTTGGGTCCACAGAATATGTATACAAAATTTGGTTGAGTTTGGTCGAAAGAGCTAGAATTTTAATTTTTGACCCCCCGGGTTGTCTTATAACATTTAAAACACATTAAAAATATATATATTTTATGTTTTTTTCAAAAATATATTCAGTTTATTTCTAACTAAATTGTTTCATCTTTTATACCTCTTCAAAATGTGATATATCTTTATGCCTCACCCTGTATAAGTTCTATACTATTGAAAATTCTCAAATACAATTGGGGTACACATGGAAAAGTCTGCCTACTGGGAATATCAAATAATTCCATTATTTTATCATAGCCCAACCAGAGTCAGGCGTGTTTTCATAATTTTGTTCCCAAATTTGATGGATTTAAGCACAAAAGATATTTAAATATCTTGAGGTCATTGAGCGAGGAATTGAGAAGATACAAGGTTCTCACTTTATGTATCTTCTGATCGAATGGAGGGGAACTGAGCCTAACTGTTATTAAAAATAATAAGCTGACGTTTTCTGATGTGGCCATCCACTTGACTTTACCATACAACCTGGCCCCTCACTTAATTTAATATTTAATAAAATTATTTATAATCATGAAGGAGAGGGGATTTGTTTTTTCATTTTTAGACTTCTGTGGACCACAGATTATATTTACAAAATTTGGTTGAGTTTGGAAAATGACCAAGATTTTCATTTATTAACCCCTCCCCCCCATTTTGGGCGGTTAGTTTTTGCATTATTACACTTCTGGGGACCCACTGATTATGTATACAAAATTTGGTTGAGTTTGCTCAAATGACCTAGATTTTTAATTTTTAACCCCCCCTCAGCCACCTTTAATTTTGGGTCGATATGCACCAAAATCTAATCAGCTCTTAAGCTTAATGGACCAAAACTACGTGTGAAATTTGGTTTCGATGTTCAAACTAGTTTTTGAGATAGCTCGTCCACAAAAATTTGGTAACGCACAAACTAACAAACTAACTAACAGACATTTTGACAAAACAATTATTATCTCAAAAAATATAATTTTTTCGATGTTTACTTGTTTGAGCTTTTTTGCAGAACGAAATGCCATGGTTTCGCTTAATTTTTTTAATCGAAATGGTTTCAGCCGTTTTTGAGATATTTCGAAAAAAAGAAGGAAAAAAAACACTTTTTTCATTCACGATTACAATACTTGACCATACCCTATGTATGTGTGTATGGTAAAGTAAAAATTTGATATGTAGTTTATTTTAGAAATTCATACACGGTTTATAATTAAATAAATATACAAATAAATTGCATCACTAACAAACAGAGGGAATATGAAATAGAAATATGGTTATAAATTTAGGATTGGCTTATTATATAATTTATGACCTTGGCCTGGTCACGGATGGACTTATAAAAAATCTCCAAACTATTAAAAACTAATTATTTATTGAAAAGTTTATCAAGATAGGAAATGATATAGTTAATCCAATTTCCGCTGCACTAATAAATAATTGAATAGAAAATATTTCATATTCGAATTGTAGTTAGATTGATGGTTTGGATTTTTATTTTTTTTCGGGGAAGGTGTACTCTTATGATACGTATTAAAATTAATAATAGATTATTTAATTAATATTCATATATTTTAAGATTCTTTCAAAACTTAAGTAACTATGTAGAACACGAAAATGATATGTTGGTGGCATCTAATAAATCCGATGAAATGAAATATTTTTAATTATATGTCAGAGAGATTGTTTTTCACCCCCTCGGAAATCGAACCCGAGTGCCATTAACAGCGATCCGGGCCATCTGACTCACCTGCAGGATGCGAACCTCTCTGACATATGTACACGCGTAAAATATTTTACTCAAAGATTGTTATCTTAATTTGTAAAATTTCGCGATATAGTGATTCTAAATTCTAAAAAATCTAAATCTAAAAAATCTAAAATCTAAAAATCACTATATCGCGAATTGAGATAACAATCTTTGAGTAAAATATTTTACGCGTGTACATATGTCAGAGAGGTTCGCATCCTGCAGGTGAGCCAGACGGCCCGGATTGCTGTTTTAATGTATATCCAAATGAAATGTTGTAATAATAATTGTAACTTGAAGGTGGTCGTTGATGGCCATAGAAGCATAAAAAACGACCTTAAATAAAGGAAAAAAAAAGATTTGCTCAGAAGAGGGCAGCACTTTATGGGAACGCCTGTATTTAGGCAACCATGGACACTCAAAGTAGATAGAATTATTTTTATTTATTTTTTTATTTATTTATTCATCATCATATTTATCATTTAATATATACATAAATATATAAATACGTAAATACTTAGATACACACCCACATATAACATTAGTAATAATAAAATTTAACCCTCTATAATATATAAGAATAATTAAAACGAGGAAGTTATTTTATAAAATTTTAATACATGAAGCAAATAAACATATACATGCATTTAACGAATATATATATATAATTAAATTGTTAGAGTTTCAAAGATTTGAACTTCACCATCAGTCCTTTTAATTAGAAATATTTTATCTGTTATTTCCGAAATATATATTGCGAGTAAATTGCATGAAACAACACTTTCTTTACGATTCCCAGATGGACAACCAATTTTTAAGAAAAGAAATAAAACTAAAATCATTTTTTGGCCGCGTTTTAGAAAAGTGTTCATCACAAAATTGTCATAAAATGCCTTTTATTCTCTTTTATACTCAGGAATATTTTCAATTTTTTTGAAGTGGCGGAACATTATGAAAAAAAAATAAAAACGATTTTTTTTTATAACTATGCGTTTAAACGTACTAATAATCTTTTTCTGGTAGAAAAATATATAAAAAATAATTTTTTAACCAAAAATACATAGGTACGAAAACGATCCGCAAAGTTTTAATAGAAAGTCAGATTTCCCATGCATATCTGGCTATACCATTTTCAAATTACATATGTCCGCATTTGTATATTTTTACTTTCACATTTATATTCATAGAATATAATGGGGAAGTATTGCGATGGCCTGTCTGGGTCCTGACTCTTTGAGAGCTTGTATCTCAGAGATGTAACTTCTAGGTGGAAGGAATCGATGCCCTTAATAGTTTGAAATCGGGTTTAGACAAAAAAACGAAAATTGTGGTCCCCATAGGCCAAAAAGGGCCCAAAAATCCATTGGTCAATGCGTTCGTATGTACATATGTACCCACCTGCGTTTCGCAACCATAAGTCTCAGAGATACGAAATTCAAAACTTAAGCTCGATATAGGCTAGGAGTACAGCAAGCTTGCTAGAATTTCGAAAATGTGAAAGTCGTATGGTAAACACACCAGTTGATTTAAAATAAATTTCTTTGACTTGATATTTTAATTTTTTTTAAGTCTTATTTAACCCTAAAAAATCAACTATATAAAATTCTGATGAATTTGCAATATATATTTCTATATATCGAATTTTATTCCAGGAATCTTAAAATTTGATATAAATAAGATGCTCGTCTGTATATTATTTTCGAGCTGCTAATAACCTCAGCCGTCGTAGCATCCTTGAAACCAATTAAAAATAATAATAATAATTGAGATTTTCAATTAAGATCACAAGATTTGTTGGAGTACTTCTGCAACATTTTCAAGTGTAGAATATTACGAGAATCAAGTCATTGCAATTCAAGGCATGGAGTAGAGGAGTTGTTTAATTTACAAGGAATAAATTAAAGATTGTATCTTCTTTTTAAAATTACAGTTCATTCAATTAACTACGCTTAACTCCCGATTTACTCTGAAGAGAGGCTCCTCAGAAAATCGTGAATTTTGTTAAGTAAAACCGTTTAAGGAATTCAGTCATTTATTTCAATTAAATTAAGGGAGTGTCGTGTTGGTTTATAGAGAAACATTATGTAAGTTATAATTAAGGAGAGTTTTTGTGCAGTTTCACACAAATGAAAGATTTAAAAAAAAGTTGTTATAAACCTCAATATATATTCGGGCTGTTAACCCAAGTAAATAAAGAATGAAACATCATCTTCAACTTTTTACTTTACCATACAGGGTGAACCTATTTTGATTAGAAAAATTCAGCGAAACCATGGCATTTCGCTCTACAAAAAAGCCCTAATAAGTGAATATCGAAAAAAAATTTCGAGATAATAATTGTTTTGTCAAAATGTCTGTTAGTCTGTCTGTTAGTTAGTTAGTCTGTGCGTTACCAAATATTTGTGGACGAACTAGCTCAAAAACTAGTGTGGATATCGAAACCAAATTTCACACGTAGTTTTGGTCCATTGATTAGATTTTGGTGCATATCGACCCTAAATTAAGGGGGGTGGAGGGAGGGGGTTAAAAAGTAAAAATCTAGGCCATTTGAGCAATCTGAACCAAATTTTGTATACATAATCAGTGGGACCCAAAAGTCTAGAAATGCAAAAACTAACTGTCCAAAATAGAGGGGGAGTTGTAGGGTAAAAAAATGTAAATCTTAGCCATTTACCAAAATCAACCAAATGTTGTATACATATTATGTGGGACCTCAGAATTCTAAAGATGCAAAAACTAACCTCTTAAAATGGAGGGAGGGGGTGTAGGGTCTAAAAATGAAAATCTTGGGCATTTACCAAACTCAACTAAATTTTGTATACATAATCAGTGGGACCCCAGAGGTCTAAAAATGCAAAAACTCCTTCCCCTACATGATTATAAATAATTTTATTAAATATTAAATATAAGTGAGAGGCCAGGTTGTATGGTAAAGTCAAGTGGATGGCCACATCAGAACACGTCAACTTATTTCATATGTATTTTGATTTTATAATCTCCAATGTTGAGAACATCCTCAATAACTTTTAAGGAGTTATGTGTTGGTTCTAGGTGAAACATTTTATTATTATATTGAGAACATCCCTTCGCATAAATAAATATCTAATACATAATGGCCATTTCACAAATTATTGGAAATTCAATGACAGATTATACAAGATTATACAAGGTGGGGGATAAAGATCTACCACATTTTGAAGAGGTATAAAAAATGAAAAAATTTAAGGAGGTTCTTTCTCGACAATCCACACAAAAAGTATTAGCCTCGTAACCATTCTATAAATATGAACATGGCTAAATTTTTAGGTTGTGTTTTTTTAACGTAACTGTACTTTTCACACTACTATACCCTCTTTATGAATGGATCGTTTCCAAGCCATTGATCTTATATCCCCTCAACTAAAATTAATCGCCCAAATGTTTTTTTTTTTATTTTTTAACAAAACCACGAGGTAAATAATTTCAATTTTTTTTAAGTTACTCCGAATATACATACTAATGAATTATCCTAAATGAAATTCTAGCCCTTTTCACCAAACTCCACCAAATTTTGTATCCCCAGAAGGCTAGAAATGCAAAAACTAACCAAATTTTGTATACATAGTTTGATCGAAATGGCTAGAATTTTCATTTTTGACCCCTCCCCCTTTTTTTCGTCTGATATAATGATTAAAACACACTAAAAAAAATGTATTTTATGTTCTTTTCAAAAATATATTCAGTTTTTTTCTAGTTAAATTTTTTCATTTTTTTTATACTTCTTCAAAATATGGTAGATCTTTATGCCCCACTCTGTATGAAAATTCAGCACACTTTAATTTTTTTGAAATAATTTTTGTCCGCTGCGCATTATAATTTTCCATTATCTTTGTTCCTCTATGTTTCACGACCCCAAAATTCAGTTACGCGACCCAAAATGGGATCGTGACTAGGGTCGCCAACTTTGGAGAACAAATTTCCTAGAAACTGACAATTCAAATGCGGGATGGGGCTGAAAATAGCCGGATCCCAGCACAATTTACTTTATCTATGGCATGGAAATTGCAGAAACACTCAAAAAGTGGAAGGTTAATTACTAGGGTAAATAAACTTGTTTGTTTTGGTATAGATTTGTGAATCTTTCCCTAATAGTACAATGTTTCAAACTATATAGTAACTATATAGTGCCTATAGCGATTCTCAAAATCTATACAGGGACAATATAGTTACTATATAGTTTGAAACATTGTGTTACTAGGGTTATTTAATGATCGAACTACAGGTCTCAAATTCAATTTTCGCCATCAACTACGAATATAACGGGGGAAATAGCGTCCCGCAGGCAATTTTCACGACCCCAATATTCAGTTCCGTGACCCCGTTGTCAGGGCCCTTAAAACGGGACGTCCCGGCTCTCGCGGGACGGTTGGCAACCCTAGCCGCGACTCATAGTTTAAGATAAATCACTGATTTAAATAAAAAAACAATATCTCATCTAAAATGCATTGATTAATGGAATTTATTCTCTTGCTAAAGACTAGATTTTTTCACGGTGGTTTTTCAAGGCTAAAGGTTTTTGAACGCAAAATGAAAGGAGCGATCTGTTTTATAAATCAAGGCTGTCGTTACATTTTATATAATTTTTTTATCATCTTTCGGCAAGTTCTTGTGGGTATTTCCTTTTTGCTTTTCCTCGTATCACAGTCATTAATTGCAGGGAATGCCAGGAACATACAAAAATGGACTAATGAATTTGTTTCTATTTTTTATTCTAACGAGTTTTGCTTATGTCCAGAATAGAATGGATATTAAAGGAATTTGAAATTATTTCTAACAGACGGAGACGTGTTTAGACTTGTCAAACAATCATTGATTCTTCCAGCATTGGTTGGGAAAGGAATCCCTCTATTTGTGGCCTATAAACAAAATTTTTTAATTAATTTTCTAATTTCACTAAGGGTAGTCCAACCCGAAGATTCTTCCATTTGAGATTAGAGAAATTGTACACCGCTTTAGAAGTATTTTAGAAGTACTTGGAAATATTTGGAAGAACTTGGAGATATTTGAAAGTACTTGGGAATATTTTGAAGTACTTGGAATATTTGGAAATACTTGGAAATATTTGGAATTACTTGGAAATATTTGGAATACTTGGAAATATTTGAAAGTACTTGGAAATATTTGGATGTAGTTGAAAATATTTGGAAGTACAAGTGGAAGTAGGTGTACAGCATATTAGGTCGCGGTTCACCCCTTGATCAGTAGATTACATTAATTTTTAAAGTTATTACCATAATATAGCTTATTTTATATTAAAAATGAATGTTAAAAAATTATTTAAAAATATTCAAAAATCGAAGTGTCATTTCCGCATCTGCCTAATATACAATACAATAATTTAAAAATAAATGAATTTTTGAAACAAAATTTGTTTTATTTGATTATCAGGGTTCCCAAGCAGCCTTAGATAATTCTATATTAATTAAAAATCCCTCAAGAACAAACTCTTTAGAAAGTATTAATTTAAATAAAATTCTAATTAAATTGTCCAAAGTCTTATTATATCATGAAATAACACGATTTTATTTTTGTTAATGCCTTATTTTATTTTTAATAGAAACCTTATTTAAAACCAGCCAAATCGCGAGTAACTTCAGAACTCTTCCAAGTTAAAAACAATTTTAATTATTCTAAGATTAAGGAATACATAATAAATTGACTCATTGCAGAAGGTTCTTTAAGATAAGTCGCCCTTCGGTAGCTGAAATATTTAATGAATTATTGCCCGGAACTCTAAAACGATTAGAAACGAGCTTGACACGCTCGGGGCCAGTTCTGTCATATTTTTTCCTGATTACTAATTATTTCCTTTTCCTTTACATTTTCATTTTTACCAATAATCATTAGCTACCGCATTAAGTGTATACATCATGTACTTACATCTTACATGTGTATATATTTATAAGAGTGAAACCCTAGTTAAGGGGGTTCGGGACTGTTGATCATTTTTATAAGAAAATTCTCAAATTTTTACCATCGACTCATTGACGTATTAAATATATATTTCCGAAATTTGAAGTTGATCGTCTGTCCCATTACCGATAAATATTTTATTGAAAATTTTTCTTTTAACATGGAAGTAAATGGACAGAGCTTTTAAAAAGGCTATAACTTCTATACAAATTATACCATTTTCATCAAATTTATACGGATCAATAATTCAACTTTTATTAATCGAATGATACATTTTTCAATAGAATTGACAGTTTAGTTAATTTTTTTTTTTTTTTTTTTTTTTTGGCTTTTCGGCCTTTCTATCCATAAGCCTAATTACGATACTAGTTATATATTTTTTTTTTAAATTTGTCTCTACCCCCGGGGTCAGATTTTAGCTGGATGCCTCGAGTCGGATTCGAACCCGGGTCCCCTGGTTAGCTCGCTGTTATGCTACCGCCTAGCCTATCTGACCCCCCAGTTTAGTTAATTAATTATTCATAAATGTAAAAATAAAAAAATATTTGCAGCCAACAGAATATAACAAAAGCACTAGTGTAGAATTCCAACTCTATTTCTTGAAATCGTTTTTGTGTTAAATAAAATGTTTTTAAAATGAGAAAAAATTTATCTCAATATTCTTTTTATTAATATTATTAAATCAAAGATTTGTATTCGAAATTAACCTCATTATTAACAATTTTTTTTATTAAAAAATTTAGTACGCAGAAGTTGTCACTCTGCAGAAATACAAAAGATTTTTTTGTAGATCAACCAAATACAGCTGCTGTCCCGAACCTCCTTAAGGGAGATATAATATACTATATATGATATACTTCAGTGTACGATTTGATAATAATGTTTAGAGCTCAGATTTTTAAGTGAAATGTCTCATTTTGTGTTAATACCTACTATTTCCGTCCGTATTTCTAATTTTTTACAATTTTATATAAAGTAACGTTTTTGATTCAGGGATTGGAACGTGAATTATTTCCCTCATTCACCCCAGCTGGACCTATCTTCACCCATCTTTTTTAATAATAATTTTTTTGTCAGATAGCTAATATAAAACTGATAAAAAATAATTAAAATTTCAAATTAGGTTTCACAAAAATAAAACAAATATATGTTCTGAGTTTTTTCTCTATTTCAGATTTTAACATAGATAACTGTATACAAAATTATAATATACATATATACTGATGATGGGCTTAAAACCCGAAATATAAATATCGAGATAAAAACTCAAAACATATATTTGTTTTATTTTTGGGAAACCTACCTTGAAATTTTACTTACTTTTTATTTTTAAAATGTTTCACCTTGAACCAACACCTAAGTCTTTAAAAATTATTAATATAAAACTGCTTGGAAAATGAAAATGTAATATAATTTAAGCATTGAAAAACAAAAATAATAATTGTATTTTTATAATTGTCATTGATAGTCCAATTCTTTGTTTGTTTTTTGATATTCCCTAAAAATAATCACGGTTTTTGAATGTGAGCAAAAAAATTTATATAAATTCATTCCTGTGGCCCACCCTCGTTCAATTGCGATTCAACGAAATCTATGGGGGTTTTTTACAACTCAAGTTAAGTGATCATTATTTATTGATTTATATTATTAATAAATACATTTTCTCAGCCAATCAAATCTTTAAATATCAGTTAATTTAATAATATAATAATTTCCTTTTCAAAAATGTTTTTCCAATTACGATATCCGCTAATTATATTTCTTTAATTCACTTTCGAAAATATTAGTCAACTAATTTTATGGAGCTTTAATGAGATATTTAATCATAATATGTGGATTAAAACTATCCTAATTGAACATAAATGGATGATTTTTATACCAGAAAACAACTTGCTAGTGTTTTAACTAAATTATTCAAAATTTTTTAATAAATTAAAGTTAAAACAAAATCCGAGTGAATTGTAACATTGACTTATGACATGACAAATATTTCGAGTCCTCCACCCATCGATTGATAAATTTCCTCTTTTCTTTGGAAATCCAAGCGTCTTTCGAGATCCATGCGCTTTCCTGGTGCGCTTCTTATTGAATTCCATTAAAAAAAAGCTTTAAATATTTTTTAAATACATTTCTTTAAAATCATCCCCGAGAAAATGAAAATAAAATCACAAGAAAATGCGTCGTAAAAAGTAAAAAAAATAAAATTCTTTAGTATAAAAACATATTCAAAAATAAGATACTCTTTATTAAATGATAAGATTATATATCATAATATTTAACCAATGTTCACTCACCTATTATTGTTGTTTAGGAGAAAGCAGTGTACCTGAAACCGAAAAACAAATTTTTTTACTCTTAATATTGAAATCCCTATCTTGTTTCATTATAAATACTTAATAGAGATTGATAACATATTTTAATTAATATAAATAAATACTTTCACTATAATAAATTTGTACTAAAGTGAAATAAACATTCTTTGTAAATTAAGCAATCCTCCCAACAAAATAATACTTAATCTTATTCTTGTATTTGGATCAACAGTAAATAAGCTGACGTGTTTTGATGTGGCCATCCACTTGACTTTACCTTACAACCTGGCCCCTAAAATTATTTATAATCATGTAGGAGGAGGGGGTTAGTTTTTGCATTTTTATGCTTCTGGGGTCCCACTGATTTTGTATACAAAATTTGGTTGGGTTTGGTAAATGGACAAGATTTTCATTGTTTGACCCTACACCCCCCCCCCCATTTTGGGCTGTTAGTTTTTGCATCTTTAGACTTCTGGGGTCGCACTGATTATGTATACAAAACTTGTATATGTATTATATAATTATATGTATTATATAATTAATATTTTAAGATTATTGGATAAAAAATAAACTTGATAGGTTTCACATTAAGATATAAAAATAAAAATAATTTATTTTTGGAGAGATTTTAATCTCGATATATATATATTATATTTCGGGTGGCTAACCCATCTTCAGGAGCAACAGAAAGTAACTTTTAGTTACTAGTTACTTTCTGTTGCTCCTGAAGATGGGTTGGTCACCCGAAATATAGATATATATATATCGAGATTAAAGTTTCTCCAAAAATAAATTCGTTTATTTTTATATCTTAATGTGAAACCTACCAAGTGTTTTTTATCCAATAATTTTAAAAAATGTTTCACCAAGTACCAACACCAAATTCCTCAAAAACTATTAAAATTTTAAGGGTTATTAATTATTATTTATCGCGATTCAATTTTATTTAACAAGTTTTAACTAATATTTAATTACTATATGAGGAAACTAATAATATTTAAATATGTCTGGTGATTAAAATCTATGAATCATTTGTGTATAACTATTATAAATATCTATAAAATTATCTGAATATTACCTGGATATGAATCATTTGTATTATGAAAGAAATCAGGATATTGATATTCTTTAAATTACATTTTTATAATTGATGTGTTACAGGTTGTCAAGGAGGAAAGTGTGTGGATGATCTCTGCATGTGTAATCCTGGGTTTAATATTGACCCTACCGGAGAATTCTGTCTCCCTCACTGTAAATCCGGCTGCGGAGTCGGAGGAAAATGCGTCGCTCCTGGACAATGTGATTGCGCTGAAGGCTACTTGGTAAACATTATTGCTATTTGATTCTTGATTAGATTGATGATCTACTATATTTTGGAGAATTCTTTCAAGTTAAAATTTAATAAAAATAAATGATAAATTACGTGACAATAAAACAACGCAGCGGTACTCAATAATCCAAGTTCCGTTCAAACGTAAAGCAGATACATAGTCTGTCTAACCGTCTGTCAGAGCAGTGAATTTATTTCAAAATTTGGTCAAAAAATGTTTAAGGATTAGAGCAGGGCTGTCCAATCCGCGGGCTGCATGCGGCCCAGCAGTGCAATAAATGCGGCCCGACATAAAATTATAAATTTCTTTAAAACATTACTTATGGAAAACATATCTGATACATTTTGATTATATATGTCCATCGATTAAATTAATAAAGTTGTTGTAGGGAAATAAGAACAATAGGTTATGCAAATAATTTTTATTTTTTTGCCAACGTTTCGTCAACTTTGTTGACTTCCCCAGGGCTCAAATAAATTAACTTCCTTGCATATTGTCATTTTATCGATATTCCTTCTTAGCAAACATATCAGGCCAGTCATCAAACAGATTCTGTTTTTTTTTCAACTCGAAATCCTTTGAAATTTTCAGGGAGTGTACTTCATTATATCTTCAAACAACCCTGAAAATTTCAATTTTAGAATAGAAATGGTTTCCGAGCTATGGATTTTTTAAAATATCAACTTTTCGATTTAATATGACATTTTGTGTTGTTTTATCATCAATTTTGTAATTTTAATGTAAATAATTGATATTTTTCAGAAAATATATTCGAAAATAAGGAGCAAAACGGATTGTTTAAGAAAATATTAGTATTAACTTCTATAGTATTATTAATAAGTTGTTGTAGGGAAATAAGGACAACAGCTTATGCAAATATTTTTTATTTTATGCCAACGTTTCTAATAAACGTATACTAAACGTTTACTAATTGAGGCCTTTCATTTTTTAGAGCCCTGAGGAAGTCAACAAAGTTGACGAAACGTTGGCAAAAAATAAAAATTATTTTCATAAGCGATTATCCTTATTTCCCTACAACAACTTTATTAATATCTGATACAATTTGACCTAATTTTTTTTTGTTTTTAAAATAAGAATAAATTGGACAATCTCCCCAAAAATTTCCAAAAATAAAAGGGGCAGATTTTAGATTTTGAATGTGAAAAAATATATATCAAGATTTCCGAAAAAATAATCACAATTTTGTCTTATTTTGACTCCATTTTTAATAGATATAAATATTTTTAAGAAAATGTTACATCATTCGTAATCAAAAATTTATAACAGGAATTGCAGGGAATTGGATAAAATAAAACAAAACGACTGGCCCTTAAAAAAAATTTAATTTTATCCAATTCCCTACTATATATTAAAAAAATAATTTTGCCTCTTGTCATGGTGGATATCATTATTCTAGATTTTTAACTCTTTTTTTTATTTTATTTTTTATTAAAAAATATCAATAGAATTAGGATATTTTATCTGCGGGCCCGAGGAATTTGTTTTTATTTCAAATGCGGCCCGTGTAAGTCAAAAGGTTGGACACCCCTGGATTAGAGAATAAAAATAAAAATAAATAAAATTTCAAATAAAATAAATGCAAATTCTTTTATAAAAAAATAATCTAGAAATTTTTATTAAAAGTCTAAACGTTTCGGGAAAAATTCTTTCTTTTTCAATGAAATTAGAAAAAAAAAATAGTTGCTTTAAGAAGGAATATAAAAGAAACTATAAATAGATAAATATTTTGAAAATAGAGACAATGACACAGGTTATATTGCAGATAAAATTACTTTTTAATAAAAAAGTAAAAATATAAATATTTATGGAAAATAATTTTTTTTTTATAAATATTAGAAAAACAGTCCATATCTAGATCTTATGTTCATTTTAATTTTGTTGTTTAAAATTTCGTTCATTTTTAAAATTTTATGAAATTGTTAATTATAAGTGACAATTATTTTTTTCAATATTTAACGAAATTATAACTTCTCTCACTTTGGGGGTTTTTCTCAATTTTTTCTCATTACTTACTAAAATAAAGACTCAAAAAACACATGTAAAAAATTAGAAATTAGCACATTCGATGGTGGGACATTTGAGCCTTGAAGTCAAAATATTTTAAATTGTTAAACATTTTTTTATTTTTTTATTTTTATTTATTTATTTATTTTTTAATTTTTTTATTGGTTAATATAGTTTCATAAAACTGATCTTTCAGTATAGTGAAAAAAATATACCATTTGTCAACATATGATAACAGATCAATGTGGCTTAATTGACTTACTTATTATGTCTATTATCACTGGAAAATGGCTTCAGATTGAGAAGCCAAAAGGTCGTGATTAAACTAGAAAATGTTAACAAACTTTCTAATTTCAATATGCGTGATTTAACTTGAAAGAATTGATTAATTTATTGTCAATTAAATAATTCAAATAGTTATTAAAATTATTGTTTTATTATATTTGTGACAAAACCAACCCTTCAATTTAAAGGAATAATTTATTGTTATTTATTTTATTTTTTTTATCAAGTATATTATATTTATATCATTTATTTATTTGTTTTACCTATCTAGACCATTGATGGTGGAAGCGGATGTCGCCCTCATTGTAGCCTTGAGTGTGTCAATGGAAATTGCGTGGCTCCAGATGAGTGTGAATGCCGACAAAATAATTGGGTTAAATTGACAACCAATGTGTGTGTTTCTCGAAATTCCCCATTGCTTGCACCAGCACCTGCCTCTGGTTCATCTTCGGTAGAACAACATCATCACTATGATAATAATAATGGAGGGACATCCGGTGGTGGAAATTATGGAGGAGGAGGAGGCGGTTATGGTGGAGGAGGAGGAGGTTATGGAACAAACATGGGAAGCCACGGATCATCATTTCCATCAGGAATTGCGACACTTGCCACTATAGGCGCAGTTGGTGGAATTTTGGGAACAGGTTTAGGTCTTTACAGGTATTTTTAATTTTTTTTTTAATTTCTATAGTAAGGTTGGTAAACTGAGACAACAGAGTAAATGGATCCACGCATCCTTAATGTTTTTTGACTGTATAAAAAGTTTACGAATTCTTTATACATTTGTTTCATTCATAGTTTTCAAATCTACGCGGTTATTTTGTTGTTCATGAGCGTGTGGTCAAAAATAAAATACTTTTCAAAATGTAGTCAATCTTGCCTAAAAAGTCAACACCCAACTTAGGTACAAATAATTTAGCTTGGTACACTAACCTATCTTTCTTATGAATAAAAAAATATTCATCCTTATAGTGAGATATCTTAAATGTACAACATTTCGATAAAATTATAGAAAAGTGAACTTGATGAAATATAAATAATTATTGTATATGTTGAAAGTGGAAGTATTAGAGGACAGGACTCATAGATGTTGAGTTATTTTATTTTATTTCAAGCAAAATAAAATGAAAGTTATTCAATATATAATATAAAATGAATATACTGAAAGATATGGGTTATATTTCACTGTTAATCACTGATGTACAGAGAATTCTGATCTGTTTCACCCGTTTTTTTTAAATATTAAACTATGTCACAGTTAGCCAACCTTGCTTTAATTTTATTATTCAGGTAAAATAAATCGCAATATTAAAATTGAATTTTTTTTAGCGTACTTAAAAGCAGAGATAACAAACCTTATTACGGAGGATATTCATCACTTGGCTACGGAGGCGCTCCCCCATCTCCATCCATTCCACACAATTATTTTGGCGGTCTTGGCCAACCTGGATATGGTTTCCAACCCAACCAATACCATTACCACTCTGGCTATACCCCTGGTTATCATAGTCCTCAATTAGGACAGAATTATTGGAATCAACCTCAAACAAATAATCCTAATAGACCCTATTATCCACCTCCTCCTGGTGCTACACAACATCATCAACAAGCAGCATATAATCCTTACAACCCTACCGGACAACAAAACCATTTCCAAAACCAGCCAAATTATAATCAAAATCAGCCGGGTAATACACAATATGGCAAACAGCCTGCTTATAATCCAAATTACCCGCAACAGCCTGGTAGTAACCCTAATTATCCTACAAATACTGCTAATACTCAACATAACCCAAGTGCACCGCCAAAAGATCATTCCACTCATGTAAGTTCAGGGCTGCCATCTGGCGGATTTAATAATTCTCGCCCCGGCGGAGGAGGTTTCAACACGACACGAAACAACCAGCAACATAATCAGCAAGGCGGAGGAGGTTTCAACACAACACGAAACAACCAGCAACATAATCAGCAACATCAGCAAAGGCCTTGTCCCGGCGGTTGTGCCAATGGAATCTGTTCCAATGGCCATTGCATATGCAATGCAGGATTTATTAAACAGGCCGGTTCGTGTGTGTCGCAATCACAACGTCGAAATCAGCAACAAGATCATAACCGAGGTACTGGTAATCAGGGAACTGGTACCCAACATGGTTCCGGTACCCAATATGGTCAACATGGTACTGGTACTCAATATGGAACCCATAATCAGCCTGGATCGAATACTCAAATTGGAAGAAATACTCCAAGACCTAGTTCATATCCGTCAAATACACAACATCAACAGACCAGTCAGCACCAAACAACCTCGAATAGAGGAAGTAGCTCAGGGGGAAGTGGAAAAAGAAGCAAAAACAGAAACCGAGGATAAAGTTTCAGCCATACAGATATAATTATGTCAATTTTAAAATGTTGACAAATTCCTCTAAATCTAGATAATTGATTTTAACAAAAATAATTTCTTTATTTTTGCGATTTAACATCTTTTGAAATATAATACTCCAAATATAATAAATAATAGCTACTGTTTATATAATTTAAAACATTTTAATATTTTAAATTCTGATTTGATAATTTAATATATCGTTTTTATTGTGAAATGAATATGCCTCATTATTATAATGAGGTATATTATCTCTTATTATATTTTTATATTTAATAAATGGAAACCACACCGTAAATAAAGATATTCGCATGGTTCGTTGTACCCAATTCCCATTCCTTTTATTTTTCTATACTTACACATATGAAAAAGAAATATAAAATATACAAATTAATTTTAAGACTTTACCTACTTTAAAAAATTATCAGGCAGGGTAGGATTTGTAAAAAAAATAATAATATTTTTAGAAATATAATAAAATATAGTTTACTCTATGGCAGAAATTAAAGTTTATTTTGAATTGTTCTCCTAACTTCTTTACTGCTTAATTTAGACTATTTTATTTAAAAAATTTTAAAACTTCTATAATATTAGCTTAACAGGATTAATGAAAATACTTTTGCTTTCTATAAGATAATTAATTTGGTGCAATTTGGCAACTAATTTGAAAATAAAACTACAGAATCTATGTCAGTTTTCCTCTCATTTTGAGCCTTTTAATTAATTCAAATTTCGTCCTGCTGATTATACAATTCTTATAAAATTTTCATAATTATAAGAGAATTGAAGCCTTGGTGGTTTTCAGTTTTTTGAAAAAATAATTTATTTGAAAATAACACATGATTTTTATTTATTATAAAAATACACAACGTTTCGATTACTGAGTAAGAGTGTAGATCTAGTCCTATGTTAAAAAAAATAAAACCGACTTCAAAAAATTAAATGGAACAAATAAAATAATAAAAATCAAAATTAAAATAAAATGCACTAAAAGGTATAAAATAGTTATCTAATTTAGTTACAACTAAACGACGAAATCTAACATGAAATCCCTTTTTGAAGTCGGTGCCAAACATATACATTTTATGAATCGCACTCGATGGATCTTACTTATTACGTTTGGCGGGTACGCTCGCTTATATAGTTTAGCACCGACTTCAAAAAGTGATTTCATGTTAATATTTCGTCGTTTATTTGTAACTAAATTAGATAATTATTTTATTCCTTTTAGTGCAATTTATTTTATTTTTGAGTTCTTATTATTTTATTTGTTACATTTAATTTTTTTGAAGTCGGTTTTATTTTTTAAAATAATAATTTTTATTTTTCTCTTTTTAGTGATGTTATTAATAGTGACTTAATATATAATACCTTGCATTCATCTCGTAAGAGAAAGCTTTGGGCGAATGAATCAGAAATTGATAATAAAATAAAATTCATAAATATAGAAATTCTTTAGAAACGTTTGCGGGTTTTAAATGAACATTTTAAGATTAATTTTTTATAAAAGATCTTATTTATTATAATTTAGATTATTTGCTCATAAGAATTGGAGATTTACGTTATTTCGTCATTGATCATATCATCAGAACTTGACCAAATTAATATGGTACCACCCCTAAAGTACCCTCTTTCCAATATAAAAGGATAATCGAAATCGGTTCATAAACAAAGAAGTTATGCCTGAACAAAAATAGCAAAAAGGTCCAATACCAATGAAAAAAAAACGGGACCAATCGGAAACTAGACTGAACCCAATGCAAAAAAATCATCAAAATCGGTTCACAATTGGCTAAGATATTCAGGTAACATAGACACAAAAAAAACAGTCGAATTGGGAACCTCCTCCTTTTTTTGAAGTCGGTTAAAAATAAACTGCAACGAATTGCTGCTAGATTTTATCCATAGCTATTTGAAATATTAATATATTTATTCCTTTATTATTAATCAGATAAAAAGAAATTGATATTTCTGTCAAGTACTTGCTTACTGTAAAGTACTTCAAAATTTAATTTCCCTAAAAACTTTATATAGAATTTTTTTAGGTTCTTAAGATGATTAAATAGAATATTAAATTTGAAAAAAATGGTTAAGCAATCTTCAAGATATTAAAAAAAAAGTTCTAGAATAAAGTACTAATGTTTGTGAGTCTATATATACCAAAAGCTAATGAGCGCTTCATTTTGTTAAAGTAATGGTATGTTTTATACAAACCCCACACACTATATGAAAAAATTGCTCTTTTGGGGTTCTGGACGAGACCCCATATAATTTTTGGCAAAATTGTCCTAAAATTCAAAATAATTGAATACTACAATTTATGATTTTGGTTGAGACCATGAGTTCCTAGTTTTTATCCGAGGACCCTTTGAAGTCGCGCTTGGCACGAGACCAATTAAAATACTTTAAATATCTGCTTCGCTTTGAATAAAGTAAAACGTAAAATATTAATTTTTATTTCAATTATTTGATTTAACATTCAAATATACTCTAAAATTCTTTCAGTTTGTCTAATATAGGCAATTAGAAATAAATATGACCCCATCTTAATATATCTACCTATATCTTCATTTAGTTTGTAGGGATGTTTGTATAAGCATTGTCGATATTTCGATATTACTCATTTGACACCATAAAGTGAACTTTCTACAAATTTTTTGTTCATGGGAGTAGTCGAATCAAAAAATTATCTTAGTCTACGTTTCAACCCACGTTTCATAGATTTATAAACATAATATGCAAAGAATTTGCGTGCGACTCGGCTTCGTCTGCCACACGTAACGAGTAATTAATTTTAAATCTATCAGATGTTTCCAATTTTGTAATTACTCGGGGTACTTAAATATGCAGGTAAGGAATTAACCCTTTGGATTATTGATACCCAAACAGAACAAAGGATTGATTGTATTGCATACTAAGAAGCCATTTGATTTAATAATAAGGTAAGATCTATCATAATTGAAGTGATTAATTCAATTCGTGTCTTTTGAATTGGATAAAGACAAAGCGAGACTACATCTGTTTGCATTAATTAACCGACTTCAAAAAAGGAGGAGGTTCTCTATTCGACTGAATTTTTTATTTTTTTTTTTTTTTTTTGTGCCTATGTTACCTCATATCTCCGCCAATTGTGAACCGATTTTGAATTTTTTTTTGCATTGGGTTCAGCCCACCTTCCGATTGGTCCCATTTTTTTTTTCATAGGTATTAGACCTTTTTTATTAGGTTTGTTTAGACCTAACTTCATTTGTTTATGAACCGATTTCGATGGTTCTTTTTTATCCGATAGGGAGTGTCTTAGGGATGGTGTCATATTAATTTGTTCAAGTTCTGATGATATCATCACTATTAATAACATCACTAAAAAGAGAAAAATAAAAATTTTTAAGAAAAAAATAAAAACCGACTTCAAAAAATTAAATGCAACAAATATAAAAATACACTAAAAGGTATAAAATAATTATTATCTTATTTAGTTACAACTAAACGACGAAATATTAACACGAAATTACTTTTTGAAGTCGGTGCCAAACATATACCTTTATGAATCGCACTCGACGGATCTTACTTAGTACGTTTGGCGAGTACGTTCGCTTATAGGTATAGTTTGTTTGGCACCGATTACAAAAAGTAATTTCATGTTAATGTTTCGTCGTTTAGTTGTAACTAAATGAGATAATAATTATTTTATACCTTTTAGTGTATTTTGTTTGTTGCATTTAATTTTTTGAAGTCGGTTTTTATTTTTTTCCTAAAAATTATTTTTATTTCTTGTTATATTTACTTTTTACAAGGTTCAAGTACTTATTAGTTAAGAATAACTCTTAAACTTTAGAACATTAGTCGACAATCGGCAGCCCTTATGAGCATTTGTGATGCCCCATTAAAGCTTGAACTATCATAACAAGTGATCTGAAATATTTTTTGGGTTCAGTTCATATATAAAACGGAACCCAGTCAGTGCCCCTACATTGCCTATCAGAGAATTAATCTTATTTGGGAACATTAAAGGGCTTCCATTAACTAGTTATAAATAATCAAGATTCTTATAAAATAAGAAGTTTGATACCCTTTTCGAAATAATGTGTTCATAAATTTGAAGTTTTTATTTTGGATACAGACTGATATACAAATATCTCAGGATTTGGATGAAGGCGTAAATAAACTAGAGAAGTTTAACTAAATGTTTTTCTAATAAATGATATTTTGTTGGATATTGTTCTCTTTTTTTATTTACGGACTGCTTTTATTCCAATCCTCAGATATGAACAATGTAATTGATTAAAAAACAAAAAAAAAAAATGACAAATTCACACTTAATATGTAGTTTAGAAAACCAATTGTCAAAAACTCTGACCATTAAGAAAAGCTTTGTCTAATCAAAGAAAAAATAAACTGACACGTTCTGATGTGGCCATCCACTTGACCACAGAACCTGGTCCCTCACGCTTATATTTAATATTTAATAAAAATATCGTATACAACATTTGGTTGAATTTTGTTCATAGACCTATATTTTCATTTTTTGGCACTACAACCCCCCTCCCCTCATTTTAGGGTGGTTAGTTTTTGCATTTTTAGACTTCTGAAGGCCCAGTTATTATGTATACAAAATTTGGTTGAGTTTGCTCAAAAGGCCTAGATTTTTAATTTTTAACCTCCTCAACCCCCCTTAATTTTGGGTCGATATGCACGCCAGAAAAAAAAATATTTTCGTTATTATATGTTCATTTTATAGTATATTTGATTTTTTTTTTATTCGTTTTTTTAGTTTGAAAATATTATAAAATGTAATTTTTTAAACCCCCCACCCTTAATTTTGGGTCTATAAGCACCAAAATCTAATCAATTCTTAATCTCAATGGACCAAAACTACGTGTGGAATTTGGTTTTGAAATTCACACTATTTTTTGAGCTAGCTCGTCCACAAAAATTTGGCATCGCACGTACTAATAGAATAACAGACAGACTAACAAACATACTAACAGACATTTTGAAAAAACAATTATTATCTCGAAAAATATAATTTTTTCGATGTTCACTTATTAAGGCTTTTTTATAGACTGAAATGCCATGGTTTTGCTCAATTTTTTTTAACCAAAATAGTTTCAGCCGTTTTTGAAATATTTCGAAAAAATAAGCAAAAAAACACTTTTTTCATGCACGATTACAATACTTGGCCATACTCTGTATGGTAAAGTAAAAAATTAAAACATAGTTATTTTTCGTTGCCAGAGATTTCCAAATTATTTTTATCATGATACAAACGAAAACGAAAGAACAACTTTTCGGAAACCACTGAAACAGACAGACAGACATACATACAGACAGACAGGAATTTTTTGAGGGTGTTTTCGTTCATAACTTTGCTTGAAACGTGTGCAACCAAAATTTGGCGTGATTTGGAGCAATGTACAGACAAAACCTTAATTTTATATAATATATAGATGTTTCACATCCAACAACATTCTCCCTGAACAAATATATACCGAGTGAGTTTTTTATCTTGAGTCTTATAACTCAAAAACAGTGCATTGAAAAAATGTTTCAAATAAAAGTTTATTTATATCAAGGGAAAACTAAACTACGCTATTGTTTGTCTACCTAGAACAAGCTTTCAAGGGTATTAAGAGGTCAAGTTCTGTTTTTTAAATGGAAACCTACCTATATGTTTCTGTACATATTCTTAATCTAGAAAAAAAAAACTGAACATCTTTTATTAGAACTATTTTTTTATACGACATCAAATAAACAAAAATATTAAATCAATTGGATCTCAAAAAAATCCTAATAATTATTTTTAACAATTGTACAACCTAATTATCAAATAATTAATTATTAAAAAGGAAAGTAACAACAATGAAAATAAATATTTATAATGATATTAAAACTTCATTATACTCAGATTTAAGAGATTCTTTTCTATTTAATAGAACTATTTAAAATTTTTGGGTTTAAAAAAGTTTCTTTCTCGTGTCAATTCAGTAGATAGTTATATTGTATTACCATATTAAAAATGTAGCATTTTTTGTTGAAGACAGAATTGAAATGCTTTTAATTTATGGTGATTGTGGAAGAAGTGTTATAGGTGGCTGCCATTGAAATGAATGCCGAGCGTTTTCCTGACAGGAATACACCCTCAGGATCTTCATTTTATCGTGTTGTAAACCTATTAAAAAAAAAAACTGGAAATGTAAAGGCCAAAATAAGAAAATTGAAACTGGAATTCATCCAGAAGATTTGAGATACACTCTGGAATGTCTCAGAACAGTGTCGCAAAATTATTAAATTATTTATTTAATAATTGAATATTTGATCATTATTATTTGATAATTAAGTTGAATAATTGCTAAAAATAATTATTAAGATTTTTTTGAGATCTAATTGATTTAATATTCTTTGTTTATTTGATGTCGCATAAAAAATAGTTTTTATGAAAGTTGTTCATTTTTTTTTCAAATTAAAAATATGTACAGAAACATATATGTTTCCATTTAAAAAACAGAACTCGGCCTCAAAATACATTTGAAAGCTTGTTCTAAGTCGACAAACAACAGCACAGTTTAGTTTCCCCCCTGATATAATTTAAACTTTTTATTTGAAACCTTTTTTTCATATAATGAACTGTTTTTGAGTGATAAGACTGACTCAAGATAAAAAACTCACCCGGTATAGTAGAGTGGTTTTAGCGTATATGGGGAATTTCAAATTATGCGGAAATCAACGGGACAACCTCGAACCTTGTTCGTATAGATAAAAAACTAATAACTGTAAATTTTGAGCATTATCGAACATCGTGTAACCGAGCCCTAGCCCTCTAAAGTTTGAAAAAGTAGGTTTTTTCATTTTGGTCCACCCTAATATTGAATGGCCAAATTAAATATTATATCAATAGAGGACGTTAATACGAATCCAAAACATATTATTTACTGAAATCGGACTAAATTTTGACGTTGTTTTTAATCGACTTCA
This sequence comes from Forficula auricularia, assembly GCA_024734495.1. NCBI lineage: Eukaryota > Metazoa > Arthropoda > Insecta > Dermaptera > Forficulidae > Forficula > Forficula auricularia. Next base: position 163,334 of record JALMQS010000250.1, on the reverse strand, counting down.
AAAAAGGAGAAGGTTCTCAATTCGACTGATTTTTTTTGTGTCTATGTTACCTGATTTCTTCGTCAATTGTGAACCGATTTTGATGTTTTTTTGCATTGGGTTCAGTCTCGTTTCCGATTGGTAAAAACATACATTTCATTCGTATTGGGCTTTTTTATTAGGTATGTTCACGCATAACTTCTTTGTTTATGAACCAATTTTAATTATTCTTTCTGCGTTTGGATCAGTATAGATCCAAGGTAGTCAAGATACCTAATTATTTATTTATTTATTTTTATGTATCTTCAGCGATAACTTTTTGCCTCGTAGACCGATTTCGATGATTGTTTTTACTTTATCCAATGCGAAGCATGGGAGAAAGTATTGGAATCGCTCTCGGGGCAAGCGTGGCTTCAAAGGGTCCTCAGGTAAAGACTACGGAACCCATGGACTCAATTAAAGTCACAAATTGTAGTATTCAATTAGGTTGAATTTTAGCACGTGGCGGTTTTGCCAAAAATTACATGGGGTCTCGTCGAGAGGCCAAAAAGTGCGATTTTTACTTTATCCAATGCAAAGCATGGGTAAAGTATTGTAATCGCTCTCGGGGCAAGCGTGGTTTCAAAGGGTCCTCAGGTAAAGACTACGGAACCCATGGACTCAATTAAAGTCACAAATTGTAGTATTCAATTAGGTTGAATATTAGCACGTGGCGGTTTTGCCAAAAATTACATGGGGTCTCGTCGAGAGGCCAAAAAGTGCGATTTTTTCATTTAGTGCGTGCGTATGGATGTATGGATGGATGTATGTATGGATGGATGTTATCGCTTTTTTGGCCCACGATTTTTTCCACACCGTTGCACCGATTGAAATGAAATTGAAAACCTACCATTAGTTTAACAAAATGAAGCGCTGATTAGTTTTTGGTACATATCGGCCCACAAACATTAGTACTTTATTTCAGTACTTTTTTAGTTTTTTCTAAATATCTTGAAAATGACTTAACCAATTTTGATGAAATTTAATATCCTAATTAAGTACCTTGGGGACCACAAAAAAGGTTAAATAAAGTTTTTAGTAAAATTATATTTTAAAGTACTTTACTCTAGAGTAAGATGGTACTTTTTTAATTTTTTAAATTCTTTAAAATTTATTCATTTGAAAGTTTTAATATAGCTCATTTAGCCTTGCTTAAGTAAGAATGGATAGGCTTCTCTCTGTGAAATGCTAAAAATTTGGGAGGAATTTTTATGAGTAACCATAGCAACTGCGTTGTTTTCTTATCCGTTACCTTTGCTGAAGACAGAGAAATCGATTTTAAACCAAAAATAGCGATTGATTCTCATCTAGTTCTTGAGGAATAATCATTCTATATTGGATTTTTGACGTTTCGGTTTTTATTAGTAACCATTGCTGAAGACATAGAGAAATCGACTTTAAACCAAAAATAGCGATTGATTCTCATCTAGTACTTGAGGAATAATCATTCTATATTGGATTTTTGACGTTTCGGTTTTTATTAGTAACCATTGCTGAAGACATAGAGAAATCGACTTTAAACCAAAAATAGCGATTGATTCTCATCTAGTACTTGAGGAATAATCATTCTATATTGGATTTTTGACGTTTCGGTTTTTATTAGTAACCATTGCTGAAGACATAGAGAAATCGACTTTAAACCAAAAATAGCGATTGATTCTCATCTAGTACTTGAGGAATAATCATTCTATATTGGATTTTTGACGTTTCGGTTTTTATTAGTAACCATTGCTGAAGACATAGAGAAATCGACTTTAAACCAAAAATAGCGATTGATTCTCATCTAATACTTGAAAAATATCCATTCTATATTGGATTTTTGACGTTTCGGTTTCTTGAGTAAAACTATTCCTGTAGAGTACATAGAGAAATCAACTTTAAACCAAAAATGAGCGATTGATTTCTCATCTAGTACTTGAGGAATAATCATTCTATATTGGATTTTTGACGTTTCGGTTTTTATTGGTAACCATTGCTGAAGACATAGAGGAATCGACTTAAAATCAAAAATAGCCATCGATTCTCATCTAATACTTGAGGAATAACAATTCTACATTAGGTTTTTGACGTTTCGAATATTATTGGTAACCATTGCTGAAGACATGGAGGAATCGACTTAAAATCAAACTAACGATCGATTCTTATCTAATACTAGAGGAATAACCTTATTGAATTCCATTTTTGATGTTTTGACTATTAATGGAAACCTCTACTGAAAATGTAGAAGAATCGACTTAAAATCAAAAAGACTAAATTTTTTTGGTAAACAACTCAAGCTTGAGTTGTTTACCAAAAAAGAATTTAGTCTTTTTGATTTTAAGTCGATTCTTCTACATTTTCAGTAGAGGTTTCCATTAATAGTCAAAACATCAAAAATGGAATTCAATAAGGTTATTCCTCTAGTATTAGATAAGAATCGATCGTTATTTTGATTTTAAGTCGTTTCCTCCATGTCTTCAGCAATGGTTACCAATAATATTCGAAACGTCAAAAACCTAATGTAGAATTGTTATTCCTCAAGTATTAGATGAGAATCGATGGCTATTTTTGATTTTAAGTCGATTCCTCTATGTCTTCAGCAATGGTTACCAATAAAAACCGAAACGTCAAAAATCCAATATAGAATGATTATTCCTCAAGTACTAGATGAGAATCAATCGCTATTTTTGGTTTAAAGTTGATTTCTCTATGTCTTCAGGAATGGTTACTAATAAAAACCGAAACGTCAAAAATCCAATATAGAAATGGATATTTCTCAAGTATTAGATGAGAATCAATCGCTATTTTTGATTTTAAGTCGATTCCTCTATGTCTTAGCAATGGTTACCAATAAAAACCGAAACGTCAAAAATCCAATGTAGAATGGTTATTCCTCGACTCTTAAATGAGAATTATTTTTGAATTAATTTCAATATGAACTACAAATTGCAAGTGATATCTGATTAATAATAAAGGAACAAACATATTAATATTTCAAATGAATTTGGATAAAGTTTAGCAACGATCCGTTGCAGTTTATTCATTTAGTGCGTGCGGATGTATGTATGGATGTATGTTATCGTTTTTTTGGCCCACGATTTTTTCCACACCGTTGCACCGATTGAAATGAAATTGAAAACCTACCATTAGTTTAACAAAATGAAGAGCTGATTAGTTTTTTGGTACATATCGGCCCACAAACATTAGTACTTTATTTCAGTACTTTTTTAGTTTTTTCTAAATATCTTGAAAATGACTTAACCAATTTTGATGAAATTTAATATCCTAATTAAGTACCTTGGGGACCACAAAAAAGGTTAAATAAAGTTTTTAGTGAAATTATACTTTAAAGTACTTTACTCAAGAACATATTAATATTTCAAATGAATTTGGATAAAGTTTAGCAACGATCCGTTGCAGTTTATTTTATTCGAAAGGGGATACCTTAGGGTGGTCCCATATCAATTTGCTTAAGTTCTGATGATCTGATCAATGACGAAATAATGTAAATCTCCAATTCTTATGAGAAAATAATCGAAATTATAATAAATAAAATCTTTTATAAAAAAAAAAAACAATCTTAAAACGTTCATTTAAAACTCGCAAACGTTTCGTGAGAAATTCTATATTTATGAATTGAATTCTATTATCATTTTCTGATGATTTGTGAAAAATAGAAGGAATAATGGAATTGGAATAATTATCGGAAAAGAGGTTTTTTTATTTAATTAATTTTTCCTCTTATTAAAAACAAGGACTAAAAAGATGATCAAGGACAGTCGATGATGGAGAACTAATCTCCGGAGTCGAAGCTCAAATACAATGTATACATTAATTCATGTAAAATAATTGGTTTAACAAAATTTATATAAAAATTTATATATATATATATATATATTATTTTCTGATTCATTCGACCGACACTTTCTCTTACGAGATGCATGCAAGTTATTATCTTAAGTCACTATTAATATAATAACATCACTAAAAAGAGAAAAATAAAAATATTTTTTATAAAAAAAAAAAAAATAAAACCGACTTCAAAAAAATTAAATGCAACAAAAAAATAATAAGAACTCAAAAATAAAATAAAATGCACTAATAGGTATAAAATAATTATCTAATTTAGTTAAAACTAAACTATAATTTTTAAGGATTTAGGTGTCGGTTCTAGGTGAAACTATAAAATTGTTACATGAAATCACTTTTTGAAGTCGGTGTTAAACAAACTATATAAGCCAGTTTACCCGTCAAACGTACTAAGTAAGATCCGTTGAGTTCGATTCATAAAATGTATATTTTTGGCACCGACTTTAAAAAGTGATTTCACGTAACAATTTCATCGTTTAGTTGTAACTAAATTAGATAATCATTTTATACCTTTTAGTGCATTTTATTTTATTTTTGAGTTCTTATTATTTTATTTGTTGTATTTAATATTTTTGAAGTCGGTTTTATTTTTATTATTAACCATTCTAGAGTATCGCAAAAAATATTGAATTTTAAACAAATGATATGTATAGAAATGTACAAAATTTTGAAATATACAAATATGATGTAACTAAAAAATTCACAACTCTGTCAATTTTAATATTACGGTGCACCAAAATGAAAAATAGGAAATAAACCGATTTTTCCAAACATTAGAGGGCTAAGGCTCGGTTACGCGGTGTTCGATATGACTCAAAATCTACAGTTATTAGATTTTCATCTTTACGAACAAGTTTTAGGGATGTCCCGTTGATTTCTACATACTCTTAAAATAAGAACCACTATATAGGCAGTAGCGTAGCCAGAAAATTTTCATGGGGTGGTCAACCACAAAGCAAAATATTTAGTGGGAATTTTTTTTATGGCTGTGCTGAATCCGAATCTGAGGTTTGCTAACAAAATTTAGTGACGAATCTTTGTCAAAAATGCAAAAAAAGATAAAAAATCTCATTTTTTGCTTATAACTCGAAAACTATCAACTTTTCGTAAATAATCTTCCTATTAAAAATGAAAGTTCATAAAATTTCGTACAAAGTTTCTTATTAAGGTTTTTCTGAACCAACCGTTCGGGTTTTTGCGATAGTTAAAATTGGCGTATGTTTTCTGTTTCCGCAAATCTTAAAAACTCGCACTTTTTTCGATTTTTTCCAATTTTGAAAGAGCACTTTTTCGACAAAGACCACTATACATTTTTTTTTATTGTCAACGGGAACAAAGCCAATTTAGACAGCATATCAGTAAAGTGTTAGTAGGGTTAAAGAGGGAGCCGAGTTTTAGCCGATAGAAAATTTATACACTATACATTTTTAAACTAAATTAAATTTGATACAATCTTTTCCAAAGAATCGCAGTTTTTCCTTATTTAACTCTTAATTAAATAAACTTCCCTATAGAATGAGATAGAAATCAAGTTTCTAGGATGAGTTGTTTTCATTTTATCTAGGAAAAACTGCGATTTTTTTGAAAAAATGAATCATTTCTTGTCATGGGAATCCTAGATGTCTAAGAGAATTAACAAAAAGTAGACCAAGTAAACGTTCAAGTGAACAAAATTTCCTAGAGAATGAGAGAGAAATCAAGTTTCTAGGATGAATGGTTTTCATTTTATGAAAGAAAAACAACGATTTTTTCCAAAAAATTGCAGTTTTTCAAAACTTCAACCTCATTGCCGCACGGGTTACAATTATCCAATTAAGATGAAACTTTGTTTGAATCGTAGAAAATTTAATCTAGTTTAAAAATGTATAGAATGGTCTTTGTCCAAAATGTGCTCCTTCATGGCCAAAATGGGAAAAAATCGAAAAAAGTTCGTGTTTTTGGGATTTGTAAAAACAGAAAAAATACGTCAATTTTCAACTAGCGCTTGAGCCAGAACGGAGGTCGAAGAAAAAACCAAAATGATGAAATTTGTATGAAATTTTATAAACTTTTATTTTGAATAGGATAATGTTATTTACAACAAATTGATAGTTTTCGAGTTATAAGCAAAAACTGCCAAAACTGAGATTTTTTACCTTTTATTGACAATGTTCCGTCATATATATAAAATTAGTCATTTTTATATAATTAAAATGAATAAGGGTAATTTATAGGATTGGTGTATGCCATGGATGCTTGGGACCCTAACGGAAGTCGAATTCAAGGACCTGTTAAACTGGAACTCTCTTGCAAAATTTGCAAGGGAGGCATGCAGCTACAGGTGGACCTTGAAATCAGAATTCAATTATTAGCGACGAGAAAATCAAAAAAGACTAACATTCAAAAAAACTATAGTCTATTTATGCTTTATATAAACAAAAATGTTTATATGTTAATGGGAAATTGGTTATAATAAAAAAGCACTTATCTACTCTTATATGAGCAAAAATTGTATATATATTTATATATTTCTATCTTTGTTCTATTTTGAAAACACCTCTAAATACTTGGTTGGTGAAAGTTATCACTTCTGTCGCACGTCCCGAGACGCACACATTTTTTTTAATTTTATGTTTTTATTTCAGATCCTATACGATTATTTTTTTATTATTATTATTTTCTTATGTATTTTTTATAATGTTTATCAATATGGGAGTTTTTGGGCGGACAATTCGATCTGTCACGATCTCATCTTCGGCTAAATTGTTTTTGATGGGATTTTACGTAATCAAATTAATTATTCTCAGGTAGAAAAATTCCAATTTTAGAGTTTTAAAAAAAGTTTCCATTTTACTTTTGTACCCAGACAGACAATAGGTTGGGTTAATTCATTGTTCTCAAAGGCCTTGTAGAAGTATTGTGATTGTGGTTTTTAACATATTTTGTTGTCCATAAACGTTAGAATTATTAATAAACGTTTTATAATTGTTTTTATAAAGAACCTTATTTATTTAATTGAATAAAAAATAATCAAGAATTTATTTAAAAAAATTTTACGCATAAGCAGGTCTCAATTTTCTGAAAAAATTACACATTTTGATAGGTTTTATTTATTAACAATTGGATGAATAAAAATGAATCATGTGGTTGAATCAAAACAGGTGCAGGAGGTGGGGTGCAGTGGTGGGGGATCCGAGGGTAGGGCGAGTTTTCGGGTGTGGGGTCGAGCTGGGTGGAGGGGGGGGGGGGTACAGTGGGTGAATACTAGATATATTAGTATTTTTTTTTTTAATTTGAAAGCGGCTCTCAAATTAAAATCGACATTTTTATCAGAATTTTAAATTAAAAATAATATTAAAATAAAGCTTTTAACTGAAGGAAAAAGTTACCGAGCATCGCTCGGTGCCTCCAGGTACTTATTATTTTTATAGGATTGGTGGATGAAGGGAGATTAAAGGCAGGGGGACGGGGACCAGGAAGCGAAGCCGGCCGTCGAAACACGTAAATATATAAAGCGCTCAGTTCTAAAGTGGATCAAGTCCAAAATTGTAAAAATTTTGTTTGTTGCGAATTAATACTTGTTAATGTTGTATATTTTCAGAAACATTGTGAACTAAGTCTCTGTTATTGCTATTTTTTAAAAAATGGTGCCAATTGGCTTTGGACCTGAAAAACTCTCATAAAATTTCCGCGGTAAACTGGATCAAGTCCAAAATCTCGATAAAGTAGCATATATCAAATCTTTTCCAGCTTATAGTAGATAAATTAAATCCGGAAAGGTAGAATCTTCACTCGGATTTAAATATTACTTTTTATATTATCTTATGCCACAGGTGTTAAAAAGTAATAAAATGTTACCATTTTCACTGTGTCGTATTCAATTGATCAACATTAGGTAATAAACATTTCAGGGTCAAATTGGATCAAGTTGAGTAAATTATGATTTAAAATTAAATTGGCACCTTAATGATTGTTTTTGAATTTCAAATTATTAGCCATATATAAGATAGTTTTCATACTACAACAATAAAATAAAAATTATCCTCTATATCAATTTATGATTCACTCTGTGATTTTATAAACTTCAACATGTGATTATCTCGAAACTATCATTTATAGACTTGATCCACTTTAGCTCTGAGTGCCTCATATATGTACAAGAAATAGTCATTTATTATAAGATACCAACATATAATTACTAATTTATGCCATACAGTAATTATAAAGTTTTAGCGCCGCCTAGCTAGTTATATGTTATGCATTCAAATAGAAGTCCAGGTTGTGCTGGTTGCATTGTCAGGCTAAAAAATGTGATCCCTAACACAAGAGACTAATTTCCTTCCAATACGACCAAAATATCTTCTGTAATCGAAATTCTTCTCGTGATGGGGGACCAACTTTTTAGATTTGATTTTAATTTATATATGGAATCGAAGAAAATGAATTTTCTATTGATATTTTTGAAATTTTTTCTAATATAGTTGTGTCTTTATTAAAAGCAAAGAAATTAATCATTATGAAAATTTGGGTTTTTTCTTCATTTGGATGAGTCAGTGAATTTAATATGATGATTTTTAATTAAGGTAATCATTAATTGCTGCTCTCTGATGACAAGATTTGGCGTCCGTCCTTCCTCTAGCTTGTCTGGCTGGTTTGTATTTACGTCAATGATCTAATATTCGTCAAGCTTGGCTGGTTCTGTCCCTACCCTAATATAATCGTTTTCCTCATCTTTCCTTTCATTCTGTGAGCGACTGCCGTACTATGCACTACATAGTGTCGTTTCTTGTGCTGTTACTGGCTTCGGCTTCCTCAAGCCAGGAGGCCATTAACGTCCCCGATGCCACTTCGACCCAAAATGCTGCAGCACCTTCCGGAACAGGTGGGGTCCTACCCGGTAGCACCCCCGTGATGGCGGACGAAACACCTTTATCCACCACCACGATAACTGCTATGAAAACTACAACACCCCACCCACTTTCCGGAACAGGTACTATTGCACCTAATGGTGCCTCCGTTATGACAGATCAAACAACTTTATCCACCACCACAACAACTGCTGGTAAAACTTTAACACCTAATCCACCATCCGAAAAAAGTGCTGTCGCATCAGATGGTAGACCCGTGATGACAGACCAAACAACTTTATACACCACCACGATAACTGCTGGCGAAACTTCAACACCTTATCCACCTTCCGGAACAAGTGCTGTCGCACCTGATGGTACTCCCGTGATGACAGACCAAACAACTTTATCCACCCCCACAACAACTGCTGGGGAAACTTCAACACTCAATCCACCTTCCGGAACAAGCGCTGTGGCACCTGATGATACCACCGTTATGACAGACCAAACAACTTTATCCACCACCACAATAATTGTTAGGGAAACTTCAACACCCGATCCTGCAAAAATGGCTGTGTTGAAAAATAAAACTGCTGAAATTATCGCTCAAACGGCACTTCCATACGGGGTTTGTGGATACAGAACTCCGTAAGTCTTTCAATTTCCTTAACAATCTTTTAAGTACGTATTACACTTCTTTCTAGATAATTTCTAATCCAAAAAATTGCAAGCTTATTTATTTATGTGATGGTGTCTGGGAAAAGGGCCCTATTTTTTAGGAATGGCAAAAATGTGAGTTAAATTTGGGTATAATTTTTGATTACATATTTGAATTCAGCAGAAAATTTTCATTCGGAATAGAATAGTAGCGAGGGTAATCCCCTATTTTTGTATACTTTAAAATTGTCAAAATTTAAGCAGTCATAACTCAAAATTATGTTTTTTATTTTTAAATATTCGAAAATTCATAACTTTTTGGAATTTTCTCTCGGAACAAATAAAGTTTTGTTCAGTTGCTTATCTAGAAAGAGGAGATGCCATTAGCTCGATTTTGACCAGGTGAAGATAAGGGCCTTTTTCCCTGACACAATCACATATTATGTTCATCAGAGCATAAATTTTGATAGAAACCTTATTTTAGAATGTGGTTATAGGTAGGGGCTCTTATCAAAATGGCCTCTTATATACGTGCTGATAACCAAAAAGTTGACTGAATCAAGAAATTATCTAGGAAATCAACTATTTTCAATTATTTAAATTGAAAAAGTTTATTCTAAATAAATCTTCTTTTTTATATTCTTATTTATTGGCCTCGGGAAACAAATGTCCATTTTATCAAGTCGTCACACTTATGAATATGTTTGCGTATGTGTGGAGGTGTGTGTAAATTGGTGTAAGGATCAGATTTAGTCGGTCATATATTTACAGTTCGAATCTAGATTAGTATTAGGCAAAGACTATACCTATACTCGGTCAAACTGCGCCCCAAATCTGAACTAATATTTCTTGTATTCGAATTTTGATTTATTTCTACAGAAATTTTCCACACGTCCTTTTTGTCGGTGATAATATAAATCTGCTACAGGAGCTAAGAGAGAAAAATATTATTTAGTTGTGCGTACACCTATGATATGTCAGAAATAGTTCACCATTAGGGCCAAGACACTTCGTTAAATTGCCGAGAGAATAAGCCCTTGTGACATATAATCAAACTATTTTAATATACCATCCCTTTTAAAATTATTTTTCTAAATATTAATTGAACCTTAAAAAATGTCGTTGTTTTCTAATATTCTTTATATGGAAGTATTTCTTACCCAATCTACTTATAGACTAAAACCTATAAGTAAGAAAAATAGATTAAAAAACGTTTTATTTGAAAACTTTCTCAAATGACGAAAATAAATTGATCTTTATTTTTCAAAAATTTCCACACTCACAAGACTAAAAATAAATTGACACGTTCTGATATGGCCATCCACTTGACTTTACCATACAACCTGGCCCATCAGTTATATTTAATATTTAATAAAATTATTTATGATCATATAGGAGAGGAGGGGGTTAGTTTTTGCACTTTTAAACTTCTGTGGGTCCACTGATTATGTATACAATATTTGGTTGAGTTTAGTACAAGGGTCTAGTTTTTTAATTTTTTTTACCCCCACCCTCGATTTCGGGTGGTTAGTTTTTGCATTTTTAGTCTTCTGGTGGTCCACTGATTATGTATTCAAAATTTGGTTGACTTTGCTCAAATGGCTTAGATTTTTAATTTTTAACCCCCCTCCACCCCCCTTAATTTTAGATCGATATTCACCAAAATCTAATCGGCTCTTAATCTCAATGCACTAAAACTACGTGGGAAATTTGGTTTTTGAGCAATGCACGCTAGTTTTTGAGCTGGCTCGTCCACAAAAATTTGGTAACGCACAAACTAACAGACAGACTAACAGACATTTTGACAAAACAATTATTATCTCGAAAAATATAATTTTTTCGATGTTCACTTATTTGAGCTTTTTTGTAGACCGAAATGCCATGGCTTTGCTCAATTTTTTTAATCTAAATAGTTTCAGCCGTTTTTGAGATATTTGAAAAAAAGAAGCAAAAAAAAAAACAATTTTTTCATGAACGATTACAATTCTTGGCCATACCATAGTAATAAAAATATAGGAGCTTTTAATTCACTAGAAAAACCGTTCATGGTTTAATTTTTAATCATTTATGAGTATTAAAATGTTTTATCATCCTTTATCTTAACACTCTTAAATAACGAACCTTCTTTTGATTAATTTTCTCAAATTCTGCTTAATTTTTTTTTTTATTCCTATCATGGTTAATTTGTTACTTTGAACTAGCATTGTTCATTTCTTTGGATTAAAAATATCCATTTAAATTCGTTCGTTTGTCAAGTAAAATTAGAAGCAACACTCGCTCAAAGAGGATAGCTTGCATTTTCTATTTAATTATTCATTTAATATACAGATACTAAAAACATTTTTAATCGCGTTTATTATTATTATTAATTTCTTACTTTACATCAAAGTTTGAAATGAAACAACTTGTGATATCGTGGATTATCAACGTTGTGCTTAAGAGATTTGGCAACGCGGTATTTTTGTCATCGTTATTTAATAACATCTTTCATCATCATATTTCCGAGAATCTGGAATATTAATTTAATCCTCTCGCTAAAATACAGGCCTTTAATTAGTAATATAAAAAATAATTTAAAAGTTACCTAGAATCAGGGACGGAGGAACAAACGTGGGGTCGGGAGGGTTTAAGTGACCCCCTGTGTCAGGGTTGTTCTTACGTATTGGGGTTTTTTTTTTTTTTTTTTTTTTTTTTTACCCAAGAGACTGAAAGAAATTTTTAAAATAATTTAGGATCTAGCCATTTTTGCAAAAATCACCTAAAAATAGTACTAATTCGGAGCAAGAACTATATGGACCCCTTCTCCCCCCTTTAAACTCAAAAAAGTTGGGGGCCACTATAACGTTTTAGACAATTAGCCCATGTACTATCAAATTTAAAAAAGAAATTCCATAATAATTAAAAAAAAGCTGACGTGTTCTGATGTGGCCATCCACTGGACTTTACCATAGAACCTGGGTCCTAAAATTATTTATAATCTTGTAGGAGGGGTAGTTTTTGCATTTTTATACTTCCGAATCTAATCTTCCTAATGATTATGTATACAAAATTTGGTTGAGTTTGTTAAATGGCAAAGATTTTCATTTTTTGACCCCCACACACACTTTGGGAGGTTAGATTTTGCATTCTTAGAATTCTGGGGTCCCACTGATAATGTATAAAAATTTGGTTGAATTTGCTTAAATGGCCTAGATTTTTAATTTTTAATCCCCCCTCCACTCCTCTTAATTTTGGGTCGATATGCCAAAATCTAATAAGCTCTTAATCTCAATGGACCAAAACTATGTGCAAATTTGGTTTCGATATTCACACTAGTTTTTGAGCTAACTCGTCCACAAAATTTGGTGACCCACAGACTAACGGACAACCAGACAATGCGGACAGACTAACAAACATTTTGACAAAACAATTATTATCTTACGAAAAATATAATTTTTCGATGTTCACTTAATAGAGCTTTTATTGTAGAGCCGAAATGCCATGGTTTAGCTCAATTTTTTTAATCAAAATAGTTTAAGCCGTTTTTGAGATATTTCGAAAAAAAAAAGAAAAAAACACTTTTCATGCACGATTACAATACTTGACCATACCCTGTATGGATAAAGTAAAAAAATTACCATCAAATTATCGAAGTCATTATACTTTACCATACAGGGTATGGTCAAGTATTGTAATCGAGCATGAAAAAAGTGTTTTTTTCCTTCATTTTTTCGAAATATCTCAAAAACTAAACCATGACATTTCGGTCTACAAAAAAGCTCTAATAAGTTAACATCGAAAAAATTATATTTTTTGTAAGTAATAATTGATTTGCCAAAATGTTTGTTAGTCTGTCTGGTTGTCCGTTAGTCTGTGGGTTACCAAATTTTGGTGGACCAGTTAGCTCAAAAACTAGTGTGAATATCGAAACCAAATTTTAACACGTAGTTTTGGTCTAGATTAAGAGTTGATTAGATTTTGGTGCATATCGAACCAAAATTAAGAAGTGGAGAATTGAATAAAATTAAAAATCTAGGCCGTTTGCGCAAACTCAACCAAATTTTGTATACATAATCAGTGGACCCCCTGAAGTCTAAAAATGCAAAGACTACTTTCTTGTTTTAAGCAACAAGTTGGTGTCTTAACAAGTACTGCTACCCGGAACAAATACTAGAAATAACGCTTGTCCGATAATAGGCCCGGGACTACTCGACCTTCGCCTATACTAATTTTGACTTTATTTTTTATTCAGAACTGGCTCGCCGAAGAATTTTGAGGAATATCTAGTCAGTGATGTCGTTGAAATCGAGGAAGTGGTAAGTTTCACCATCAATTAGATAGTAGTCTTTTAATCCCTAATATTGAGTAACAGACAACAAAGTTATATGAGATCTTAATTTGATAAATTTGCATTGCATGTCGGGATTTAAAGTTTAGATTTAATCCAGATAGGAGAAATTTATCTACTTCAGCTGATAATGATAGCTACTTATAATGTTATTGGAATAATTAATGAATATTTATTACAAAATACCATATAAATTAATCATATTTAATAGTAATTTTTATATGAACCAGTAAATAAATTTCATTTAAAAACGTGGTTCCTAACAAGCGACGAATTTTAATTACAAACAAAATGCCTTTTTTTAATTTAAATTCGTTACTTGTTATGGGGAATAGGGACCACATTTTTTGGTATGTTATTATTTGTATTTATTTCACATTTTCCTAGAGACGAATGGTAGTTTCTTGTGGTCTTCTTTTGTCACAATTACATAACTAAGAATAGATCCACGAAGATATAAAATAAAATATATTTTAAAATTTTTTTAAATAAATTTGATTCTAATATTTTAAAATTAATACCTACTTTATTTTTAACCTCATTTTGATTTTGAGGTTTTACATAATTACCTACACATAAATTGTAAATTTCATTATTGTAACTTATTCAATTCACGAGATTCACTGCTCAGAGAGATAGATAACATTGAATCATTACTAATAGGGCTCCGTTTTACTTTCCAACGAAACTCCAAAACCAACGCCATCTATTAGGAATATTTGAGATTAATAAAAAGAAATAATTAAAAACCCCCATCTATTATATTTACTCGGAAATAAAATAATATCCGATGTAATTAAGAAAAATACATCGCCATCTATTAGGAGTAAGTTGAACTACAATAATAATTAAAATATTTACTAAAAAAATATTTAAAGAAGATATACTTAGACAAGGTAAAATTATTTTAGTATCTTGTGATTAATTAAAGAAATTAAGTAAAAAAAATCTTGACTAGATTCTATGAGAATCTTCCCTTTAAGAATCTCTATCTATCTTTATCTATCTATGTATCTATCTCCCTATCTCTTATATATCTTCTCTTTAACAATCTTGTATATATCCACTCGATCCTTGTGTAGCAAAACGCATTGGTTTCTTACTGAGAGAGCCTACCCTTGACTCTCTAGACTTTCGTCTTAATAGTATAAATCGGGAACTTATATATCTTCTCTATCTATCTCTCTATCTCTTATATATATCTTCTCTTTAAGAATCTTGTATAACACATGGGCTGAAAAGTTCCGGGCCTAACAAAGAAAACACGTTTTTTTTTGTTCAAAATTAGATTTATTCATAAATGTAATCTCCATCAAGAGCAACGCAACCATTTCAACGCCGCTCTAACATTTCGATATCACTTTTGTAGAATGATTTATCTTTTGCCTCAAAATAGGCCTCAGTTTCAGCGGTAACCTGTTCATTCGTGCGAAATTTCTTACTGGCGAGCATTCTTTTAAGGTCTGCGAACAGACAGTAGTCTCTAGGAGCCAAATCTGGCGAATACGGTGGATGTAGGAGCAATTCGAAGTTCAATCCATGTAGTTTTGCCATTGTTTTGATTGTCTTGTGACACGGTGTGTTGTCTTGATGAAACAGCACTTTTTTCTTCTTCAAATGGGGCCGTTTCTTTGCAATTTCGGCCTTCAAACCAATAACGCTATATAATATTCACTGTTGATGGTATTTCCCTTCTCAAGATAGTCGATAAATATTACACCATAATATAGGTTTCTAGCTCAAAAAGGACACACACTTTGTCCTTTGTGAACTCCTGAAGATGGGCTTATACCCCGAAATATATATTGAGTCGTGCTAATCAAGCATCTGATCTTTTATTTATTTGAAACCTACCTAGTATCTTATATTTAAAAAAAAAATTTGAAAAAGTTCCAAAAAAAACATTTTTCAAAAAATTTACTTTATTTAATATGTTTCACCAAGAACCTACACCATTCTCCCTTAACAAAACTCCTAAACTGTTTACTCTACGGCAAATTCCATTAGAAGCAAAATTGGAGAGGATGTCATTTATGACATTTTTCTTTAGAAAAAATTTGAAAATAACCACTCAAAATGGAAGAGAGGGTCAAAAATTAAAATTCAAGTCCTTTAGATCAAACTCAAACAAATTTTGTACCTATACATATTCTGGGGACCCCAGGAAGCCTAGAAATGCAAAAACTAACCACCCAAAATGAAAGGGAGGGTAAAAATTGAAGGGCCTAGATTTTCATTTTTCGATCTTCTCCTCCGCCCCCCCCCCCCCCCCATTTTGGCTAATTAGTTTTTCTATTTCTTGCCTTTTTTGGAGGCCAACTAAATATGTATACAAAATTTGGTTGAGTTTGGTCAAAAAGGCTAGAATTTTCATTTTTGACCCTCCCTCCCAGTTTGGGTCGTTAGTTTTAGCGTGTCTACGCTTGTGGAGGTCCACATAATATGTTTACGAAATTTGGTTGAGTTTGGTTTTTCAGAAAAATCATTAATTTTAATTGCCACTTGAAACTATTCAACGCTTTTATTTCAAATACTTGTCAAAACAAAAAAATGTTTTTCTATAGAAATATTTGAAAAACGGATAATAGTTTTGAAAATTTAAAGATCCTCCTGAAATTTTGAAGTCGGCCTTATGATGTATATTTATGAAAATAGTTTAATTGTCTGAAATTTTAGGGATGCACCGCATAACTATATATACTCGTATTTTTTATTATTTATTTATAAATAATTAATTAATCATCATTCATCAATTAATAAATAAATTATTTTTGAAAATGTCAATTAATATTTATTTCTATATGCATATTGCTTTCTATTTATTTTCATTTCAATGGAAGCCATAAGTTTATTTATTTATTTATTTCCATTTGTCTATACCAATGATTCTCAAACTTTTTTTGTTGCGGCACACTTTTAACAATTTCAAAATTTGGCGGCACACTAACAATAAGATAAGTTTAAAAGAATTTTACTTACCAATAATACACTGTGTTACTGTGTAAAATAGTTTATGTTTATGATAATAATTTTCAATGTAAAATAAAATAATATGTACTACAAAGACAACAAAATGTTTATTAAGTTATTAATTACAAATTAATTATAAGAATACATTTAATGCAAAATTTGAACTTGATGATTTTTGATAATTTGGTTTATATTTGGTCGTAAAAATGATAATGCCACTCTCATTTCGTCATCTACATTTAAAAGTCTCGATCTTTTTTTCGTTTTTATATTGGTTAATGCTGAAAATCCGAATTCCCACAAATAAGATGTAGAAAATTGTAATATTTTTAAATTAAATTGAAAGTTTTTGCCGAGAGTAGCAGAATTTTTATATATTGAAGGAGACAATAAAAGAGTGTGTCTTCTGCTGGAATTATAAATTTAATTTATTTATAACGATTACAACGTTATAAATAAATAAAATTTATAATTCCAGCAGAAGACTTTTTTGTTGTCTCCTTCAATATTTTCAAAGCTTTTTTGCTTTTATGGGATAATCGATTCTAATGTTAAATCAAAATGAATTAATTGACTCTTCCAAATGTTTTGAAATTAAATCTCGATTATTAAAAATCGAAATTAGTTCTTCCTCTTGATATACAGAAGTATTCGTTATCACAAATGGATTACGAACCCAATCAATATCTAAATTTTTGAAGTAGTATATAAAATGTATATATTTTTAAAGCTTATTTATTTAATTTTGCATTAAATTATGTGATCTGAATGGCTGATATGGAAAAAATAATAACTCATTAGATAAAAGTACATACAAAATAATTTTTATTGTTTGCATTTCTAAAATTTGGCGGCACACAAAAGTGCCGTGGCACAGTGGTTGAGAATCACTGGTCTATACGTTCGGTGGGTGTTAATTTTTTTCATTTAACAAAAAGAAATGAAATTTTCCATGTTTTCGGGAAAATTAAAAATTGTATAAATACACCAATATCTGTTAGATATGGT
Source organism: Forficula auricularia (assembly GCA_024734495.1). NCBI lineage: Eukaryota > Metazoa > Arthropoda > Insecta > Dermaptera > Forficulidae > Forficula > Forficula auricularia. Next base: position 145,679 of record JALMQS010000250.1, on the reverse strand, counting down.
AATTTTAATTTATATTATTTAAATTTTTCATATGAATCATATATCATAAGAAAAAAAAATATACGTTACTGCTACCCAAATGAATTCTCTTAATGAATCAATAACTCTGCTACTCTCGGCAAAATAAAATCATTTCAAGAACTATCTTAAAAACAATCTTTTTTTCTTTTGCCTAGGTTCGAAAAATCCGTACCTGGAAAAAAGTTGCTCAATGTTGTCGAGGCTTCAAAAAAGACTACAATAACAACTGCACCCGCTGGTGTGGCGGATGGTGTCAAAATGGTGGATATTGTGACCAGAATACGAACCAATGTAAATGCCCCCAAGGAATGGTCCAGGGACCTGAAGGCGACTGCGTCCAGAAATGCCCCGCTGGTAAGTTGTCGCATATTTATTATCCAGCAAGATTGTTTCTTTCTTCTTTAAATAATTTTAATTACCAAAGAATTTGCTAGGTTTATTAAAAAAAAAAATATTGTTCTACGGTTATTCAAATCCTGGAGATAATTAAAAACCATAATAAGAATATTAAGGCTTCGCGAGACGAGAGCAGACGAGATTTGAGAATATATCGTATCGGTCTCGTATCGTTAGGTCTCGTTTGGTCTCGTTAATTCTTATTTTTTATTATTAACCGACTTAAAAAATCAGGAGGATTAGTAAGTTCTAAGCTCCAAAATTATAATAGCTAAAAATCTGTAAAAATTCTGACGGATAGCTACTTTTATAAGGCTAAAGTCTACAGAGTTTCAATTTTTTGAACTATTACTTTGGCCGGAATAAAAAATTGATCGTTCAATGCCAAACATCCCATGTTATTTAGATGGGAAATTTAATCGCCGTGTATCTAGGTTAAAATTGAAATAGAAACTTGAAACTTGGGGGATATTTTTTTTTATTTATTTAGAACCATATGAGCCCCTGTCCGCTTAAATATTCGAAAATATACAAAATAAAGACCACCCTATGTACCTGTTATAAATTTTATTGAAATTATCTGAATTTTACCTGAAAATGAATCATTTTTAATATAAAAGAAATCAAGATATTGATATTCATTAAATTTTTCTAATTGTTATGTTGCAGGTTGTCAAGGAGGTAAGTGTGTGGATGATCTCTGCATGTGTAATCCTGGATTTCATATTGACCCTACCGGAGAATTCTGTATCCCTCACTGTAAATCCGGCTGCGGAGTCGGAGGAAAATGCGTCGCTCCTGGACAATGTGATTGCGCTGAAGGCTATTTGGTAAACATTATTGCTATTTGATTGTTGGTCAGATTGATGATCTAAATTCTAGAGAATTCTTTCAAGTTAAACCAGCGATGGAGAAATTTTAAAATTTAATAAAAATAAATTATAAATTACGTGCTAATAAAATAAGACACCAGTTCTCAGCAATCTATGTTACATTCAAACGTAAAGCAGAAACAGAGTTTGTCTAACCGTCTGTCAGAGCAGTAAATTTATTTCAAAATTTGGACAAAAAATGTGTAAGAATTAGAGAATACCATAAAAATATCAATATTTTAAGTAAAATTTTAAACATAATATTTAAAATAAATAAAAATTATTTTATAAAATAATACTCCCCTTGTAGCACAATGTTTCAAACTATAAATATAGTAACTATATTGGGGTTAAATGGATTCAGGAAATCTGGATCTGGTAATCTAGAAACTTTTATTAAATCTCCAAATGTTTCGGAAAAAAATCTTCATTTATTAATGAAATTTCAAAAAAATAGTTGATTTAAAAAGGAATATAAAAACAACTATAAATAAATAAATATTTTGAAAATAAATGTTTAACCTATAATCGGAGTGGGTGCTCTGCATTGCCTGAGTACGATCGCAGAATAAGTCGATCGAAACGTTGTATTTATATTGTAATTATTTGTTTCAAAAAATAATTATAAATTAATCATGTGTGATTTAAATAAAAATTCAAACTTTAATGTTTATTTTATTTTTCTTGTAAAAAATTTCGATAATTTCTAAAATTTTATGAAAAAGTTACTTGAAGGTGACAACTTTTTTCAATATTTAACAAAATTTCGCTCAATTTTTTCCCTAACAAATAGACTCAAGAAAAATATAGACAAAATTAAAAAAAAAACGCACATTCGATGGTGTGACCTTCGGATCTCGGGGTCGAAGTATTAGATTTGAAATTGTTAAAAAATTGTTGTTGTTTTTTTTTTTATTTTATTGGTTAATATATTTGCTATTTATTTATTTCACTATCTCTCATTAAATTAAATCTTAAAACTGATCATTCATTAGGTATAGTGGAATAAATAAAGCTCTTGTCAACTGATATTAACAGATCAATGTGACTTAAAATTGACTTACTTATTCTGTCTATTATCACTTGAAAAAGGCTTCATATTCAGGAGCCAAAATGTCGTGATTAAACAAGAAAATGTTAACGAACTTTCTAATTACCATATGGGTGATTTAACTTAGAAAGAATTTATTTGTGCAAAAAAGTAAAAATATTTTTTTTGGAAAATTTTCTATCATTTATTCACTAGGTCACTTGTTTCAGTGCTTTTGTAAATTAAAATTTTCCGAAAAGGTATTTTTACATTTTTTTTATTAAAATATGTTTCAGCTCACATCAACACCACACTCTCTAAAAATTAAGAATTTATTAGTTTATCATAATTTTTTTTATTTTATCAAGTTTATTATATTTATATATGTAATTTTTTATTTATTTATTTTATCTATCTAGACCAGTGAAGGGGGAAGCGGATGTCGCCCTCATTGTAGACTTGAGTGTGTCAATGGAAATTGCGTGGCTCCAGATGAATGTGAATGCCGACAAAATAATTGGGTTAAATTGAAAACCAATGTGTGTGTTCCGCGAAATTCCTCATTGCTTCCACCAGCACCTGACTCTACATCTTCAGTAGAAAATCATCACCATGATGGAACATCTGGTGGTGGAAATTATGGAGGAGGAGGAGGCGCTTATGGTGGAGGAACAAACATGGGAAGCCACGTTGGATCATTATTTGAATCAGGAATTGCGAAACTTAGCATTATTCATGAAATTGTGGGAAAAGGTTTAGATTATTACAGGTATATATATTTTTTTATAGTAAGGTTAGTAAACTGAGACAACAGAGTAAATGGATCCAGGCACCCTTAATGTTTTTTTCACCGTATAAAAAGTTTATGAAGGAGAAGTTATGCTGAGTAGATAATTATTTCGAAAATGGTAGATATATAGTAAAAACTTCTTATTGTATAAAAATTGTGATTAGTTATTGGTAGCCCCTTAAACTCGTGCAACCATTTTTCTCAAATAAGATCCATTCTGTGATAGACCATGTAACGACACTGACATTTAACATGTGAACGAAACCCGAAAAATCTTTTCAGGCCACTTACTATGTTAGTTCAAACTTCACATCACGTAAATAATAAGTACTATACCTTTAAAATATATATATAAATATTATACGTTCAAATGCAAGAAAAGTTCCTACTTATTAAAATATTTGAATTATAGTTGTAAATAATTTGCCTTCCAAATGCTTGTGCCCTCTGATTTATTCTTATAAATAATTATCGTAGATCTTAAAAGTCGGGTCATTAGAAGATAGGACTCGTAGATGTTGAGTGATTTTATTTTATTTGGAGCAAAATAAAATAAAAGTTATTCAATATATGTATTAATAATTAATATACTGTATGACATGGGTTTTATTTCACTGTTCATCAATAGTATTACAGAGGATCTTGATCTGTTTCGTCCGTTTTTCTTAATATTAAACTATGTCCCAGTTAGCCAACCTTACTTTTATAATTCAGCTAGAATAAATATGAATTTGTCTTTTTTTAGCGCAATTAAAAGCAGTGATAATAAATCTTATTCATCAACCGGCCGAGGAGGTTTGAGGACACCAAACAACCAGCAACATGATCAGCAAAATAATCCGCAACATCAGCAAAGGCCTGCTAATAAACCAAATAACCACCAACAACCTGGTACTAACCCTAATTATCATTACAAATACTTCTAATTCTAAACAAAATCAAAGTACACCGCCAAAAGATCATTCCACTCATGAAAGGTCAAGAGAAAGTGTGAGGACACCAAACAACCAGCAACATGATCAGCAAAATAATCCGCAACATCAGCAAAGGCCTGCTAATAAACCAAATAACCACCAACAACCTGATACTAACCCTAATTATCATACAAATACTTCTAATTCTAAACAAAATCAAAGTACACCGCCAAAAGAGAGGTCAAGAGAAAGTGGGAGGACACGAAACAACCAGCAACATGATCAGCAAAATAATCCGCAACATCAGCAAAGGCCTGCTAATAAACCAAATAACCACCAACAACCTGGTACTAACCCTAATTATCATACAAATACTTCTAATTCTAAACAAAATCAAAGTACACCGCCAAAAGAGAGGTCAAGAGAAAGTGGGAGGACACGAAACAACCAGCAACATGATCAGCAAAATAATCCGCAACATCAGCAAAGGCCTGCTAATAAACCAAATAACCACCAACAACCTGGTACTAACCCTAATTATCATACAAATACTTCTAATTCTAAACAAAATCAAAGTACACCGCCAAAAGAGAGGTCAAGAGAAAGTGGGAGGACACGAAACAACCAGCAACATGATCAGCAAAATAATCCGCAACATCAGCAAAGGCCTGCTAATAAACCAAATAACCACCAACAACCTGGTACTAACCCTAATTATCATACAAATACTTCTAATTCTAAACAAAATCAAAGTACACCGCCAAAAGAGAGGTCAAGAGAAAGTGGGAGGACACGAAACAACCAGCAACATGATCAGCAAAATAATCCGCAACATCAGCAAAGGCCTGCTAATAAACCAAATAACCACCAACAACCTGGTACTAACCCTAATTATCATACAAATACTTCTAATTCTAAACAAAATCAAAGTACACCGCCAAAAGAGAGGTCAAGAGAAAGTGGGAGGACACGAAACAACCAGCAACATGATCAGCAAAATAATCCGCAACATCAGCAAAGGCCTGCTAATAAACCAAATAACCACCAACAACCTGGTACTAACCCTAATTATCATACAAATACTTCTAATTCTAAACAAAATCAAAGTACACCGCCAAAAGAGAGGTCAAGAGAAAGTGGGAGGACACGAAACAACCAGCAACATGATCAGCAAAATAATCCGCAACATCAGCAAAGGCCTGCTAATAAACCAAATAACCACCAACAACCTGGTACTAACCCTAATTATCATACAAATACTTCTAATTCTAAACAAAATCAAAGTACACCGCCAAAAGAGAGGTCAAGAGAAAGTGGGAGGACACGAAACAACCAGCAACATGATCAGCAAAATAATCCGCAACATCAGCAAAGGCCTGCTAATAAACCAAATAACCACCAACAACCTGGTACTAACCCTAATTATCATACAAATACTTCTAATTCTAAACAAAATCAAAGTACACCGCCAAAAGAGAGGTCAAGAGAAAGTGGGAGGACACGAAACAACCAGCAACATGATCAGCAAAATAATCCGCAACATCAGCAAAGGCCTGCTAATAAACCAAATAACCACCAACAACCTGGTACTAACTCTAATTATCATACAAATACTTCTAATTCTAAACAAAATCAAAGTACACCGCCAAAAGAGAGGTCAAGAGAAAGTGGGAGGACACGAAACAACCAGCAACATGATCAGCAAAATAATCCGCAACATCAGCAAAGGCCTGCTAATAAACCAAATAACCACCAACAACCTGGTACTAACCCTAATTATCATACAAATACTTCTAATTCTAAACAAAATCAAAGTACACCGCCAAAAGAGAGGTCAAGAGAAAGTGTGAGGACACCAAACAACCAGCAACATGATCAGCAAAATAATCCGCAACATCAGCAGAGGCCTTGTCCCGGTGGCTGTGCCAATGGAATCTGTTCCAATGGTCAATGCAAATGCAACGCAGGTTTTATTAGACAGGGCGGTTCGTGTGTGTTGCAATCACAACGTCGAAATCAGCAACATCAACAAGATCATTACCAAGGTACTGGTCATCAGGGAACTGGTACCAAATATGGCCAACATGGTTCCGGTGTCCAATATGTTCAAAATGGTACTGGTACTCAATATAGAAGAAATAATCAACCTGGATCGAATACTCTAAATGGAAGAAATACCCCAAGACCCAGTACATATCCGTCAAATAGATATCATCAATAGCCCACTCAGCACCAAGGCAAGTAGCTCAAGGGGAAGTGGGAAAAGAAGCAAACACGGAAGATGATAACGTTTTATCTATACAGATATATGTCAATTTTAAAATGTTGAAAAATTCCTCTAAATCCAGATAATTCATTTTTATAAATATTTATCCCTATTTTTGTGATTTAACATCTTTTGGAATATAATACTCCAAATATAATAAATAATAGCTACTGTTTATATAAGTTAAAACATTTTAATATTTTATATTCTGATTTGATAATTTAATATATCGTTTTTATTGTGAAATGAATATGCTTCATTATTATAATGAAGTAAATTATCTCTTATTATATTTTTATATTTAATAAATGGAAACCACACCATAAATAATGAATATTCGCATGGTTCATTGTACCCGATTCCCATTCCCTTTATTTTTACTTTATCCAATACAAAGCATGGGTAAAGTATTGTAATCGCTCTCGGGGCAAGCGTGGCTTCAAAGGGTCCTCAGGTAAAGACTACGGAACACATGGACTCAATTAAAGTCACAAATTGTAGTATTCAATTAGGTTGAATTTTAGCACGTGACGGTTTTGCCAAAAATTACAAGGGGTCTCGTCGAGAGGCCAAAAAGTGCGATTTTTTCATTTAGGGCGTGCGGATGGATGGATGGATGGATGTATGGATGGATGTATGTATGTCTGTTATCGCTTTTTTGGCCCACGATTTTTTCCACACCGTTGCACCGATTGAAATGAAATTGAAAACCTACCATTAGTTTAACAAAATGAAGCGCTGATTAGTTTTTGGTACATATCGGCCCACAAACATTAGTACTTTATTTCAGTACTTTTTTAGTTTTTTTCTAAATATCTTGAAAATGACTTAACCAATTTTGATGAAATTTAATATCCTAATTAAGTACCTTGGGGACCACAAAAAAGGTTAAATAAAGTTTTTAGTAAAATTATATTTTAAAGTACTTTACTCTAGAGTAAGATGGTACTTTTTTTAATTTTTTTAAATTCTTTAAAATTTATTCATTTGAAAGTTTTAATATAGCTCATTTAACCTTGCTTAAGTAAGAATGGATAGGCTTCTCTCTGTGAAATGCTAAAAATTTGGGAGGAATTTTTATGAGTAACCATAGCAACTGCGTTGTTTTCTTATCCGTTACCTTTGCTGAAGACAGAGGAATCGATTTTAAACCAAAAATAGCGATTGATTCTCATCTAGTACTTGAGGAATAATCATTCTATATTGGATTTTTGACGTTTCGGTTTTTATTAGTAACCATTGCTGAAGACATAGAGAAATCGACTTTAAACCAAAAATAGCGATTGATTCTCATCTAGTACTTGAGGAATAATCATTCTATATTGGATTTTTGACGTTTCGGTTTTTATTAGTAACCATTGCTGAAGACATGGAGGAATCGACTTAAAATAAAAAATAGCGATTGATTCTCATCTAATACTTGAGGAATATCCATTCTATATTGGATTTTTGACGTTTCGGTTTTTATTAGTAACCATTCCTGAAGACATAGAGAAATCAACTTTAAACCAAAAATAGCGATTGATTCTCATCTAGTACTTGAGGAATAATCATTCTATATTGGATTTTTGACGTTTCGGTTTTTATTGGTAACCATTGCTGAAGACATAGAGGAATCGACTTAAAATCAAAAATAGCGATTGATTCTCATCTAATACTTGAGGAATAACAATTCTACATTAGGTATTTGACGTTTCGATTATTATTGGTAACCATTGCTGAAGACATGGAGGAATCGACTTAAAATCAAAAATAACGATCGATTCTTATCTAATACTAGAGGAATAACCTTATTGCATTCCATTTTTGATGTTTTGACTATTAATGGAAACCTCTACTGAAAATGTGGAAGAATCGACTTAAAATCAAAAAGACTAAATTCTTTTTTGGTAAACAACTCAAGCTTGATGATGGCTATTTTTGATTTTAAGTCGATTCCTCTATGTCTTCAGCAATGGTTACAATAATAACCGAAATGTCTAAAATCCAATGGTTATTCCTCGACTCTTAAATGAGAATTATTTTTGAATTAATGTCAATATGAACTAAAAATTGCAAGTGATATCTGATTAATAATAAAGGAACAAACATATTAATATTTCAAATGAATTTGGATAAAGTTTAGCAACGATCCGTTGCAGTTTATTTTATACTTGCAAATATGAAAAAGAAATATAAAATATACAAATTAATTTTAAGACTTTACCTACAATAAAAAATTATCAGGCAGGGTAGTATTTTTTAAAAAAATAATAATATTTTTAGAGGTATAATAAAATATAATTTATTCTAAGACAGAAATTAAAGGTCATTTTGAATTGTTCTATTAACTACTTTACTGCTTAATTTAGACTCTTGTATTTAAAAATCTTTAAAAATTCTATAATATTAGCTTAACAGGATTAATGAAAATACTTTTGCTTTCTATAAGATAATTAATTTGGTGCAATTTAGCAACTAATTTGAAAATAAAACTACAGAATCACATGTCAGTTTGCCTCTCATTTTAAGCCTTTTTTTAATTCAAATTTTGTCCTGCTGATTATAAAATTCTTATAAAATTTTCATAATTATAAGAGAATTGAAGCTTTGGTGGTTTTCAGTTTGTTGAAAAAATAATTTAGTAGAAAATAACACATGATTTTTATTTATTATAAAAATACACAACGTTTCGATTATTGAGTAAGAGTGTAGATCTAGTCCTATGTCAAAATAAACTGCAATGGATTGCTGCTAGATTTTATATATATATATTTATTTATTCCTTTATTATTAGTCAGTTAAAAGAATTTGGTCTTTTATTATTTAAACTTTATATGTATAACCTTTTTTGAGTTCCTCAAGGTGCTCAAATAGAATATTAAATTTGATCAAATTGGTTAATCAATTTTCAAGATATTTAAAAAAAACTAAAAAATTACTAGAATAATATGTACTAAAAGCTAATCAGCGATTTATTTTGTTAAAGTAATGCTATGTTTTAAAAAGGAATCCACACATGAATACAAACATCCCCACACAAACTATTTGAAAAAATCGGACTTTTTGGGTTCTGGACGAGACCGCATATAATTTTTGGCAAAATTGTCAGGTCCTAAAATTCAAAATAATTGAATACTACAATTTGTAACTTTGGTTGAGACCATGAGTTCAGTAGTTTTTCAAGCTTGTGTTGTTTGCCATAAAAGAATTTAGTCAGTTGAATAAAAGATTTCACTGTCGATGGTAACAGAATTGTTTTTATTTTTAACCTAAAAAGAATTTAGTCTTTTTGATTTTAAGTCGATTCTTCCACGTTTTCAGTAGAGGTTGCCATTAATAGTCAAAACATCAAAAATGGATTGCAATAAGGTTATTCCTCTAGAATTAGATAAGAATCGATCGTTATTTTTGATTTTAAGTCGATTCCTCCATGTCTTCAGAAATGGTTACCAATAATAATCGAAGGGTCAATGATAGAATTATTATTCCTCAACTGTTAAATAAGAATCGATCATTATTTTTGAATTAAAGTCAACATGAACTGCAAATTGCAAGTGCTATCTGATTAATAATAAAGGAATAAACATATTAATATTTCAAATGAATTTGGATAAAGTTTAGCAACGATCCTTTGCAGTTTATTTTAATTTGAAAACGGCTCTCAAATAAAAATTGACATTTTTATAAGAATTTTAAATTAAAAATAATATTAAAATAAAGCTTTTAGCTGAAGAAAAAAGTTACCGAGCATCGCTCGGTGCCTCGAGGTACTTATTATTATTATAGGATTGGTGGATGAAGGATGTACTAAAGGCAGGGGGACGGGGACCAGGAAGCGAAGGCGGGCGTAGCAACACGTAAATATATAAAGCGCTATATTCTAAAGTGGATCAAGTCCAAAATTGTAAAAATTTTGTTTGTTGCGGATTAATACTTGTTAATGGTGGATATTTTCAGAAACATTGTGAACTAATCTCTGTTATTGCTATTTTTTTAAAAATGGTACCAGTTGTCTTTGGACCTGAAAAATTCTCATAAAATTTCCGCGGTAAATAGGATCAAGACCAAAATCTCGATATAGTAGCATATATCAAATATTTTCCAGCTTATAGTAGAAAAATAAAATCCGGAAAGGAAGTATCTTCACGCGGATTTAAATATTACTTTATATATTATCTTATGGTACAGGTGTTAAAAAGTAATAAAGAAGTTACCATTTTCACTGTGTCCTATTCATTTGATCAACATTAGATAATAAACATTTCAGGGTCAAATTGGATCAAGTTGAGTAAATTATGATTTAAAATTAAATTGGCACCTTAATGATTGTTTTTGAATTTTCAAATTATTAGCCATATATAAGATAGTTTTCATACTACAACAATAAAATAAAAATTATCCTCTATATCAATTTATGATTCATCTAGATTTAATAAACTTCAACAGTGATTATCTCGAAACTATCATTTATAGACTTGATCCACTTTAGCTCTGAGTGCCTCATATATGTACAAGAAATAGTCATTTATTATAAGATACCAACATATAATTACTAATTTATGCCATACAGTAATAATAAAGTTTTAGCGCCGCCTAGCTAGTTATATGTTATGCATTCAAATAGAAGTCCAGGTTTGTGCCGGTTGCATTAGTCAGGCATAAGGTGATCCCCAACACAAAGAGATCGAATTTCCCTTCCAATACGACCAAAAATTTCTTCTGTAATGAAAATTCTTCCCGCGTTGCGGGGATCAACTTTTCTTTTAGATTTGATTTTAATTTATATATGGATTCGAAGAAAATGAATTTTTCTATTAATTTTTTTAGAAATTGTTTCTAATATAATTGTGTTTTATTTAAAAACAAATAAATGAATCACTATGAAAAATCTGGATGAATCCCAGTGAATTTAATATGATAATTCTTAATTAAGGTATTCATCAATTGCTGCTGACAACCCCGGCTGGCCGGTTTTTCTGTCCGTCCTTCCCTAATGCGCGGTCTCATACAGGCCTGTCTGGCTGGTTTGTCTGTCCGTCCTCTGCTCTAATATAAGCGTTTTCCTCATTTTTCCTTTCATTCTGTGAGCGATTCCCGTACTATGCTACGCGGTGTCGATTCTTGTGCTGTTACTGGCTTCAGCTGCATAACCCAGGAGGCCACCAACGCCCCCGATGCCACTTCGACCCAAAATGCTGCAGCTTCTTTCGGAACAGGTGCTGTCGCACCTGATGGTAACCCCGTGATGGCGGACCAAACAGCATGCCGCTCCCACAACGAAACTGCTGGCGAAACTACAACACTCCACCCACCTCAGGAACAGTTGCTGTCGCACCTGATGGTACCCCCGTGATGGCGAACCAAACAACTTTATCCGCCACCACAAATGCTGGCGAAATTAGAACACCTAATCCACCTTCCGAAAAAAGGTTCTGTCGCAATTGTTCCCATTGATGACAGACCAAACAACTTTATCCACCACCACAACAACTGCTGGGGGAATTTCACAGCACTCCCAATCCAGCTTCGGAACAATGAAAGAAATCAGCAAGCAACAGTAGAATCGAATTTCATTTCAAGAATCATCGTTACTTTTCATATGGATTTTTAAACAATTTTTCCTACCCGAGAATAGATCAATGAATATATTTTTTTAATCTGTATAAGTTGAGCTGGCGTTGAAGCAACATTATAGCGACCCAATTGGAGCCTTGAAATCAAGCGTTAAGCATTGATTTTCTTAAAATTTTTAAAATTTGTATCCGGGTACCAGGAGCGAACAGCAGTGTACTTTCCTTCCAGCCAATTTAATTTTCATTGACTTTTTATGAACAAAAATTTTGTCAATCTCAAGAGTAGGTGAAATGAAAGAAATCAGCAAGCAACAGTAGAATCGATTAAGTTATTTATTAATGATTGATTGGTCGTTATCATCGGGTGTATAAAAAAGTAATCTGTTGATAAGCATAAAAATTTATAAGAAAATATAAACAAGGTGGAGTTTTATTAGCCATCAGCATCGCTTGTAAGTAAATGGATGATTAAAGAATCTTTATAGTCCACCCCCGCAACCCTCGCACCCCCTGTCTGCTCTTCTCGTCTCATCATGAAATTTTGCTCTCCATGGAACAATATACTTGATTGATCATTCCATTCCCACACACACAGACACACATATACACATACTGTGTCTCTCGTAAAAACAGAGAGATTGATCGTTATTTTTGAAAAATAATCAATTTAATTGTATGTATGGAAAAAATTAAAAAGTATTAAAAAAAATGTCAATTTGTTTAATTTTAGTGCCTCATGACTTTCATTTACTTCGCATTAATAGCAAACCAACTTTAAATTGGACGAAAAAGTGCAACTTGGGGAATTAATCATTTTGAAAGATAAATATCTAATTGAAAAGTTTTTATTTTGTCGAGAGTAGCAGAGTTGTTTAATCATAAAGAGAAACAGGTTCGTCCTCTGCTGAATGCATCAAGCAGAGGACAACCTTTTTAATGCTAACTGGCTTATCGGCTGAGTAAGCGCAAACAAATTCTGAATATCTACGCGATACTGACCCCATGAAAAATAATATTTATAATTAAAATAGACTGATGATGAAGGCCAAGACTTCGAAACTATAGTCTCAAACAAATAAATCAATATAAATAAAAATGTACTGTTACGCTTAAGTGATACGTTGAAGGATCTCCGAAAGTTCTTCACCGATTTCTTTGAAATTTTCACACAACATTCCATTCAAATACACGAGTGTTTTTATATATAGTGTTTTTATAGATATCACACCTGTGGCATGTAAAAAAATATTTTTTCAAGAAAACAACGCCAGCGCCTCTCTGGGGGTAAAAGCAAACAAACAAGATGGCCGTTAATAGCTTTTTGAAAATCTTTCAACTGTCAATATTATTTTTGGTTAGGGAACAATTTTGACAAGCAATATATAATTCATTGGTATGGTGTGGGTATGCCAAATCTACGTTTGCGACTTCGAAAGTTATCTATATAAATTATAACCATAAAACGAGACGGTTCCCGCTAGAGGCTAGGTGACGGTGGGCCGAAGGCGTCAGCTAGCTACTAGTATATGTATTTTATATAATATGTGTGCATTAGGGTGGTCCTTATTTTGGGTATTTTCGAATTTTTACGCTGACAGAGACACATATGGTTCGAAATAAATATAAAAAAAATATCCCCCAAGTTTCAAGTCTCTATCTAAATTTTAACCTTTGTCCCCCAAAACGATGCAAGTTTTCAATCTAAATAACATCCCGGTTTTGGCATTAAACGATAAATTTTTATTCCGGCCAAATTATTGGTTCAAAAAATTTGAAACTCTGTAGACTTTTTCCTTATTATAGTAGCTATGCGTCAAAATTTTTACAGGATTTTAGCTATTATAATTTTGGAGTTGCAGCTAGATAAAATACTGCTATATCTTAGTGTTAGTAGGTAATAGACTTCAAAATTATAATAGTTAAAAATCTGTACAAATTCTGGGGTGGCTACTATTATAAGGATAAAGTCTACAGAGTTCCAAATTTTTTGATTCATTACTTTGGTCGGAATAAAACATTGATCGTTCAATGCCCAAAACCCCATGATATTTAGATGAGAAACTTGCATCACTGTGGAGCAGAGATAGATACTTGAAACTTAGGGGTTACCGTTATTAAAAAAATACCAGAAGTAAAAGGATACAACCAGTTGGTAGATTTAAGAAAAAATCTTGGTGTAATATCATTAGGCGATAATTATTTTAAAGATTAAACTCAATATGTCTGAAATTCACAGTTTTTGAGTTATCGTAATAATAAGGGATCTGTTTGAGTTCATGAAACGTTATATAAGAATTAATAGACTTCAAAAAGTCAATTTCAGAAGATACATTTCAATACTTCACTTATTTTATATGTTAAATGTAAAAGAGAGATTGATCGTTATTTTTGAAAAAAAATAATCAATCTAATTGTGTGTATGGAAAAAATAAAAATATATATCGACAGAGAGAGACAGAGAGAACAGAATTTATGGACCAGCGAAGAGTCGTCTTTTTCATCAATTGCCACTTTTCTGGAATATGTTTGCATCAGAAGAGAAATTAAAGTGGAGTTGAAAAATTGAAATAGACAGACGATACAATCAATCATCAATTACATCGACACGTATATATATATATATTCTATCTCAGTGTAATGCAATCTACCAAAGGGATAAAATTATTTTTATTTTAGCCCTGTTCGAATTCGGAAGTTCTTATTGTTATTTCGTAAGAAAAAAACAAATGGTGTTTTTGTTTTCGAAATATTTCAAAAAACGGTTAAAATAATTACTTCGTACCCTTGAAGATTCGTCTGCCTGTATTGGAAGTCGAATATTTATAGTTGTTTTTTTTCTTATTCGTGTTTATAATTGTCTGAAAGACGTAGTAATTTTCGATACCCACGATAGCTCCTGAACGAAATGACATAGAAAGATCTGAAATCGTTTTATCATAGATTTTGGGGTTTATATATTATGTTTATATATTAGTAGCAATGCTCGGTAACTTATTTCTTCAGTTAAAAGCTTTATTTTAATATTATTTTTAATTTAAAATTCTGATGAAAAGGTCGATTTTTATTTGAGAGCCGCTTTCAAATTAAAAAATACAAAAATATATAATATTCGCCCAATGTGCCCCCCATATTCCACCCCGCTCGAACCCAACCCCCGAATCCTCGCCCTACCCCCGGATTCCCCACCACTGCGCCCCACCTTCTGCACCTGTTTTGATTCAAAGATATGATTCATTTTTATTCATCCAATTGTTAATAAATAAAACATATCAAAATGTGTTGTTTTTTCAGAAAATTGAGACCTGCTTATGCGAAATATATTTTTAAATAAATTCTTGATTATTTTTTAATCTATAAAATAAATAAAAATCTTTGTAAAAACAATTATAAAACGTTTATTAATATTTCTAACGTTTAGAGAGAATAAAATATGTTAAAATCCACAATCACAATACTTCTTCAAGGCCTTTGAGAATAAAGGATTAACCCGACCCATTGTCTGTCTGGGTACAAAAGAAAAAGAGTAAGTAACCTTTTTTAAAACCCTAAGAATGGGATTTGTCTACCTGAGAATAATTAATTTGATTACGAAAAAACCCATCAAAAACAATTTTGTCGAAGATGAGACCGTGACAGATCGAATTGTCACCCCCAAAACCCCCTAACCCGTGAATTTCATCAAAATCGGTAGAGTCGTTTTCAAAATAGAACCAAGATACAAATATATATATAAATAAATATACAATTTTTGCTCGTTTAATAAGAGTAGATTATATTTATAGTAGTTTCAGAACATCTTGTTGACAAAGGCAGATAACCCAAAAATTGTCAAGTTGAGAGATAACGTATAATTCTAGCCAATGGGTTGGTATTAATAAGATGCGCATTTTACTAAGTTTCAGCTTTTCCATCATAATAGAAAAATTGTTAAATCATTATAATTAGCAAGTTTTTAATTTTTAACCAAGAATTTTTGGTAAAAGAAAAATTAAGCAAAATTACGGCGTCAAAGGCCACCATCTTCCCCGTGACCCCCTTCAGCTGTTTAAGACCCACCCCGACAGATACCTTCGAATCCTACTCTGCCCATAAAATGTCCTCTTTTTCTTCTTTTCACGATAGAGGGACCAACCCAGGCCTTTCGGAGATCCACCTTTTTTAACCGACTTCAAAAAAGGAGGAGGTTCTCTATTCGACTGATTTTTTTTTTTGTGCCTATGTTACCTCATATCTCCGCCAATTGTGAACCGATTTTGAAAAAAATTTGCATTGGGTTCAGTCTACTTTCCGATTGGTCCCATTTTTTTTCATAGGTATTAGACCTTTTTTGTTAGGTTTGTTCAGGCCTAACTTCTTTGTTTATTAACCGATTTCGATGATTCTTTTTTTATTGGAAAGGGGTTATCTTAGGGATGGTGCCATATTAATTTGGTCAAGTTCTGATGATATGATCACTATTAATAATATCACTAAAAAAGAAAGAAAAATAATTTAAGAAAAATAATTTTTTAGAAAAAATAAAAACCGACTTCAAAAATTTAAATGCAACAAATAAAATACACTAAAAGGTATAAAATAACTATTATCTTATTTAGTTACAAGTAAACTACGAAACATTAACATGAAATTACTTTTTGAAGACGGTGCCAAACATACCTTTTATGAATCGCACTCGACGGATCTTACTTAGTACGTTTGGTGGGTACGCTCGCTTATAGGTATGGTTTGTTTGGCACCGACTTCAAAAAGTAATTTCATGTTAATATTTAGTAGTTTACTTGTAACTAAATAAGATAATAATTATTTTATACCTTTTAGTGTATTTTATTTGTTGCATTTAATTTTTTTGAAGTCGGTTTTTATTTTTTTCTTAAAAATTATTTTGGTATAATTCCTTCTCTCATCAATTTCATTAAAAATCAACTGATGTGATCATCACACGACTTTCACATTCTCAATTATTTGAAATCATCGCGACACTCCTAATTTACACCCGCTTCCTTTATTTCAATAGGATTAGAATTTATACACGACTAATAATTCGTGACACTTTTTTTAAGCAATCTCTAATTCACCATTAGAAAAGTGTTTTTTAGCACTTGATTCAAAAATTATCCTCATTGTTTAATTTAACGTAGAAATCCGAAAATACAACTCGCATAAATAAATAAGAGTACTCAAGTTTGCCGACGTAGTAGGCAATCATGAAATCATGGGTAATTTACGTAAAGCACGCTAAGTGTACACATTTATATTTATATATTAAGCCTTCTCAGCAGTGAAAATATATTTTTTAATTAAAATTTATTTAAAAAATCGAAATACTTATGGTAATAGGTTTGAAATAATAATTAAACAAATCAATCTTTTAAAATAATTTGAAAAAAATATATAGGTATATTGTATAAAATTAATAATTTAGATATTATGCATGGCTTGGGATCGAACCAGGATGAGTATGAATAATTAAATTAAAAATTAATTGGTATTTAATTACTCTAGTGATGCTCACTGAGCTATCGAACTCACAGAGACGAGTCTCGGAAAATAGCCCTTTTAAATGACCTCGGACAAGCATCCCTTAACAAGAAATTATTAAATAAATGGATTTAAGAATTATACCAAGCAAATAGCAATGTGTAATTTAATTGAAATTTTTAATTCATATAATAAAATTGAATTCAATATGTTCATCCGGGTTCGAATCCGACTCGAGGCATCCGGCTAAAATCTGACCTCGGTGTAGAGACAATTAAAAAAAAAATAATAAGTAGTATCGTAAATTGTCTTATGGCTAGAAAGGCCGAAAAGTCAAAAAAATCGTAATTCTTCACATTACTATATTCTATAAATATATATAATATTTTAATAAATAAAGGGTTACAGTCGCCAGTAATCTCCCATTTAATCCCCACCAATCAATTCTAGTTAGATACAAGTAGCTGGAGTGGATTCGGGCAATCCGTGCCTCATAAGGTGTTATCAACATTTGATAGAGATACTTAAGGTATTTTTAATTATAGAATAACTTTGTTATTATTTATCAATTAATGTTAAGCCTTGAGAGGGATGATTTTTAATAGAAATTTATAACGGTAAGCAAACATCGTCGGGCGATAATAAAAGGGGATGAAAGTAAAATTGGACATTAAGATGGAAGGTAGAGGAAATGAAGGGGAGAGCCAGGATCAATTATAGCAAAATCCTGCCAATTAACAAACGGAAGGGATTTTTAAACCCCTCTCTTTTACACTCCCTCATTTCTATATTTATAAATAGAGATAGACAGGGGAAAAATAAATCAATTTCATATATGTAGGAAAAAAAGAAATATTTGTTTTGAAAATAGATTTGCTTGGTGGATTATTACGGACCATGGAGTTAAAAGTGTAGGAGGATGGTCTGTGTATCTTGCAGAGGCGATTTTTAAATTGAATGTTCTCTTAACTGAGCACAATAGCTTCAAAATATTTGGTTACATTTTTAAATTTATTAAAGGAGACAATATATGAGTGTCTTCTGCTGGAAAAATATTTTAAATTTTTTTAAAATTTAAATTAAAAAATGTATTTTCCGAAGCAGAAGACACACACTTTTATTGTCTCCTTTAATTGATAATCTCGGCAAAAAGAAACTTTCAATTTAAATAATTATATATTTTTTTATGAAGTGTAACTTCATTATTTAGTAATAGCCAATATATACATATTATTATTAGTTGTAATAAAAATATATCCTATTTACATAAAGAGAATTTTGAAATTAAAAAATTTAGGTACAGAAATTACACCAATTTTTTTTCAAATTTATAAGGATACTAGTTGTTTCGGAGCCAGCTTTCAGTGAGCGTCTTGTAAAGCAATTAACTCCACCTAATGGACCTTAATCATAACTGTTCATAACTGTTCATATAATAGATAATAGATAATAGTTTTGGGGAAATTACATGAAATTGTATTTGTGGTAAGGGGTCATAAATTACGTCACACAGTAGGGGGAGTGATCTCATATTTGGGACAAAATGCAACAGGGGGCCCGGGGATCTTAAAAATTGCCATGACACAAAAAGTCAAATTAAAAGTTTTCAAATATATTTTTTAGATTTCAGGTTATTATTATTCCAACCTAAAAATGTTGGTGAAATAAATCTAGATAAAAAATTATAAGCAAGACATTTTTCTTCTTATAGTGCCATGCCCGACCGGGCTTCGGCTCCTCTCCACATATACCTGTGCTGTGTGTATTAGTTGTTTTATGCAGATATAGAGGACCTACTTTTCAACGCCGGTTCCGAACCGCCAGTTTGGAGAAGTTGACTAGGCAATTATACTCTTGATAGTTTTGCCATTGCTTTCCAAGAGGCGGAGGCTGCAATTATCTGCCGAGATTCAGTCTCGAACCAGCATACTTTAGGACAGAGGCCCGACACTCTGACCACTGACCCAGAGTCGCCTCAAGAATTTTTTAGCAAAAACATTAAAAAAAAATTTTTTTCAAATAAATAAAGCCTTTTTTTCTTAAATTAAGGATTCATTCCTTGAAGATATTTGTTTGCTTACAGATATTTTATTATGATTTTTTCAACAAAGACTAATTTGTTTAAGATAATCAGTGACGTCACAATTCAGGGGGCTCAATGAAAATGTGAAGGAATGTGACACAGGAAGGGAAGGGAAAGGTTTCAAAAATCTTGAAATTCGTCTGACATAATTTAAGGACGGTCCTAAATGGGATTTAAAATGAAAATCTTTCCCTGTAATAATTCGCTTCAATTATTAACTTTTTTTGAAGATATCGTTATCACATACAGCCGAACTTGGACTTGAAATCGGGTATTTTCGATCCAAAGTTTAGAATTTGAATTACAATAGGTCTACTTATACTCTATATAAATAGATTATAGGTCAAAGTATAAATCTGAAAATATACTTTTAAAAAATATTTTTTTATGGCTGATTGTAAAGATTGCACAAATGGTGGAATTTTTATAATAGAGTGGAGATTATAAAAACCTGGCAGAGATCTCAGAAAAAGCGATTCATTTTGTTGCATTGAATGAGTGTAGAAAGAACGACTTACCTGAAACAAAGAAGAAAAACAAACATTAGTCACATTTAGGAATTTAGAAAAAGGAATGAAAGTAATAAAAAAATTACTCTTGTTTAACCTTTGATAGTAGCATTTTAGTAGGTATTTCATAAGTATAATGCAATAAATAGTAAGATTAAAAGTACTGTAGTGTTGCAAAATAAATATTTTAATCGTTCATATATACTTAGTCGCAGAGCTTTAGGATTTGAAACTTAAGCTATTTAGAGGATAAAAGAAATACCTCAAGATTTTGGCAAGAATCAAAGAACAGGAATAGGAAGAGGTGTGTAAAAAATATTGATAATTAATTTTTTACTAAATAATTTTTTTTTAATAGTTTTTTTTAATTTTAAAACCAATTAATAGTTCAGTAAAAATATTATTTCGATAAAGGCGCTGTTGGCTTTCTAATAATTAGTTAATTAATAAAGTAAAGGTGTGTAGTTTCACAGTGAATGAAATAAAACTCAAAGAGGTTTATATAAACTCAATATATTTCGGATTATTAGTCATCAGGAGTTTACAAGTTAAAATTAATAATAATTGAACGCGCGGTCACAATTTTTAACATCTAAATCATATATACAATATAACAAAATATAACATGCAAATCTTACATACCAACATAACACAAGAAAGACATCAATTAAAATTAAAATTAAATTTTTTTTAATTTTATTGATGTTTTTCTTCTGTTATGTTGCTATGTAAGATTTGAATGTTATATTTTGTTATATTGGTACATATGATTTAGATGTTAAAAATTGTGACCGCTCGTTCAATTATTATTAGTTTTAACTTCTAAACTCCTGATGATGGACTAATAATCAGAAATAAATTGAGTTTATATAAACCTCTTTGAGTTTTATTTCATTCACTGTGAAACTACACACCCTTTACTTTATTAATTAATATCATATTTCACCTAAAGCCTACACCACTTTCCCTAAGTAAAAAAAAATAATAATTAGTTGTTGTTGTTTTGAGGTATGTTTTGCCCAAACTGCCTCATGCTTCAAAAACAATAAACAACATCCACACAAGGCAACACATTTATTTCATCCAGAGTAAATCCTTCTTATCTTCACATTGAGCAATCCATCGGGTTCGAATGGTCAAAACATACCACAAAAAAACAACAATTAATTATAAATATTATTGTATATTAAAATTAATAAATTTAATTAATTATAGGTATTTTCTATCGAAGACTGAATGGCAGAACTTAATGCTGAATTGATGCAAATGCAAAGGCATGCCCAAAGATAATGAAAACTACAAATTTCGAATACCGTAATAATAATAATATTTCATTCTCTTAAAAAATCCTACAATTCCGAGGATTGTCCCTACTTCTTCATGGTTTAAATGACGGACGTAGAAACCTATCTGTTTATTCATATTATTTATTTAATTTCGTTTAATTCAAAACTTTGTGCATAGCGATGCCTTGATGATTGCAGGAGTGGGTCAAAACGTTGAAAAAATAAATTAAATTTTATTAAATTCTGGCTGCAAATAAAATTCGACCTTTTTACTTGAATTCCAAATATAAAATAATATTAATACTTTATTTTTAACTAAAGCCACTACGTAAAGAATAGTCTCGGAAAGCTATCCGCCTGTATCTATGCAACCGAAAGACGCCTCTGGATCGTACTTGCCTACTCTACAGGCGTCCTTGTTAAATGAATATTTCAGAAGGATTGTTATACCCCTTCGGGTTCGATTCCCAAAAGAGTGAAAAAAACCTTCTGACATAATAAAAATTAATCAATACCCGTCGGGTTTACTAGTAGATGAGGATCTTAGAAATTTTAAAAACTACTACTATTGGCATTTGTCTTTGATATATATACACGATATATAAAAGAGATCAGGGGTTGTTTGCATGACAGGCTGCTCCAGTGTTGCCATGAGAAACTCGGGCATGCGTGTCTTAAGTCGTTCAATTTTGTAAAAATTAAAAAATAAGAATAATAAAAATTTAGATTTTTTCAAAAATTATAAAAAAGTGGCAAATTATTAAAAAATAAACAAATAATATATAAAATATAAATCAAATAAGATATGATTAATTTCTTCTTCTGTGCGCAAAGAAAAGCGAATTGAATATTTAATTTTTTAGTGGTGAGGGAGGGGGAGAAATAATTATCAATATATTTAATGTTTCTTAATTTAATATCAATTCGAGTCTTTCATTTCAAAATTCGAGTTCAAATTACAATTATATTTCAAATTTGCCTCGACTTATCTCGACTCAAAACACAAATATACAGACGACATTAGCGCCCCCTGTGGGCAGCATTACGTTAGCGTTGCTACAAATTAATCTGGGCTATTATATATATAAAATATAAAAAAAGCGTTTAAAAAATAACAAGAGTAAATGAAATTAAAGTATTGAATTTTTGTAATATTTACGAATTGTTTGATTTTCGATTAAAATTCAATTGAAATGAGATTAAAATTGAAAGATTAAAATATAATTGAAAAAGAATCCAAGAGAACACAAATCGGTCGGTCTCTTGGCTAGATCAAAGTAGGACCAACTGAGGTCTAAGAACGAGGGCGACCAAAGTACGAGAATGGGATTTGAACTGAGCCAATAAGCACAGTGTTGAGGGTCGAAACGTTTGATTGTGTGAATGGATATTGAAAGGCAATCTATCAATCAAGAAAGGACAGGCATTGTCCGAATATAGATTAAGGTGGCGGAGGAATTCTCAAAGGACGCCAACAGCCAACACAGATCTCGATTAATCCCTTCCTATGCGATAATTGAAGTCAACACAAGACATAGACATAGGGGGTGGAAGGGAGTTAAGTAGCAAGCAAACTCGCCATTCCTAGGCGAAACTTAATGCAATTTCCCCGGGGAAATGGAAACAATCAGTTGCGCAAATACCAGTAGGCTACCTACAAACCACGCAGGAAAATCTAACAACACGATAGGTCAAGAATCGAAAAAGGTGGTCCCAATTAGGGAGGAATTTTTATTATATTCAAAAAAACGCAATAAAAATTTAATAATTCATTAAAAACTATGTTATAAATATAGTGATATTCTAAGACAAACAATTTATAAAGATAAATCAATGAGGTTATCCTATGCTTGATGCAAATAATCATAATATATTTACATATAAAGATATTTTTTTTAGTCTTTCCTGTCTTCGCTGGCCTTAACCATTTAGCCAATCCCTTTCTTTATATTATTTTCTCTAATTAAAAAATATATATTTTAATTACATCTTAGTTATTATTTAAATATTTATAATCCAAATGTAAAATAGGAAAATATAACATACTATTTTAAATATTTATACTAGCCAGGGGCGTAGCCTTGGTGGTGGGGGGGGGGGTAGGTTTGGGCGTCAGGACCCCCTCCCCCCAAAGGTAGGGCTCATGGGATAAGTAATGGCAAGGACAAACCGTTTCTTATTTCAAACTAACCCTAATTAAATATATTTCATATGTTTAATCAAGAATTATGTTCTTTTTTAATTTCTTGAAGTACCTATTTGTTTTAATAGAAAAATTCGAACTAAATATTTGCTTTGTGGATTGACCCCCTACCCCTCCCATGAAAATTTTCTGGCTACCACTGATACTAGCCCTTAACCCTAGAACACGGGCCCGGTCACTCCTTTTTTTCAATAACTTTCAGAAAAGGGGTCCCAGAAATTGCAAGTTTTTAATATATAGTATTTTTAAAAAGGTTTTTCTAAAAAAAAAAAAATTTATATACCATTTTTTTTGGAACCATTTTACAAAACACAAAGTCATAAGACGTGTCTATCAGATGTTAGTGAAAAAGTTTTTTCTGTTCTAGGGTTAATATAAATATAAGGAAAATTTATTTCTTAAAGATAATTTGTTTCTTAAGTTCCGAAAGGTTTGACCTCGATCATCAGTCTTTAATAAGAAATAATTTTGAAGGAGACAATAAAAGAGTGTGTCTTCTGCTGGAATAATAAATTTTATTTATTTATAACGAAACTATAGTCTCGTTATAAATAAATAAAATTTATAATTCCAGCAGAAGACACACTCTTTTATTGTCTCGTTATAAATAAATAAAATTTATAATTCCAGCAGAAGACACACTCTTTTATTGTCTCCTTCAATATATAAAAATTCTGCTTCTCTCGGCAAAAACTTTCAATTTAAGAAATAATTTATCTGTTATTTCTTATAGGTTCATTTATCCAATTGGATATATATAAATTCGTTTTGTTGTTATAGCAAGTTAATGAAGTAACAAACGATATCTATATAGATCCAATCTGATTTTTGAATCCAAGAGAAATATCAGATAAAATATTTCTAATTAAAAAGACTGATAATGAACGACAAACCCTCGAAACTATAGTCTCTAGCAAATAAATGATTAATGTACATATTTATATTCGCTATATAATATACATTGTATTTATTGTTTTATAATTAAAATAAATTCAAATATTTTAAAAAACAATCTTCAAAACGTTTAAAAAATCGGACGTTTCGGGAGAATTTCTCCCTTTATCAATACAATTTTTCAAGGGAAAAAATAAATTAAAAAAAAAAAATTGCTTTTTCTAAGGTTTACAAAACAAAACTCAATCTACATATCGTCGCCTTAGAGTGTAAACCTGCTAACTGACAACAAGGAAATTTAGTATCGTTGTTATGGAAAGAAACTATCTTTTACATTTTTTTTTACAATTTACGATCGTAATTTTAAGTAGCAGTTTTACTTGGACGATGCTGCATCTCTTTTTTCTTTCCAACGATATTAATATGTAATTTATGATAAAAAATGGATTTAGCCGAGTTTACACCTCTAAGGCGATGATATAAATATATAGATATATATGTTTATTTGCATCTAGCAGAAGGTAAAACCTAATTGATTTCTCTTTATGAATCAAAAACTCTGCTACTCTCGGCAAAACGAAATATTTTCAATTAGAAAATGTATTTACAGTAATAAATAAGACCCCATTTTACTTTTGAACGTCATCTTAAAAAAATAGTGGAATAAAATATAAAATATGTATTGTAAATTTAAAAAATCACTTTAGTCACAATTTTTTTAGTCAAAAGAAACATTTGTGACCAACAGCTTAACGATCTAAAATAGTTAGCATATTTATCTAGAAAAATACACACACACATGGAATCATGAATTTTATCAAGCGCTCCTCCGAGGAGCCTATGATGGAAAAAAAAACCCAAGAAAGAAAGAAAAGAAAGACATCCTAAAAACTACATATTTTTTGAAATCAAGTATATAATAAACTGGATAAATCTCAATTTCAAATTTTTAAAGAAAAACTAAAATACATATAGTAGAAGCTTTATTGTAATGAAAATGAAACAAATTCAATAATTCATGGATCAATAAATTGAAATTTGAGATTTTTAATCTCGATAATTTATGGTAAGTTGTCATCTTTTGGAGTAAGAAGCAATCGATTCATCATTTTTCGAGATTTATGAATGAATGGATGAATGAAAATGAACGAATGAATGAATGGAAGCAAGAGAGAATGATTCGATGTTTGACATGAATAAATAAATGAATAAGATAAATCAACGGGACCTGTAAACGACTTTTTCGAGTTTTTTTTTACTCTCTCTTCTTCAATCTTAAATACAGACTGTTCACGGATTCTTTTAAACGGCTGTTACATTACTTTTTTTATCATTTGAACTTTTTCTGGATAATTAAGTTCGCATATAAAAAATAAACAAAAAACGAATGTATAAATATATCACAATATACATATATTGGCAGTTTACAAACTTTTTGAAAAGTATTTTTTGAGATAAACACGGTATTTGTATTGATATTTGGAACGCCCGTTTGGCGGGATATTTTAAGAATGCTATAAAAGGGATATAAAGAATAAAAATGGGATTTACAAATATTAAAAAAAGGATTTGTATGGAAGTCCAACAGCGAGATTTTCATTTTATTAGATTAGATGACCTCGGAGCAAAAAATTGAGATTACAAAGTTTTCAAAGGATTTTAGTTTAATTCTCTCATTCAGGACGTAAATTTTGACAAATATTTTCATTTTGGAATTTTCTTAATTACAAATTTTGTTATATTGCGGCTCTCTCTATAGAACTATATTATCAATGATGGATTTATGCTTAGGTGAGGACCGGGCTTAGGGGGCAAAATTTTTAGGGGAGCTAAAATTTTAGGGATCGCCAAAATTTCAAAGCTGCAAAAAGATCGATTAAAATTTAAAAATCGATTTGGTTTAATTTCGCTGTGAATGTATTAACAAATTTCAGTAAAGTAGGTATTTAAAATAATTGTTAAATTGTTAAACAAGGGGTCTAGGACGCTGTCGAACCTAAATCTTATACTGGTGAAACTCTGATTTTCAAGAAGAAATTAATAAGTCCTCTGCTTGATACAAATCAACAAAATCGTTATATACTCGTATATGTTGCAATAAAAACCCGTTTTTATTAAGAACAGCTTCTTACTAGTTAAAACGCGTTTCACTCAATACCTTTGTAGTAACTAGAGTTTACTGATGATGTTAGTTCAGTTTGGTTCAAAGGTCTAGAATGTTCATTTTTGACCTTCCGCCTCATTTTGGGTGTTTATTTTCAAAAATTTTTAAGCGAAAATGTCAAAAATTAGAAGCAAAGTTGTAGAGAACGGAATTTTTGACATTTTAGTTTAAAATTTTTGAAAATAAAGTCACCGATTTCTTTGAAAATTTTCACACAACATTCCATTCAAATACACGAGTGTTTTTATAGATATCACACTTGTGGCATGTAAAAAATATTTTTTTCGTGGAAACAACGCCGGAACCTCTCTGGGGGTAAAAGCAAAAAAGGTGATGGCCGATAATAGCTTTTTGGAAATCTTTCAACTGTCAATATTATTTTTGGTTAAGGGAACAATTTTAAAATGAGACGCTCCCCGCCAGGGGTTAGTGACGGGCCGGAGGCCCGGGAGTCAGCTAGTTTCAAACAAAAATATATAAGAAAATCATATTCTACTCAAACGTCTGATCAAGGGTGTTTAAAAACTTGTTTTATATGTTGCTAGTAATTTGTAGGTATATAATTAGGAAAAAATAAAATTTTTGTTATAATTTATGTATTACCTACCTATACATAATAGATTGATTTTCTATTTTGAAAAGTGTTAGTTAGTATTCGAAATCATATTTAGAATTCTAATTTAAATTCACAAACCCTATCCCTTGACGACTAATTGTAATCTCATGATTTTTGATATGTATGAAAATACTAGGGTGACTGATTTTCACTTATCTATTAATACTTGAAGCTGTTTCCAGAAATATAGACCCGAAACCTCTTTTTTCATTCTAATGTAAAATTAATATATGTATAATGAAAATCGAATTTTGTAAGGTTGAAATTCGTCTACTTAAAATAGAGTGGTATTATATTAGCTTCAGAACTTAAAATGAATAATTGAGAAAATCGGAGGGGGGGGGGTATATTTAAAAGGGTTGTAGTTGAATAAGTGTTCTAGTAGCTTCTGTATCCAAATTTCTTGGGGGGGGGCTCTTTTTCAGAAAATAAACAAAAATTCTATACATTAACGAACAACAATACAAATTAACTACAACAATTTAACAAATAATATACAAGTACAAAAAAAAGAAAAAATATAGAAATGTATGCTCATTAACAAATAACATGACTATAGTTTCCATCAAAAGACAAAAAGTAATTTAAACCCGATACCAGGAGCAAGCGACGCATTAGCCATCCCGGCATTTCACATAAGCTGTTAGGGAAACCTGGTCAAAACCTTAACAAGGATGGTATGACCTCTCTCTACTTCAGATAATCTCTGCTTGTGAGAACTAAATAAAATTTGTACAACTCTAGCACTTGACAAAATTAATAATTTATAAGCAAAATGTATTTAAAAATAATAAAACCAACATTACATATTAAAAAAACTTAACTCTTCTATTTTAGGTTAAAAATAAAATAAAATGAGAGAGTCTTCTGTTTTTTAAATAAAATAATTTTTAATTTGTGTACCGTATCTTAAAAAAGTTTTCACTTTTCATTTTGAGTGTTAATGAAATTTTAATAAGTCAAACTAATATAATAGTTTATGTTTTTCCATTAGACAGAGTAAATCCATTGTAATTTACTAATTAACCGATTCAATGCATTTAAGTTGATGAAATTAAACTCTTAATACCCTCATCATCTCAAGTCTTAAGAAGCGAAGAAGAAGAAGAGAAGAGTGCACATTAATTTAATTATCGTAATATTTAATGCACAGCCCGCAACAGCAACACCCTCTGTCGGCGAGACTCCACTTGAAATCCATCGGTTGAATATTTCCAGCCCTTGTGTATATCAACATTATCGTCTTATATTTTAAGTGTGTTTATATATTCATTAAGTTGGAACGTTATTTATTTTTTGAGACTACCTTAGAACCTAGATCAAGTTTCCCTCTGAAGGAGCCCAGTGCCTCTCATCATAGACTTATTTTCTTATCTTTTGAAAGTCGAGAGTATTCAGAGGGATGTTATTTAACAGGGAAAAGTTGAAAGCGAGAGAGGAAAAGAGAAAGGAGACGAGCAAATGTTCGATGATTTAATACATTCCGAAAGACAATGAGATGATATACAATATCGTTTTAAAATGAACTATTTGCATCTCTTTTACATAAAAGCCTTTACAAAAGAAAAAGTCTATCAAATACAAATATTCCCTTTGTTAAAAAATGACATTATATTTGTTAGGCGATTTTTTATATAAATATATTTTGAACTAGCTGACGCCCGGGCCTTCGTCCCGGCGTCACCTAGCCCCTGGCAGGGAGCGTCTCGTTTTATGGTTAAAATTTATATAGATAATAGCTGACCCGACCACGCGTTGCTGTGACTAACTCTTATGCTTCACGCCTAAACCACTGGACGTATCGAAACTATATTTGCAATATATGTTCGTTTGGTGCTCCGATTGGTATATCTAAATTTTGGGCCAGGTTTATAATTATTGTTCCCTTAACCAAAAATAATATTGACAGTTGAAAGATTTTCAAAAAGCTATTTTCGCCCATCTTGTTTGTTTACTTTTACCCCCGCAGAGAGGCGCTGGCGTTGTTTCCTCGAAAATTTTTTTACATGCCACAGGTGTGATATCTATAAAAACGCTATATATAAAAACACTCGTGTATTTGAATGGAATGTTGCGTGAAAATTTCAAAGAAATCGGTGAAGAACTTTCGGAGATCCTTCAACGTATCACTTAAGCATAACAGTACATTTTTATTTATATAGATTTTGATGTGAAAATGCCACTTCCGTGTGGAATTATTTTAAAGTGAAAGTTTCTTTTTGCCGAGAGTAGCAGAATTTTTATAAATTGAAGGAGATAATAAAAGAGTCTGTTTGGAACTAAATAAAATTAAATAAATAAATTAAAAATTTATTATTCCAGTAGAAGACACACTCGAATTATTTTAATTGAAATTTTTAAGATTCAAATTTGTCTTGGGATCCAAAAATTTTTAAGACAGCATGTAATATTTTAATTGTTATTTAATTGAAAATATTTTGTTTTACTGAGAGTAATTCATAATGAGAAATCAATGAGGTTGACTTCTGCTTGATGCAAATAAACATATATATGTTGCAGTAAAACTCCGTTTTTATAAGAACGCATTCTTACTAGTTAAAAGTGTTTCACTGAATACCTTTATGACGTGTGAGTTTACTGATGTTGGTTGAATTTGGTTCAAAGGTCTAGAATCTACATTTTTGACCTTCCACCTCATTTTGAAAGTAAACACCTAAAATGAGCCGGAAGGTCAAAAATGAAGATTCTAGACCTTTGAAGCAAACTCAACCAAGATCAGTAAACTCTAGTTGCCCTAAAGGTATTCAGTGAAACGTGTTTTACCTAGTAAAAACGCGTTCTTACTAAAAAACGGGTTTTTACTGCAATATGTTACTAGGGTGGCCCAAAAAAAAAATATGTTAATTTAACATGTTTTTAAAATGCTCACTAAAAATAAGTTCCATAAAAAAATTTGAAGAGGTCACTCAAGATTTTTAAAAATTTCCAAAATGGTTGAAAATTGAATTTTATTTTCACTTTACCATACAGGGTATGGTCAAGTATTTTGTAAATTTTTTTCTCGTCATGTTATTAATGACAACATTGAAAATTATAAATATTCTGAAAATTTGAAGTCGATATATCAATTTATAGATTTCAAGGGTTGAATGTTATATTATATATAAAATTAGGGGTAGATTTCAAGGGTTGTTTACCTTTGATTGGCTGTACATAATCATAGATGCTGCTTCGGCGAGTTCTCAACGTATAAAGCGAGAAATAAGAATTGAGAAAGAATCCCGTTGCTTGATAAGATAAATCACTCAGGTCAAATTTCTCCGAAATATTTCAATATAAAATCCTTTAAGAAATTCTCAAATGTATTTTGTATCCAATTTACTCTTCTTTGAATATTATTATTTAATTAAAGAGACTAATTAACTAAATAGCCAACATGTAGGTATATTAGGTGGCACAAAAAAAACGAATATTTTTTTATTTTTGATCTTGCATGAAAATACTAGTATATTAATTTAACATGTTTTTAAATGCTCACCAAAAATCAGCTTGATTAAATAATTTTAAGAGGTCACTCAAGACTTAAAAATTTGAAAAATGTTAAAAAATTGAATTTTTTTTTCTCGTCATGTTATTATTACCTACGTATAAAATTGTAAATATTCTGAAAATGTCAAGTCTGATATATCAATTTATAGAGGTCGCTCAAGATTTTTTTTAATTTTTAAAGTAGTGTACTTTGGAAGTGTTCGAGTGACCTGTAAATATAAATATTTTTTTTTTCAATTTTTAACATCTTAACGAATAGAACCTTCGACCCCCCCCCCCCCCCCCACCCAGCCCATAAAAATCCCCTCTTCTCCTCCCAACCCAGGCCTTTAGGGGATGCACCTATTTGGTGTAACTCATTCTCTCATCATATTCATTAAAAAAAAAAAAAAATGAACCGCGAGACACAAAGAAAAAACATAAAAACAATTATTACTACAGCATTTTAATAAATTTTTTTTTAATATTTATATTTAGAGGTCACTCGAAAACATCTAAAGTAGACTACTTTAAAAATTAAAAAAAATCTTGAGCTACCACTATAAATATATATATCGATTTGAAATTTTTAGTATATTTATAAGGCAATAATAAAATGACGAGAAAAAGAAAATTTTGAAAAAATAATCAATTTTCTACATTTTGGAAATTTTTAAAATTCTTGAATGACCTCTCAAAAAATTTTATCCAGCATTTTTTGGTGAGCATTTTTATGCGAAAGATATTCTTTTTTTGGCCACCCTAATATATATATATATATATATATATATATATATATATATATTTATAATTATATAAAAATAATAAAATATAAAACTATGACGGAAATTGAAACGACTGTAATAAGTTAATAATTCATAATTTTTATAAAAAAACCGACTTCAAAATTATATAAACAAAACAAATAAACATAAACAAAGAAATAAACAGGTTCATAAACAAAGAAGTTATGGGTGAACATACATAACAAAAAAGGTCCAATACCAATGAAATTTAGTTTTTTACCAATCGGAAACTATACTGAACACAATGCAAAAAAATCATCAAAATCGGTTCACAATTGGCGAAGAAATCGAGTAACATAGACACAAAAAAAAATTCAGTCGAATTGAGAACCTCCTTTTTTGAAGTCGGTTAAAAACAGAAATTGTTCCTAGACTTCAAGTTCAACATTCAAAGAATTTGGCCACGCGTTTTCTTTGCTTTTGAGATCTATGCGAATGAAAACCTTATTTCTGAATATAATATACCAAGTCAATCATTATTTATTTTAGCTGTCATCTTATTAGAATATAATAAATTTTGTGGGGGAATGTTGCCTCTTAATTGTTAAGAAAGTATGTTGTTGTTGTTAGCACAGACTCACCCAACTCTCCAAGTAAAATATGAAGCAATATAAATACAAGAATAAAATGAACTAAGCTCAAAATGAAGTATGCTCTTTCCCTCTCTTTCTCTCGAGGCAGAAACTAATATGAAAAACAATAACAGATAGCTTGAAGCACACATTTGTCCGTATTTATATTAATATTTGTTCGTTAGACATGTTTATACATATATACATATATATTCGTATATGAGGGTGGCTTTTGGCCCTGGATTGGGAGAGAAGCAAAGACACCCGCAAATATGCGTTTTAATTATCCAACTGGCCCGGGTTATTTACGAGGCCCTCGGCAACGCGATGCTAAATTACAATTAGATTAATCGTTTATATACATACATACCCCACGTATATAATACATGGGGGTAATGACTTTTACTAAAAACAAGAAAAGTTCAAATAATAGCAGCTAATATTTAGTCCTAAATATGAAAACTTTCTCTCTAGTAAAACAAGAAACTATGCTTTCAAAGGGAAGCATTTAAATAATCATAATAAATTAAAAACTGTGCACACTTTTATTTGCTTAACTTTTATATCAAAAATTTGGAGGTTAAAGTGAAAACTTTTGAAAACCTGGGATAAAATTCCGCAAATTTAGTGATTTTGTAATTTTTTGTTAGCTAAAGGCTTGAGTTATAATGTTAAAACTTACCAGAATTGATAGAAACTATTATGCTATATTTCAGCTCATTAGCTAGAACTATATCTATGAGAGGTTTCTATTTTTAATGGAATGAATTACATTTTAAACCACAAGTTCTGCAGCTAGAAAGCTTATAAAATCTACTCAGCTTTTATTTTTGGAAATGAGAACATTTTGATGGTACCAGAACATATTTGATAAAACTTTACGTTCTTGATTTTTATTTTGGATAGTTAAGTCCAAGAAAACAGATACTTAGACAAACTGTGGGAAATAAGTCAGCCAAATGAGAGTCACACATAACTAGACACTGGATTTTAATCAAGTAAAAACTGCCAAAATATGAAATTAAAAATGCTGAAATATGCAAAGATATAAGTTTTATTTAATTTGCAATTTTGTTAAACCGAGATTATTTTTTATTACATCATCTTTATATAATATTCAATATTTGTAAAAATCCTTTAATTATGCAATTTTATTCAAATATGCAAAAATATGCATGATAAAATTTAAGCTATAGTATCCTAGATGCATGATTCAGATAGATAATTGATACCCTGAGTCGTATGTGCGCTAAACAAAATATTCAATTGTATAGGAATCCGGTTTCTAGACATAACTTGTAGGGTTGGTATCAAAAATTAATGAAGTATTAGTGAGAAATAATTTCAATTTAAAGTGTAGATAAATACAAGCCTTAGTCTCAAATATATTACTCTGTGAATGTCCAGAAATCTCCCAGGTATAACCAATTCAAAATTGCTGTTTAAGGAGATAAAATTCATTAAATTGCTTGAATTACATAAGATTTTGCGTGTTATATAATATCTATATACTAACATATACCTATATATAAAAGTAGCTGACTACCGGGCCTTTGGTCCGGCTTCACCTAGGCCCTGGAGAGAGAGTCTCGTTCCCAGCTTTTTAAAAAATGGGCCAATCATCTTGGCTAAAGATTCAAGCGGTACCACTGCCATCTATATATAACTAAGTCAAGTTTCCGGTCCTACGGCCAACTACCTACCAAACACTCTATTTTATTAATTATTATTTTTTTGCGTTTGGACCCTTGGGATCACGCAAAGCTTGATGTCTCTTTTCTGGTTGCACCTTCCACGCCTCTATCTTTTCCGGAACGTGTTATCGAGTTCCATCCATGGTCAGGCTATGTAATTTTCCTGGCCGGATGAGTGTGTTGATGTTAAAGGTGCCCAGGTATGTATGGATTTTTGGCGTTATTCTTCCATTGTTTCTTCCTTGATTTCGTGATGTTCTGGGTCCCCCAGAATCTGAATGCCCGGTTGCCACTCGAGGGTGGGTGGATTGGTTAATCTTGTTTTGCCTCTCACGATTCATGGTTGTTTGTTACGAAATTATGTCCTGCGCATGCGCGAGATTTTGTAGAACCAGAAATTTTCAGTTTCTGGAGCCGAGGGGCCGGTTTTTTTATTATTTTTCAAATAAATTCACTTTGCTTCTTGCTGGGATCGAACTGATGAAGTCTAGGTTGATATTCTCCTAATCGGATTAGAAAAGTTGGTGATTTAACCGATTGCGCTACCGACCCTCTTTTATTAATTATTATTATTATATTATATAATATAATATAATTAAAAAAAATGAATTATAATGCTATCGTATTTTCTTAAAATTCCATTCGGGAACTATATCTTCCATGGGGGGGACGAGAGGATAACGTATAAGCCTGCTAATCAAGTGGACTCAGGTTCGAATCCGACTCGCGGCAACCGGCTAAAATCTGATCCCTAGATAGAAAACAAAATTTTAAATAATGGTATCGTAAATTGGCTGATGGCTAGAAAGGCCGAAAAGCCAAAAAAAATTCTTCCATTGGTTTGTTTACAATTTACGATCTTAAAGAATTATAATTTTTTTTCGCGTGATTATAATCATTGAAAGACATTAAAGTGCCCCTCCCTCCTCTCCTAAGTGCGCTCTACATTATAAAAGCTAAGCCCCAACCCGTGTAATTAATTTATTTGAAGCATGGCCAGGATTAAGAAGGGCTGAAGTGAAGTGCTGTTGAGATGGCGGATGTCTTCTTGCTCCTCGGGAATAGCAGAGAGAATCTTGGATTGCATTTGGGTTGTCAGTTATTTTATATCAGCCCCTTCGCCCTCTAATCGCGTTTCGTTTAGATACCAAGAAAAGACAATTCTAGATTGAAATCTCAAGTTAATTTTTGAATATGTATATAAAATTAAATTCTTAATTATAAATTTGTAATCTTGTTTCTTTTACTTACGTATATGAAATAGAAGGTTAAGATTTGAGGTTTATCTCAACAAAAATAAGAGATCAGTGTAGTAATCAGTTACAATTAATTAATTAAAATACAAAATGGCATTCGGTATGCATAGCCTGGCAGTGTATTTAATTTATTCAAGAATTAAATACTTTTGCTAGAAGGAATAGAAAAAAGAATTCTAAGCATGGTTTTTGTGTTTCATGATTCAGATTCTTATGATAGCGGATAATGGAAGAACATTGAATAAATGTCTTTATTTCTAAAACAGGAATTAATTATATTTTGGGATTTTAAGCTCAAGAGCTTTCAGATCGAAAATAGAGAAAATCAATTGTTGTTTCGATCTCTTAAATAAGTTTTCGATAAATTAGATAATGAACTGAAATTTGCCAAATAAGGTTATATTAATAAATCCGATTTTTTCCTCAATATTTGCCATCTTTGACAAAAATTATGTTTCGAGGGTTTTATTTTCTAATCATTGAAGTATAGGGTCTGAGAATATACTAGTACATTGAGGTGTATTGTCTTTTCCAGTTGTCATATGCTAATACTTTGTGCTTTTCTTATTTACTCATTGGTAGCCTGCTTCAGAATAGTTATCAAAAGCATTCATTTTAGATCGATTCCAGATAATCAGTCCAGTTCCGTAAATGAAAAGTTTTTATGGAGTAAGGTTTTTGGCCTTACTTCCAACCCCTTTAGTCGCCTTTTACGACAAACAGGGGATACTGTAGATATATTCTACCCCCAGTCCACAGGGGGAGTACTTATTGTAAGATTCAAAAAAATATCATTTTTCACCAGAGAATTTTAAAAACTGTGTTTCAGTAGTTAAGAAATTTATTTTGTTTTCCCCGACCATCCCTGGCGCCCCTGAGACTAAAAGTTCCTTTTAAAATACTATTCTACAAAATGTCCTTTATTAAATACATATTTTAAATTAACCCTTTCAGACCCCTTATACACGATAGTGTATATAATATTCTAATCAATTTTATTCAAAATTTGTAATAGATAAAAGCAATGAAACCGAATATACATGTTCCTGTACTCTATTAATATTGTAAAAATATATTGAAAAATATATTCGAGTATGCTTAATAACTTACTTTATTTAAATATAAAAATAATTTTTTATAGATGTTATTTATTTAATTCAGATCTGAAGGGGTTAAGAGCTGATTTGTGATACAAATGAACTAATCAAATGCCATCTTGTGAAAGTTTCTTTTTGCCGAGCGTAGCAGAATGTTTATAAATTAAAGGATACAAAATTGAGTGTGTCTTCTGCTTGAAAATTAAATTACTACTACTACTACTATAGTTTCGAAGACCCCATTTATCATTCCATTACCATGTGAATCCATTGTAATAAATTGATGAAGGGGGAAAAGCCCTCGAAACTATAGTCTTGTTATAAATAAATTTAAAATATTATTTTTCCAGCAGAAGACACACTCTTTTATTGTCTTCTTTAATGTCATTTTGTGGCATTTATTATTATTTTTATTATTTTGTTAACTACCAATTTGAGCAATTATTTACTAAAATCTGGACTTTAAGCCGAAAAAGATAAAAGATAGATAACGAAAAATGAGGAAGCTTTTTAACAAGATTGAAGTTTATTTAAAAAAAATCTTTGAAAAGAAGACGAAATTTCTGAATCAATTTAAACTATGATCTCAAGTCGTCATTTGTTCCATCTAACTCGTGACTTGTTGAAAGTGAAAAAAAGGTCAAGTTGACCCTAGGGGATTTTTTTTTCTTTTTATACTTTATTTTTTGAAAAAACGGGGAAAGGTGAATCCGCTTATCTTCGTCAAGGCTTAAAAGAGGAAAGAAGGTAGAGAGAGAGGGGAAAGTAGAAGACCCTTAGACAACTAACTAACAAACCAAAAACCTTACGAACAGAGTCACTTCCTTTTTCAGAAAACTTTTATATATTTATACTGGAATATTGGCCTAATATAATCTTATGCTAGTATGCTATGTAATAAGAGGCGAAGTTTTGGGCTTTGAAACTTTAGAGGATTTTTTGATTTATCTGATGTTTATCTTTGAAAAATGAGAAAACATATTTTTTATCCTTAGTAACATGAGCCTGAGTATGTTCTCAAATTTTCGTCAGTTTTATAGATTTATAAAAAATAGTAATAATAATAATAATGAAAGATGATCATAAAGCGAGCCTATTGTATAAAATTCTTGGTCGTTTTCATTAGCTACTTGTTACTAGTCCATTGGTACAAATTATAATAAAACAAAATCATTATACCTCTAAAGAGTTTTCAATATCTACTTATGAACTCAAATTAAAGGAAAATTATCATTATTTTTATTTTTTTTTCATTGAAGGACTTTCAACATCTTGATGAAAAATTAATATTTGTTAGAATAATATATTCGGAGTAACTTAAAAAAAAATATTTGGGCGATTATTTTTAGTGGAGGGGATATAAGATCAATGGCTTTGAAACGATCCATTCATAAAGAGGATATAGTAGTGTGAAAAGTACAGTCACGTTAAAAAACATAATCCTAAAATTTTAGCACTGTTCATATGTATAGAGTGGTTACAAGGTTAAAACTTTTTGTGTGGATTGTCGCGAAAGAAGTACCTTAAAAGCATATTTATCATTTTTCAGCATTGTAGAATACTAGTATACTGGTACGGTCATAGTACTTTAAATCTTTCTTTTCTTGCTGAGAGAAAGCGGGTAGGGTAATAAATTTCATAAAATGTCACTACTGGGAGAAAAAGTGAAAGACGATATGTAATTTTCAAACTCAGTGATTTTCAGCTATTATGTGTTATGCTGTTATGATATTGATCTGAATTTTATTTCTTCTTATTTAATTTTGAAGGGTAGGCCTCGAGGAGCACTTATGGCCCTTGGACCAAAGTTTGGAAAACTCTATTATTGGATATATGTACTAGCCTTTATAAGTAAATATATATACATTATGCAGTGATATATAGTATTTTGTGTGTGTATTTTTTCTTGTTATATAATATGTACCTTTGTATCTATATATGATATATTGTGAAGCCAAGATTTTATTAAAAAAAAAATGTATAAACCGTGAGAAAGGATACCATTAAGAATCTAAAACATCTGTTGAAGATTAAATAAAAAGACATTACACCTAAATATTGTCCACATTGTTATTTAAGAACCGATACAATATGTAAAACTTTCTAATTTCGCCATTGGTGATCAAACTATTAAAAATTCTATATTGAAATTGTTATAACATGGAAGAAATAGATTATCCCGAAATAATTTTTCTATCTCGAACATAATAATATCAAAATAATCAGAAAGTCGAATGAAAGGGAAAAAAGATAATGATCACTGTCAAGAAGAGAATCAAAGGGGTGTATAGGGGGTTGAAAAAGAAAGTTAATTGGCGGAATCATAATTTTAAATTAAAAACTATTAAAAATAATAGGTCTTTATTAACAGCAATAGTAATCGAGTTTTCTTCTTATAACGAGCTAAGTGGGCATTTTCCATTCATTGGCGAGGGTAGGTTAGGGAGGGAATGGGAAAGTCAAGTGGTAGGCCGGCAAAGAAAAGCACTTTTGATCCATGTTCGTTATATTGAGCATGTTGATCAGGGTGGTGGGGGCCGTATATACAGAGACATCCAATACTTCTTCTATCTATAGGAAAAGGGTAGACACGTCATTTAATTGCCATTCACTGCTAATGAAAGGTTCAACTTCATGGTCGCTGAGGTCGAATTAATTCTCCTTTCCCTCCTGTCTAATCACGAAAAATAAACACAGTGCAATTCATTAGAAATTTCATTAAGAAATCTAATAATATCTCTTAGATATTTATTTATGACGCCTGTATTGTAATTGGCAATTTAGGGAAAATTATATGAGGGTTATTATGAAACACCAATGTTATCAAAGTAGGTTATAGTAATACATATAAGGAATACAGTAAAACCACTCAAATCCGAAATCCCGGGAAATCCGAGCTCAAAAAAAGAAACTTATTTATTTATTCATAAAACAATTATGTATATATTTTACATTATAACCTTATTTTACATAATTAGTTGAAAAATTAACAAGGAAGTACAGTTAGCATACCTAACAAAAGTTTAAATGTGTCTATATACTTATGTCATCCAGAATTGAAAAAACGGTAAAAGTTGGTTATTGAAATTCCTTAGGTTAATCAATTTGCAAAAACAATGAAATAATAATAGAAATAATATAACAAAATATCACTTAATCTTTCACTTGATATCGGTTATCTTCAATTGTAGAAGGTGCTTTCGGCTAATCCGAACAGACTACAGCCCCAATTAGTTCGAATTTGAGGGATTTCACTGGAATTCAATTTAGTTGGTAAACATAAATTGAGGGAAAAAGTGAGAACTCGATTCATTAGTAATGAAGCTGTTGAAGCTTTTATTTTTGTGATTAATTAGATTAAAATTTGAATTTTTAGTTAAATCACACAAAATGAATTATAATTATTTATTTAATACGAATAAATAATACAATAAAACTACGACCATTCGGTCGACTTGTTCTGCGATCGTTCTCAAGAATTAGAGGAAATTTTAAATTTACAAATTATGTGGGTATCTATACATTTTTCTTAAAATAAAAAACCGTATTAAGAATTTAGTAGGATGTTTATTATTTTGGAGAGGGTCGAATTTTAAAAAATATTTTTTTTTATTATGAAATGTGAGAGAGATTCAAAGATCTATTTAAATAGAAATAGGGTTAATATTTTTGAAATTCATTTAGATTTAAAATGAAAAAATGAGAGAGCATTTTTAGATGATTTAGCTGTGTGTCAAGAAATAGCTTAAATTTTATAGTTTTGGAAAAAATTCCTAAAATACACTTTTATCTTCTTATCATCGACAAATAAGAACGGAACCTTTGGTAAGCGGTCCGATATTTATTTTCTAATTTTCTGAATCCTAAATTTCGTTATAATGAAATTTATAATTAAAAATTTAATATTATATATATTTTCAAAAATTAAATTGAGACTTCAATTTAGAATTAAATTATTTTTTAAGACATGGTACGGACACTGATAATTTCGGTGAAATTGCGATTGAACGATTTAAGCTAGAAAGCTTAAACTTAGCACAAAAGCCACAAATTATTATTAATATAAGCCTTTGTAAAATTGCAGTGTATTATAATAGCTGCAACAGTTAAAGATTCGATTTTTTCTAATTTTTTGAATTTTCTATCTGTAAGATCTGAAGCTAGAAATCCGAAAAATGAGTTTTTAGTTTAGGAAAATCAAACATTTTGCAATTACTTTTCTAGAACCTTCCATCCTTGTGTTATAGTAAGTTTTAAAAGTCTTATTAAGGGATTAATAAGAGACAATGTATATAATTTTAGGGGATTTAAAAATGGTTGATGTGGAAAAAATTGACTGACCAATATGTCCAACATTAAGCCCTTTAAGTTCTTCCGTTTTAATTTAGTAATGACTAGCCCGAGTATTCCGAATTATTTATTTTCCCTTTTAAAATTCATGAACTATTTTAATATACATGGTGAAAATAGACGGAAAGGGTTTTATCCGTGTAATGTACAGATAACACTTGCTAAAATCAATTCCTTGTTTGGCTATTCTGAGAGTTTCGTTAAGTAAAACCAGCCATTTAGATTCCTCAATGAAACTTTTATAATTCTCGTTTGGAAAGAAAGAGAGAACTCCTGTACCGGGATTTGAACTCCCGTTTTCTACGCCTTTCAAGCGTGAGAAAGACTAATTAAAGAAAAGAAATTGGACTCGACTGTGATGGCAGGCTAATTTTCAAATCGGCAACTCCCCAATTTAAATTTACCACCCTGACCCCCCCCCCCCCCACCGGCAACCGCGCAACCCCTTGACTATATAGGAAGGAAGGAAGCGAGGCGAGCGAGCACCTTTCATAATTAACCCTTTCCAATTACAATTAACGGTTAAGATTAGTGTATTCTAAATGAGAGGTTTCGTCTGAGGGCCCCCCTGGCGGGGAGCGGGTGAACTTATGTAAGGAGGTAGGGACAATTAAAAATGTTAATTGCTTCGGAGCAGAGCATCTGTCTAGGGCTCTAGGGCTCTAGGGCTCTAGGCACCACTAGATGTTCTCTGCACACACCCCCACCGAAACTCTTTGTTTGAGTAATCTTCGACGCCATCGCGGGCCGCATGCTAATCACTTTCTATTGCGCCTTCAAGAATTGTTTGAAATTCTCCGATTATAATTAGTCATTTTCTCTTAGATTAAAAATTAAAAAGAGGAGAGAAGGAAAAAAAATAAAGAGTAGATAAAAGTCGAGTCTATCGAAGAAGAGTTACTTCTTAAGTGGAGAGGAAACAAAAGCACACACCCTGCTAGCACTCTACAATCACCCTTTTACTCTCGTTTACCCCCTCTACCCTTTACAAATTGATTTTTTTTCTCGCTCTCATTCGTTGATTGATACAGAGAGGGAAAAAGAGGGAAAATAAAAATAAATACACTTGGAGAGAGGTTTAATATTTGTTTCGAAATATACAGGGTAGGTTTTTAAATCTCAAATTCCAAAA
The DNA here is from genome assembly GCA_024734495.1 of Forficula auricularia. Classification (NCBI taxonomy): domain Eukaryota; kingdom Metazoa; phylum Arthropoda; class Insecta; order Dermaptera; family Forficulidae; genus Forficula; species Forficula auricularia. The sequence goes on along the minus strand of JALMQS010000250.1, from coordinate 104,206 downwards.
ATAAACGATATGTAAAAAAAAATAATCACGGTTTATTTCTGACAGAATGGAACGTCAGGTAATTAATGGTGATTAATAATAATTCACGTTTTATTTACAAAGTTTTTTAATCAGGTATATTTGCAATGTATTTGCAATGTATCAGAGTTTAATTTAAGCATAAATTGCGTTTAAAAATTATGCACAGTAGATTTATATGTAATATTTATCCTATATAAAAGTTCAAGTTGCCGATAGAAATATTACATTTTCTAAGAAAATTACAAGAGGATGTCGTCTATTAGATCCGAGATAGAATGGAATGTCAGAAGGCGAGTTTATACCCTCGGGAATCAAACCCAAGTGCCAAAATTAGAAAGCCAGTGTAAAACCTTTTATCTGTATCCTTTTGAGATCACAAGATCTCATTTACCATGTCTAAAACAGTGATTACTTTTCTACTCAATTTGAGGGGTTTTTCATGCTTACAAAAAATACTAGAAGCCTAAAACTACCTTTAAATTTTAATCATCCAATTCTTTCTTGTATTGTATACCAATAATAATAATTTAATTAATAGAATTCTCAAACATGAACATGTGAATCATAATTTAAAAATTTATTTTAGGAATTCTTTTTAGCTGTAGTATTTTTTTTTTTTTTTGATGATATTGATGTGAGAAGGAGATACACCAGAAGGTCCATCCCCTAAAGGCCTGTATAGGCTGGCCCCTCAATCGTGAAAAGAACAGAGTAGAAGGAAAAGAAGCCGGGATCACGAGCCAAATCTCCGAAAGTTAGATATAGTCGAATTTACTAAGTTTTTAGGGGCTTCGAGCAATGGTAAATTCTCCGCGCGATTTTAATAAGGGTTTACCATAAATAAGAGACGTGCAGCTTTTATTTATTTATTTTTTATTTATGAACTTTCGGTATCGTTTCGGCTATTGGTTGTAGCCATCTTCAGAGCGGGAATTTGTAAATATATATATAAAAAAATTTCAATTAAATATTGAGAAATTCCCGCCGAAACATTAGCGGGAGTTCATAAATAAAAAATAAATAAATAAAAGCTGTATGTCTCTTATTTAAATTCAAAAATTGTAGTATTTATTATCTTTAAGTTGATAAAAAGTGAAATATGTACTTTATAAGAATTAAAAAAAAATTTTAAAACTCGAGAATCATATTTGTTAAGATCTCAAAGAATAAATAATCGAATAAAATAATGAATCTACTAGGTAGGTACGTAGTTTTAATAAATTTGCCTTAACCCATTGAAAACCACTCATCTGACCTTACCTTACGATTACATAACGTATTCTAAAATTCAAAAACTTTTATGATAATTAATCTTTCAAGTGAAGGAATTAGGCCCTCACAAAAAATAAATAATATCAAAATATCTGACATAGTGTGCTTAGGGATATGTACTATAGTTAACCTAAAAAGTTAATGAATTAGGCATTCACAAAATACACATTTACGTATAGAAGCGCATATGGTTCATTTGTAAGTAAGTATCACAAATAAAGCTGAAACAAAAATGAAGAGTATAAGTCAGTCATTTATTCTAATTAAGAATGATTTAGGCTTACGAGAGAGGTAAAAAAAGAAGAGTGTTTCCTATTTGAATTTCGGATTTTAGGTTAAATAGAAAACTCCAAGGGGGCTATAAATAATGTTGAAAGAAGGCAATTTTATGAGCAGCAATTGGGGCGTTCGTGATTGCTAATAAGTCTCCCTCTCCTATTATTATTAGCATTTTTAAGCTCTCCAATTCTCAATTATAGTTATTTTTCATCTTTAACTTCGTTTCCCAAGTGGCAATAAATTGTCTAATCTTTTCTTGATAAATTAATAGACACCGAGAATATCCAATCAAGTTTTTTTTCTTCTTTTTATTGAATTGAAAAACATTCTTTCAATGAAGGGAAATATTTTTCTAATGATCAAGCAGGTTGTAGAAATATTCAAATTACCCTCAGAGTTACATGTTGTATTTGAAATATAATTGTATTTTATGTAATTTTTGTATTTCAAATACATGGAGATCGACGAATTGTGTAATGGTATTTTAACTATGTACATTGCTGCGAGAATTTTATAATTCAAATAAATTTGAATTTACTTCGAAATTATAATTTTTTTAAGGCTTTAATAATTAATTCTAATTTAATTTAATAATTTCAAGTGACCTACTTGAGTTAGGCAAATGAAAAAACATCACTTGTTATCTTCTAGAACTTAGCAATTATTGTGTTAGCATTATAAAGATATACGTATTAATGATTTTCAAAAAAATACATTCAAATTTTCTATTAAGTTGGTATTAACAGATTTTGCTAAAGTATAATATACTTTTGCTAAATATAATATTATATAGTGGAATATAAAATAAATTTTTAAACAATTTTGTTACCAGCCATTAATACACTAAACCAGCCATCTTTTTTGGAGTATTTTGCATTGGTAGTAACGGGAAACCATTTACAGGCGGATAATTTTTGAAAAACGTATTCATAAATTGTTTAGAACAATTAATTAATGAATTTGCAAATAAAAAACAAATAATTGAAAGAAATGCCATTCTCAGCCCGAACATTGAAGATATATATATATATCAAAAAATATTAAGGTTAAAAATGATTTGTTATTTAGTGACCTAATTGGCATTGCACTTGATGAAAGTACAGATAATATGGCTAGGCTGGAAAATTATTATTACATGTTCTTATTGGTATAATTATTTTTATAAAAAAATTTATTATAAAATAATAAAAACCAATATAGTTATATACCTTTACGATGTTTTGATTAAGCTTTGTTATATTGTATATAACTCATATCTATACTTATTATTATAATCGGCTTGCGCGACGACACCGACGAGATTTTTCTTTTAATTTTAAAACACACTAATAGTTCATAATAAATAAAATTTATTAAATCAGAAAATTTAAATTATTATTTTAAAACTCCCTATGGAGTCCAGGGGGAGTAGCCCCTTGGCCAGCAAGATGCCCGCCAAAGGCCGGCTTCTCAGCTAGTTTAATATATTTGTTATTATTTTAAGACTGTTTTAAAATGTAAAATACCCACTGACTCGAAACGACCTTTTGGTTGATTTTGAACCTCAGCCAAAAAAGGTTGTTGACACCTGGCACCGAGAAACTCTAGCTTAGAAAAAATAAGGGTGAGTACTTATAATCGATCTAATTCGGCAATTCTTTCCACATTTATTAACACTTGATATTAATTTTTTGGAAAGGAATATTATTATATAAAGAGACCTCTAGGCTCTTTAATTTTTTTCCAACAATTATATCTTTTTATTATATCTATATTTTTGTTTAATTGCAATTCAGCTTTGTCCATCTATTTTTATTGAGCTAGAAAAAGACTAGACAAAAACCTTGCTAATAGCTCCGGAAATAGATTTTTAATTAGCTAACTTTGTATTTACCCCATGTATGTTCTCAAATGGAAATGAACTTTCAAGTCATCATGTTCATATGTTAATTGTACATATATATTGACTTGAAATTGCAAAAGTTAATAGCAACTCATGAATACATCCTCTCAAGTTTTTTCTTTCTATTTAACTTTTTTTATTTATTTAATTTCCTTCTATTTCCTTTTTGCAAATAGCAAACTGCCAATGCAATGAGCTTAAGTTTAATTAGACAAGTAGTAAATAGTTGTTGCTCTTGTTTTTGTTTTTGATGTTGTCTCTTTTTTTGTATGTTTGTTTGTTTGCTCTTGTTGATGTTGTCGAAAAGGAATGTATATTAGTAAGAGTAGTTAGTTGTGCTAGTAGTAGAGAGACAAACGGTGAGCCTTTTTATTTCAACTTTTATTTGACAATAGTAAAGAGCAAGCAATGGCGGCTGCGACAAGTGTGATTAAGTTACATAAGCAAAGGAGAATGGGGAAGGGATGAAAAAAGGCAGACAGACAGACAGACAGGCGGAGCAAGCATAGCTTTATTTATTTGTTTTTACACGGACACTTTGTAGTGTTACGGCATCTGCTTTGTTGATCGCATAGGTAAGAAGAACACAGAGAACCAGAGCGCTATTTGTAGTGAGAATCAAGTTTCAGTCGAGAGGTTTTCAAATTAGATTAATGACATTTTGTAACACTTCTATTCAGAGTAGAGAATAAAAAACTCTGAAAATAACTATAAAGCTGATATTTTACAGACAAGTACGCAATTATTTCAAATTCTGTGTCAATTTATGGTAAATTCAGAAAACGTTGAGAAAAATGCTTAATAGGTACTATTGAAACCAACGCCATGATATGTTCAAAGCACCAATTCCCAAAGTTAAGCAACATTAGATTAGATTTGTTGTGAGAACGCTCCCTTTCTACAAACAATGGGTATACTTCTTCTTGGCTCTACAGAAAGTGGTCCATGGCTTCAGCATCGTTTGTGTGGTCTATTTCGTTACTTTTAATAATGGGATATTTTTTACGAAGTGAGGTTTTTAGCCTCGTGTCCAAGCGCTTTTAGTGGCCTTATACGACAAGCAGGAGCTACTGGGGACGTAATTCTACACTCAGTCTACAGGGGACACTGTGTACTATTGCCATATTTACAATCTTTTCAATCTCAAAAAAATCTTTAAAGGGAAACTGTAAGTTGCGAATATATCGTCGCTAGAAATACAATGGTTATACTATTTTACAGTCTAGTCAGAAGCAGGTCAACTCAACTATAATAACGAGACAACAAATCCAAATAAGCAGTCAATAGGCAGTAAAATAAACCAAGCAAGAATTAAGTTTAATCAAGGAGATAGGTGTTGGTTCTAGGAGAAACATTTTAATATAATAATAAAAATTGCGTAAAATTGCGAGGTAGGTTTCGAAATATATCGAATTCTAAACTCATTTTTGTTTTATTTCATTTTTTTGTTAAACACTCGCAATTTTTAAAGATTATACTGCTTGTCTATTACACTTGAATGAAAACAGACAATACATAGTCGTAGGAATGCCTCTATTAGAAATACATCGCCTTAAAATATAAATAAATTCATTCAAAAAATCATGTTTTCTGCATTTTTGAACCAGGAGTTCTAAAGCTAAAAATTTCAAAATCTAATCAGTTCTCTACATTGGAAATAGAAACGTTTATGAACTTTCTACGATTTTTCGTTTTTGAATTATCGTGGGGATCCGAATCTAGACACACAGACAGAAAAAATTATGTTTGGAAATGATTTTTCTCCAAGTTTCAGACATTTTACAACACAATGAGCAAAGAAAAAAATTGCGTGAATTTAATTGTACTAAGCTCGGCCGACAGACAGAGTAAACAGATTAGTTTTAAAGGAGGGATTATCTAAAATAAAACTCATCTAAGTTTATCCCACTGATAATTATCATCGAACAAGAAGAAGAACGAGATACAGGGGGTAGTGAGGGAGGGAGCCGATATAATATGATATTTTATAATATCGCCTCCCATTGGCCATAAATGTTATTATCAGAATAAAACCGCACGATTCGTTTAAGAGATAAGAAATAATTTCGAAGGTGAGGCAAGAAAATGTGATTGTGAGTTTATAACTTGGCACAAAAAGAGCCAGCCAGCCTCGCAGATACCAGACAAAATGAGTTATCTCCGTGCTGCTCCCGATACCATTTCCTCAGCTGTTAATATAAAATCTTTATTTGATATTGCGAGATACATACTGACACAAGTCGTTACAACCGTAATGGCTTTCTTCAATGGCTGTCTTTTTGATTCTTCAATACAAGATACAAAATGTCGAAAATTCTCGGTTTTGATATTCATTTTCTAATTGAAAAAATGACTGACAGTCAAAAAGCCGCAATTAATCCTACTACTCTTGAGATTCCTTTATAAAAAGAAGTTGGAAAATCCTTTGACTTGGTCCTTTAAATGTAATAAAATCGAATAAAAAGCAGAATACGATTATAATTTAAATTATGCTAAACAATTCGACAAATCAAATTTAAACATTTCCATTGAAAATCTTTTTGCCTAGGGTAGCAGAATTTCTATATATTGAAGGAAACAATAAAAGCGTGTGTCTTCTGCTGGAATTATAAATTTTATTTATTCATAACGAATAATAACGATAAATAGTTGAAATTTATAATTCCAGCAGAAGACACACGTTATATTATTGTCTCCTTCAATTAAACAATTCCCCAAATTTTCATGAGGAGAAATAAAGAGGTTGTCCTCTGCCTGATACAAATAAAGATACACACATATATGGTATTTAACTGGCTTCTCGGCTAAGTAACAACTAACATTTTCAAAATCCACGCGATATTGTCCCGATGGAAAATAATATTTATAATTAAAAGAGACTGATGCTGAAGGCCAAACCTAATATTAAAAAACTATTTTTTGTGGCAATTTTCAGCTTTCATGTTCTAATGATTCGCCGACACAAATTATCAAATCAGTAACATATTTACAGAAAGGGTAGTTTGTACTTTTCAATGTTTCCTTTAATTCTTCTGTCGATTCAGCATTTTGTATAAAAATTACTATTTCCCCTAGAAAAGAGAAAATATTTCTAAATATAAATATTTCCCACTTTCATTTCTATTTTTGCAATTCTAAATATTCTTTCTCCCTTTAATAATCCCTTCCGTTAATGAATACAATTCATTTATGGCTTCGTCACTAATTTCCTTTAAATTACTTATTTCAATTGATTACCTCTTTAATCTACTTCCTTAGAAACGATCAGATTAGAACGAAAATAGAAAAAGAATAAAACGCTCACTCGATAATAGAGGGTAAATGATTCTCAACACTTTCCATTCATACCTACAAATACATAAAATAAACTATTAAGGGAGGAAGAGTTATACTATACCATTTCGAATTTTCTATGGGATATATATGTGAATTATAATACTACAATGTAAGGTTATTCATGTGAGTAATCCAACCTATTTAAGTTAATCAATTTTGAATATTAAAAGAGTTTTTAATTTTTTTATATAGTAAATGGAACAAGTAAATGAGATTTGAACCATTAGATTTGACTTTTCGATCCCAGGAATAAAATATGTATATGTTGTTGTTATTATTTTATTAAAATAATTACAATTTTGTTAATATAATATGATTGATGTTTTAGAATTTAGACTAAGAAAAAAATAATTTCATAAATTATTTTTTCTTAAACCATTTGTAAACAAATAAACAAGTTTAAATATTGGGAGTACATAAATTAATTATTTATAAAAAACACACACACAAAGAGATAATCAAAACATATCACGTACTATTAATGATTGGCTAATGAGCTGAAATTCGGTAAAAAAGTTTGTATTAATAAGCTAAGCTCCCTATAGGCCAAATAATACCTATGCCTTTCGGAACCTTTTTGAGTGTAAGTCTCTATTAAAAATATGTTTTCAAAGTTTCATAGATATATTTATATATTACATTATTTAGAAGAATAATTTCAATTTTTAATATAGAATGTGTCTTTAAACCAATAGGGGAGTTAACCCTTCGCTCAACGCCGTTTAGTCGCCTCTTATGACAAGCAGGGGACACTGTGGACCAATTCTAACCCCGGTCCACAAGGGGGACTTTAATGGTTTAGAAAACAACCAAGTTTTAGTCGCTCTACAATGTGAAAATGTAAAACAAGAGAATCACATTATTGTATCTGAGGCTATCTATTGGTTTAACATTCACATGATTCAAGAAAAATTTACTTATTGGAAAGAAATTAAAAATAAAATAGGAAGAAAAGTGAAAACTTTTTCAAGTCTTGGCACGCTTAACTGAAATTTTATTGATTTGGCAATTTTTGTCAACGAACGGTTTGAGCTAAAAAGTTGAAACTTTAAATAAGGTGAAATTTATTAGTATCTGCTTGTGTGCCAAATTTCAGCTCATTAATTGGTTCGACAGCTCTCAAAATAACAATTTGATTATTTTCTGATTATCTGTTTTTTTAAACAGGAAGTTTAGAAGTTAAAAAGCTTCCTCTAAATTGATTAGTAAGATTTCAAAGATCTTTCATCTCATGTCAATCTTAATCTAGACAAAAAAAACATTTGCGATTTAAACATTCCTCTATCTATATAATAAGCAAAAAAAAATTTTAATTTTCAAATTAATTCAATCAATACTTCGGCCCGCATAATAACTTACCTGTAGGGTATGCATAGGATACTATTTCAGACCGATATGGTTGCATAAACGACAGGGGTGCTCGCGTTTGGCCTATTTAAGAACGAAAAGTCGAAGATTGTTCATTCTTGGTAAGTTTTTATTTCCAATGAGGAGAACTGATTAGATTTTGCAAAATTATTAAAAAAATAATATTTTTGAGATTTGCATCCATTTCTATAGTAAAGAATAATAAACAATCGAGCAGAAGTGTCTTTTGAATTATTCACCAAAACTGCAAACATAGTACCGAGTCTTGAAAAAAATTCACTTTTCTTAAATTTTATATATAAAATCGAAAAAGAATTTAGGTCAAATCTAAGATTAAGCCGTGATTATTCTGCTTATATACTGAGGGTTGGTTTTGAGTAAAAATTCCATCTTTTTTTCAAATAGACACTCAAATATTTTTATATATAATATGATTAGCCTGATGAAGTTCAAATTAAATCTAAACATATTTTTAATAAATATTACTACTATAAAATAAAAAAATAAATATTTTTGCTGAATCTACATGTTTAAGATAATTTAATAAAAATATTCTTTTTTGGCTCTGCTGTCATTATAATGATTGACAAATATAAAACCCGAGTTTATTTTTTTTCAACTAAAGTAAAGAAAGAATAGAAAAAAGGCAAGTAAGTGTATTTTGTCAATTTGGTCTTTTCGTGCGTGTACGATACGAGGGGGCCCCACGTTAGTTGAATTTTCGAAAATCGATTAAAGTTCATATAAAATATGGCAAGTTGGACTGATTGACTTGTCAAATTCTTGTCAGGTAGACTAAAGTAGAGTTTGGGTTATACATAATAAAAAGGCGTCGTCGATATAAAGTGGTGTCGTGCAGACGACAACATATAGGTATATATATAGATAGGGTTGATAAAGGTGTTTGTGTGTGTGTCAGGGGGATTCAACCGAGGGTTTCAAAATTGTTTCAAAAGCCTAGGTACGTACGAGTTAGTTGGAACAAGTTGTGACCATAGTAATAGAAAGAGCCAAGACACGTGCGGTCACTGTAGTCTGACATTTAAATGAAGTGGTCACCAAGGGTGGCGCGAACATCTATCGAACTAGAGAAATAACAGGATAGAGGGAAAAAGGAAATGAGGGGAATTACCAACATCTATGGTCCATCCCAATTATTTCTTCAATTCATCACGCTAAATTAACGTCTAATATGTATCCATGAAGTGTCTTTTATTTAGGCCCGTGATGTCTAATTATCCGCCTGCAGAGAATCAAATTCACTAAGGTAAACATTAGAGTGGTCCTTATTTTGGCTATTTTCGAATTTTTACGCTGACAGAGACTCACATGGTTCGAAATAAATATAAAAAAATATCCCCCAGTTTCAAGTGTCTCAATCTCAATTTTAACCTGTGTCTCACAACGGTGCAAGTTTTGCATCTAAGTAACATGGGATTTTTGGCATTGAAATAACAATTTTTCATTCTGGTCAAAGCAATAGATAAAAAAATTTGAAACTCTGTAGACTTTATCCTTATAATAGTAGCTATCCTTCAGAATTTTTAAGATTTTTTAGCTATTATAATTTTGGAGTTACAGCTAGATAAAATACTTCTTCTATATTCTTTTTTTTTACATTATTTATTGGCATCGGGCAACTTCTTCTATATCTTAGTGTTAATAAATTTATAGACTCAAAAATTATAATAGCTAAAAATGTGTAAAAATTTTGAGGTATAGCTAATATTATAAGGTCAAAGTCTACAGAGTTTCAAATTTTTTGAATAATTACTTTGGCCGGAATGAAAAATTGAATGTTTAATGTCAAAAATCCCATGTTAAATGGGTCTCTATCATTATAATGATTGCCAAATATAAAACTTTAGTTTATTCTATAGCAATTTATTTATCAAATTATTATTATTTTTCAACTAAAGTCAAGAACGAATAGAAAAAAGGTAAGTAGATTTCGAGAATCTATATGGGCACTATATAAGTTTGAAACATTGTGCTACTAGGGTAAGTGTATTTTGTCAATTTGGTCTTTTCGTAGTAAAGGTGTATTTTTTAAGATTAATTTTTTATTGCATGTATGAACTGTAAATTTTTCGATGATTCTAGAATTGTACTTATTATGTGAGCTTTTGGAATCTATTATATAAAGAGAGGCAGCTGACAAGTCTGGTCGGGCATAAAGACAAGAGTGGTCAGGCACAGAATAGATTAAGCATAAGATAAAGCATATCAATGAAATATTATACCTATATATGATGTTAAATAGGAATGAATGTATCATTTCGTGTGTAAACATTAAAAAAAAAAAAAAGATAACATTTAGGGAAAGCGGTGTTGGTTTATAGTGAAACATATTAAACACAGGAGTTTTTAAAGGGTTATAATAGTGTGTCACAAGACCCAGTCTTTTGTAAATACAAACTCCTGATGATGGGAAAAACTACTGTGTAAAAAAAAAAAAAAAAAAAAAATGTTTCGCCCATCTATTTCGACTATTTCAACAACTTGGATTTTATTGTTTTAAATGTCGTGAAAAAATTTTGTATATTAGAATAGAAAGAGAAACCATTACAAAACAATTAATGCAGTCCTACGAAACTTCAATTAAGTTTATAAATCATGGACATGAATCATCATCCTATATTCCTGCCAGTGTAATTTAATTTCAGTGTTTACCCTTTGGTACATGAACGAAACTTCCTCTGCACTTCCTGTATTTTTTTTCCAAAAAACAAAAAACAACATTTTCCTGTTTCCAGCTTCTCCCCCTGCACCGTTAGAGACAACCCCCCATCTCTAGATTCCCTTTTTTGCTATTAAAGTCATTATGTCAAGGCATCCATTCAATCGTTCGGTAAATCATGACCTAAAATGATTTTTAGGCTATTCTTCCAGATGACATTGATTTCTTTTCAGAAAAAGTGACTCTTCATCTTATATTGAGAACGATCAGAGCCCCCTCTTAATACCCCCCTCATTCCTTATATTCCTCCTGCTTTTTTATTCTCCATCGACTTTTTTCCCCAAAACGACTCCCACTTTTCTTCTTTCTGTTCTCTCTCTTTAGTTGGTTCCTACAACAGATGACTTTCTATTAGGACCACGACAAATATCCGTTCTCGAGGGAAGATTAAAAAAAAATTGATATATAAACACGATTATAAGTAAATATATCTTTCCTTGTTTCTTAAAAAAAAAAAAAAAAAATATAGAAGTCGAAGATGAAAAAAATGATATCTAGTGATATAAATCAAAACTGATAAAAAAGAGAATATTAAATAATATTTGTACTAGTTCAATGGAAAGTATCTATTTAGAATGGAATGGTAAATATGTTGTAAATTATCAAGTTATCTTAAGTCAAGGAAATGATGAACACAAAAATAATATAATATTCAATAAGCAATAAGCTTTCTGATGGGATATAAATGTTCACCTTTTCAGACCTTTGTGGTCAAGTTGACAAAATAAAAAATTATTTCGAGTCGTCGGATTACTCATGGTGAAATTAGAAAATTATTTATAAGTATAATTTGTTATTCCTATGGATAAGAAAGGGTTAATTTTTATATAGAACATAATTAGATGTGGCAAATCAGAGGCAAAAAGGAACAATTAAATACCGTGTTAAAACTTGCGATCAATTGCAACGTTTCGCCAATTTATTATGGGTTCATCAGGCTCTATACAAAAAATAAATACAAATGAATCATTCACAATCATAAAAATCAACCCAGACATAATACAATTTAATTACCTTGATTCCTTTTTGCCTTTGATTTGTCACATCTAATTCTGATAATGGAAATGAATAATAAAAATAGAATATAATCTTTGATAACTTGGGAGAATAGATTAATTAAATCCATAAAATTATTTCCTAAAGCCTCAAAATTTTAACACCGAAATGTTCTAGAAACAAGTGAAGAAGAAAACAACTATTCTAGCACTATTGTATAAAAGTTTACTTTATCATATTAATAATATTTCAAAGATTATTCCCGATGTTTCGCCTTCTAGTTGTCAGAAGGGTTTTTTCCATCTCAAGGGTTTCCATTTAATAGAAGGTAAGTAAAATTTCAAGGTAGGTTTCACAAAATAAAACAAATATATATTTTGAATAAATATTAATTAATACTAAAGTGAAATATGAGAAAAATGGAAAGAATTTTTAGTTATTTATATTAAGATCTAGTTGCTTATTTAGGATGTTGCAATTGTTCAATGAACAGAACCCTTCTGACATATAATTAAAAATAATTCATTTCATCTCGGATCAAGTAGATGACAACCTCATGTGATTTCCTTAGAATTTAAAGTCAATGTATTTACTTCTATCGGCAATTTGAATTCTTATATAAAAAGGTTTTGCTTAAAATCTGCTCGAGGAAACTACCTCTTTAATTCAGTTTTTTATTTATTTTCGCAAAAATGATGCATTTATTTATATATTATGGTGTATTATTATTTATTAAAGATGCTAAAGGAGAAATTGACACTAGAAATGTACCTAGTGCGAGCTGATGAGTTGATTTTCTTTACTTGTCTCTAAATAATAATTTATTATTTTTTTATTTAACAAGACAATTATCAACCATTATAAAGTACCATATATATATATATATTTTAAATGTCTAAATAAAATTATTTCAAAAGAGGGATTACTTATTTTTATGCTTTGGTGGATTTGTTTGCGCTTTTCAAAGTCTGATTAAATCTCCAAGGCACTTTTGTTTTAAAAACGTTTTCTAGCAATCCCCCCCCCCCCCCCCCCGAATATCTCTCTCTCTTTCTATCGCCCCTTTTAATCTGCCATTTTACAAATTCAAGAAGAAAAATGTCTTTAGATGTGAAATTTATAAATACGAAAGAACCAGTTTCTAAATGTTTTGTCGAGTTGAGATTTTGGAGGTGTGGCTTTGTCTGGGAGTTGGAAAGTATAAGGAAACAACAACTTTTATTTCCATACAAAGTCTGGATTCACCATTCTTCACCATTTTTCAACATTTTTAGCATCTATGCGAATAGGTCGATCAATAGAGTATTCTCTTGTGTGATTTAGAAACGATATTTTTATTTGATTATACAGTGAAACCCCTCAAATCCGAACCCCTGAAATCCGAAATCTAAGGAAATCCGAACGCAAAAAAGAGAAACTTAATTATGTATTCATAAAACAATTATGTATACATTCTATATTATAACCTTGTTTTGCATAATTAGTTGAAATATTAACAAAAAAGTACACTTAGCATACCTACCAAATTGTAAATGTGTTTACATTCTTATGTCATCCATGATTGAAAAACGGTATAAGTTGGTTATTGAAATTCTTTTGGTTAATCACTTTGCAAAAACAATGAAATAATAATAGAAACTCACAAAATATCACTTAATCTTTAACTTGATATTATTATCTTCAATTGTCGAAGCTGCTTTCGTCTAATCCAAACAAATTGAAATCCGAACAGGCTACAGCCACAATTAATTCGGATTTGAGGGGTTTCACTGTATTTAATTTTTTGTTGTTTACCTAATGTTTCAAGTTAAAAGTAATTTCAAAATGTTATTTAAAAAAAGTGTACGTTGTACTTTAATCAAATAAAACCTCATATTTTCTCAGGTACAAGAAATTTTGTTTTTATTAAGGGTTATTTTTATTTTCAATTTTTATATTTCCACACTTCGTGATTAAATTAGAAATTAATCCAACAAATCGACAATTCGTTTATCTCTATGACTTCTAGAAATTGAACTCGCTTCCCCCGTCCGTCTTTCCGGCTACATAATATACATACATACATACATACATACATACATACCTTCCGGTAAGCATAAAATTAAGTTTTTAAAGTTCTCCACAGATTTCTTCAAATCCGACCCAATCCTTGAAATTTCTTCTTTTCACGATTAAAGGGTCGACCCTGAACTACAGAAGTTATACTTTTATGGTGCAACTTTATCTTGTATCAATATCATTATAAAAAAAGTCTAAAACAACGCTCATAACCTTGCTCGTCGGGTGTTCATCATTTTAAACCCTTGCCATAAACTATTTTATGCTCGGTTACAAAATACTTCACCAAATCCCGCCAGTAGGGTAAAGTGAAAAATAATCGATATTAACCCTAGAACGCATAAGCCTGGACCTGTCAGTCCCGGCCACAACTTTCCTTTTCAATAACTCTTAGAAAAAAGGTCCCATTAATTCCAAGTTATTAATATTCCTTCATTAATACATAATAAAAGTATTTTTCTAAAAAAAAATTTAATATACCTAATTTTTTCTTGAAACCATTTTACATAAGACACAAGACGGGCCTCTCTGGTACAAGACGGGCCTTTCTGGCTCAGGCGTTTTCTGAGTATTAAAACAGTAAAAATGTATTGATATATTATTTATTTTTATAAATCCTGATATAAAATTAATATAATTATTAAAAAATGTATTATAAATCAATAAAACTATAGTGGGCCTGACTGGTCCGGTTTGTGAATTTGTGTATAATTTTTCATTTTTTTTTTTTTTTTGTTTAATTTATTTTAGTGCAATGTATAGTAAATAGTACATAAAACAGTAAAAAAGTATTGATTTGTTTTTATAAATCTTGATATAAATTAAAAACAAAAACAAAAAAAAACATGAATATAATTATTGAAAAATGTGTTATAAACCAATTAAACAAATTAAGGCCTGACAGTCCCGGCGCGCTGTGCGCGTTCTAGGGCTAATATATAGAAATTCGATATTTTAACACCCCTAATCAGAATTAAGAGTAAAATAAAATTGAAATCTTCAATTGCAATTAGAGAAGTATATCAATTGGAGAACAACTTAAGCTAGACTCTGTTTTTTTTGTTCCCCATTCTTTTCTTGATTACTTAAAAAGAACGGAGGTAGCGAGGGAGATAGAGGAAAGGAGGGACTTACTTATTGTTTACTTGGAAAAATAGCTTTTTGTGTTGGATATTCAATTTAGGCAAATTATTTTGACTGGAGCACACCTGGGAGCGTAGAGCGCCCTTGTCAATTATAGAAAAACGCTCAGAGGGCAGATCGAAACCGAGCAGGAGCACCAGGAGGAGAAGGGGACGAGTTACTTACTTATTTGATCACCTCCGCCAACCCCCTCAGGAGCACTACCACCCATACCACCTACCACTTCCATTACTTACCACCATTCCTCCCTAGATATACGAGAGAAGTTTTTCCCTCTCTTCTCCTTTTCGCGTTGTTTTATTGAAAATTTTTTTCCAAGTCAATCATCTTGTCGGAAAACAAAATTAAATCAATAATATTTCGATTAAATGGCTATAGCGAGTGAATATTAGTGAAATAGAATAATATAATATACAAAGTCGATATTCGATATTTATTATATAAAGTTTCAGAATCTTTCATAAAGATTACTTTAGAGCGGAAAATATGAGCCATTCTACGCCAAATCGGACGGTTTGAAAAATTTTAATTTTTGATTTCCTTTATTTTATGACATTTATTTAGTACCCATCAAAAAGCTTTTCCTGGTAAATTTTGAAATTTTTATGATCACCGGTTTAAAAGATATCGAATTTCGGTTTTTCCCTCATAACTTCTTCAAAAATGGTCCAAATTCAAAGTTTTTTTTTATTATTATCATTTCCGTCAATAATTTGTATTAATTTGAAAGTTTATATTAAGAAAATAAGTGAAAAGTTTTTATGTGTGACTTTTTTATTAATCCACCAACGTTTCGTCGATTTTGCCGACTTCTTCAGGGCTTCAAATAGTCATGTCACACATTGTATAAATTTTCTTATTATCTTCGTTACCATTGAAGGCCATTAGAACACAATTTTGAAAAAATATTTGGAACATTCTTAAAAAAACACAATTTTTCTTTTCTTTTCTTTTTATATTAACAATTTCATTAATATAAAACAGAAATCACATATATAGAATAAGGCAACCCTGTTTTTTTAAACTAGAATATAATATTTTTTCTCCGTTTTATACTTAGATACGTATTATATTTTTTGAAAATTATGTTCAGATGGTCTTCAATGATAACGAAGATAATAAGAAAATTTAGACGAATGTGTGACATGACTATTTGAAGCCCTGAAGAAGTCGGCAAAGTCGACGAAACATTGGTGGATAAATAAAAAAGTCACACATAAAAACATGTTCTTATTTTCCTAATATAAACTTTCAAATTGTTTTTTTTTTTTGAAATTTGTATTGCTATATTTTTCTATTTTTGAAAATTTCGAAAAATTTTATTCGCTATTAACAATTAATTAATTTAAACCACTTTTTGATATTGATTTCTCTTCGTTCTCTTCGTTGGGTTCAGGCCCGACTCGCTGCAAATATTTGACCGGTATTATATAATATGATTCCTTCAGGCGAAGACAATGGGATACCACCCCTGTGAAAAATTTCCCCAGGAAAATTACAAAGAAGAGGATGCTCTCCATAGTAATCACCGACGCTTGTAATCGAGCGATGGTACTTGAAGAAGATAAAAAAAACATCTAATAATAAAATATTATAATTATTTTTTTGTTTAGAAACGAAAAATAAGGTAAAAATATCTAAAGAGAAAAAATTACATTTATTTGCCTAGTTATTGAAATGTGAACTTTTGATAAAATAAATAAATAATAATAATAATAAAAACAAGAAAAGAATACAAAACTTCTTTGTGTTGGGGGGGGAGGGTGAAAGTTACCCGAGGTTTTTATTATTCTTTTGTGATGATTCCATATATAATAAATGTGTATCGATTCTTAGTTTCGAGATTAGTTAATAATTTAATATTTCATGTCAATAATTTATAAACGCAAGAAGGGGTCAGACGGCCGTGTCCCTCACTTGCACCAAACTTGTGTCAAAATTGAGACAACACCTCCAACCATTCATCCTTAAACTTTTTTCCTTCTAAATTTCTCTACATTTTTTTTTTTTTTTTGAATATGAGACGCCAGTCAACAAAAGCAGCCAGTAGTCGCTTATTTTGAATTTTCCATCTTTGTTTCGTTTCCAACGTTTGTCGTTTATTATTTAATGTTGACTTGTTGGAATATATGGCCCCCAAGACAGACAGACGGGACAGACAGGTGCTCCTCGTGTCAGATCAATATATGTATATAACACTCGTCTATGAATGTAACTTGTTGATCATTCCCTAGAAAGATATATTTTCCTTTAACTCTTCGATAACCAAGTCCTTAAAACGTACATAAGTGGCCAAGCAAGGCTTTAACTCAGCTAATAATATTTTTGAAACGGTTGCCGAACGAAGCTTGATTATTTAACTGGATATTGAATTCCTTCAAAATTTTGTTTTTCCATTGCGGGATACACGATTTCAAAATTTCTAGAGAAACTTTTAACTAGTTATTATCAAAGATATCAGCGTCTATTTTATATAATTAAATTTAAAAAAATCACGACATAGATTTTAAAAGATTTTATTAATAGTCTATTTTACTTTAGAAAAGAACCCTAATAATTTTTAGAAAATAAAACCGACTTCAAAAAATAATAAGAACTAAAAAAATCAAAAAAATGCACTACACACAACATAAAATAATTATCTAATTTATTTACAACTAAACGACGAAGTTTTTCCATGAAATAACTTTTTGAAGTCAGTACCAAACAAACTATAAAAGCGAGATTACTAGATGTTGTCTTCATTACCCGCCAAACGTACTAAGTACGATCCGTCGAGTACGATTCATAAAATGTATATTTTTAGTACCGACTTAAAAAATGATTTCATGTAAAAACTTTGTCGTTTAGTTGTAACTAAATTAAATAATTACGAGGGGTGAACCGCGATTGGAATTAGGTGTACTTTGGAATTATTTGGAATTCATTAGATAATCTATTGTCTTCTACTTGAAAATGAAAGTGGAAGTGGAAGTAGGTGTACACGATTTTAGGTCGCCGTTCACCCCTCGGATAATTATTTTATACTGTGTAGTGCATTTTATTTTATTTTTCAGTTCTTATTATTTTTTTTGAAGTCTGTGGTTTTTTTTTTTAAATTATTTTTATTATTCTCTTTTTAGTCATGTTAACAATAGTGACTTAATAATACTATGTACATGATAGGTAGGCGGGTAGGCTGCCTTCCTTGCAATAAGAATGCTTCGAACAAATGAATAGTAAAATGATTATAAAATTAAATTAATACCATAAACAGAGAAATTCTCTCGAAATGTAGGCGGTTTTTTTATAAAAGATTTTAATTTATTATAATTTCCATTATTTGCTCTTAAGAATTGAAGATTTCAGTTATTTTGTCATTGATCATATCATCAGAACTTGACCAAATTAAAATGGGACCACCTCTACGGTACCCCTTTCTAATAAAAAAAATAATGGAAATCGGTACACATGGTAAAAGGCTATCGCTGAATATACTAAAAAAAATAGATTTCGACGAATTGATAACCTCCACCATTTTTTGAAGTCGGTTAAAAATGGAAATTTCCCAGTAAATTAAATTCACCAGGCCCTCGGTATATAAACTCTCTCTCTCTCTCTTTCATTTACCCCTTATAAAGCGCTTGAGTCATTCCTCTAGGCACCCTACAGTAATTAATAATAAGTATTGCGAAATTGAATTAGAAACAATGTAAGATGTTGACAGTGTTCTACTTTGTATGTAGTTTTCGTTAAACAGTGATTTTTTAATCATTTAGCGAGATTTAGGCACACATCTTGAGGCAAGCAGCCACTTAGCTTATTAAGTCTTTCAGTGATATCAATTTATGAAGCATCTGGCTGGCTTGTTAGCTTTTAGTGAATTATAGATGGATTCGCTTGCCGATAGCTGAGCGTTGATAAACCAATAACATTCATCATTCTAATAAGATTGATTGGAATATTTAATAGAGCCGCCACATCCACACACACACACACACATACATACACAGATTAGTAGTAGTAATGCTATCAAACTAAGGAAGTCGAACGAGATAGGTAGATAGATTATACAGGCCGGGTGTTTTACGAGTTTTAACCCTTTTATTTGTGTTACGCCCAAAAGTTATGTTAGTATATTATATTGGGTCGATTAGCTGTGCTTACGTTTCAACGTAAATCAATTGATAAAAAAAGAAAAGGAAGTGAAAGAGAGAAACGACGTCGACGTCCAAGGTTCGAGGCGTATCTTGTTGTTTGTCACCCATTTGTTACATCCGACGTAAACGATTCATTCATTCATCTGATTACATTTCAGTGCTTTCACTTTTTAATGTTTTTTGCAAACTAATCTTTTTCGATTAGAGTTAATTAATCTTAGCATTTCATAGAGAGGATTAAAAATAATAATAATAATAATTGGATTATGAATTGAAAACTTTTTCCAAGACGGTAAAAATAAATCAATGAATACTAAGTTGCGAACGGTTTGAGATAGTCTTTTCAATGGTTGTGGCAAACTAATCTTTATCGTTAAAAGGTAATCAAATTAATTACACAGGTCTACAAATTTTTTTGAAGTGATAACTTCTTTTGGGAGAGTAAACCGCTTCGTTACGTAACGCGTTACGGCGCCAGTCTGGCTGGCTTCCCCTTCTCTCACAGCGGTATTAATTTTCAGCAACGCTCATAGAATTTTCTTTAAAAAGAGGCTTGTCGGATGTCAGATTAGAACCTGAGACCTCTTGCATGAGAGGCGAGACACTTTACCACTAGACCATAGAACCATTTTAAAAATTTTTGCTTTTTACTTTTACTAAAATGAATATTTTTGAATTAGACTTTATTATTAAGTGTGGAAATAATTGAATATATTATATATAGCTATGTATTTTATAAATAGAATTTATTGAATATATTTTATAGATAAAAGATTTTATGAATAAATAACCTTTCCTTACATTATCATATTGATATACATAAAATTTAAGTAATAACTTAAGCTTTCCTCAAGTTAAACAATTTCAATATTAAATTGTTCAACTTAGATTAGTTTAAGTTATCACTTCTGTCGCGCGTCCCGAGACGCACACATATTTTTCCTTGTCCTAAGATTTATTGAATGATTTTTTATTCAGTGTGGATCAAAATAAAGGAAAAATACATATATTCCATATAAAGTTTGCTTTTGTAGTGGTTATAATAATAATAAACGACGAAAAAGGAAATTTTGAGATATTTCGAGTCCCATTGGATATTAAACAGCAATATTTGAAATCAAAATATTTTGTTAATGTAATAGAATACAAATTCCTCTTCGATTTTTAAATTACCACTTGTTTTTAGCTCAATTATAACTCGAGTTATAACAAAAAAAAACTAAAACTACGTGATTATAAAGGAAAATAAACATAGATAAAAACATAAGGTCTTAGTTTTTTAGTTATAACTCGACATGAGCTAAAAACAAGTGGTAATTTGAAAATCAAAGAGGAAGCTTTTTTCTATTACGTCGACAAAATATTTTGATTGCAAATATTGCTGTTTAATATCTAATGGGACTCGAAAATAGGTCAAAATTGCATTTTTCGTCGTTTTGACTGATAGTATCTCTAAACTCTGACCTGTTGTAAAAAATCGAGAAATTGCATGAAAATCAGCTTATGAAACTCTACTGGAATCCATTGTTAGGTTTACGGGTACAAATTTTTGTCGGCCTGTGTTATTCTTGCTATTTCATAGAGAAGATAAAAAAAATAATTGGACTAAAAATTGAAAAACATTTTCGACGATAGTAAAATAAAATATATTTGAATAGTAGTGAGCCGGCGAACGGTTTGAGTTAGACTTTTCAGTGGTTGTGGTAAACTAATCTTTTTGATTAAAGTTAATTTAGTTAATTATTCTTAGCATTTCATAGAGAAAATTAAAAAAAAATGGATATACAAATTGAAAAACATTTTCCACGATAGTAAAAAATAAATAATTGAATAGTAGTGAGTCTGCGGATGGTTTGAGCTAGACTTTTCAATAGTTGTTGCAAATTAATCTTTTTCGATTAAAGGTAATCAAGTTAATTATTCTTGACATTTCATAAAGAAGATTAAAAAAAATTGATTAAAAATTGAAAAGATTATTTTTCCACGATGGTAAAAAAATAAATAATTGTAGAGTAGTGAACGGTTTGAGTTAACTTTCCAGGGGTTTCATTTTTTAATGGTTTTGCATACTAATATCTTTTCATTAAAGTTAATTTATCTTAACATGTCATTGAGAATTAAAAAAATGAATTAAAATTGAAGACACTAAAAAATAAATCAATGAATAGTGAATCTGAGAAAGGTTTGAGCTAGTAATCTGAATTTTGATGCAATATATTTATATACACAACAAATATACACAAACACAAATACACTACGTTTCGATCACTAAATCTGGGGTCGATTGAAGTCCACGAAAAGTTTCTTCAATAAAATACAAATGCTCTCGAAGTACAGCCTAAGACTTATAAATTGATTACCTGGGGGATAAAGGTAACAGAATAGATGATATCCATGGAAAAACATAACACGAGGAGGAAACCTGAATTGGGCTACTTGGCGTTCACTAAACCGATTGATACAAACATTTTGAGAATAGAGCGAAATTTTTACGCCCTATTTTTTGTGACCTTTTGTTTTTTTCTTATTCCTTTTTAAAGCAACTATTTTTCCAAATTTTCATTGACAAAGAGAGAATTTTCCAGAAACGTTTGGATATTTAATAAACGTTTTGAGATTGTTTTTATAAAATAACTATATTTATTTAATAAGGTTTGTTCTAATCAGTTCTCAAAAACAAAAAATTTTGTATAAGAACTTATCGTTCATAAGTTATCGTTTGATTCAAACAGACAGACGCTGAGGAGAATTAAGAAAAGCATGGATTCAAAATAATTTCCACCACATTTAGGTAATTTTTTATGAGCAAAAGAAAATTTAACACTATTAGGACATACTCAAATCAAATTAAATTTGAAGCATTACTAAAGTTCAAGGGAATTATAAATCATTTTCAAATTTATCTTTGAAAAATCTCAGATCATTAGTGGGATCATCAAAACTTTATTTATATATACTCGTGGGTTAAAAAAGATATATAGGAAATAGACAATACAAGTTAAAGCTAACAATATAATTTATTAAGACTGGTGAATATAAAAATATTGTTATATATTACAAACATTGACGAAAAATGTTTATATATGGTACCTATTATATAAATCTGAAAAACAAGTAAAGGGAGCGTTCATTGTCTGCTGAAACAAAAGTATTGTTGTTGTGGTATTGTAAATAAAAGAGTCGAACGCGAAGAAAGAAGAATAGAGTGCAGGTCAAAAACGGGGTAAAGAGAACCTCTTTGTGGAAGACAGTTAAGTTGAATGGCCGGTCTTAAACCAAAAGACACATGTTTACACGTAGAAGAAAAAGAAAGACAAATCAATAAGAACAATATCCGGACATTGAGTTCATTTGGCAAATTCAGGAATGCTAAGATCAAAAAAATAATGGCTCAGGGCTAAAAAAATTATGTGATATTGATATTTTGAAAGCAATGTTTCAACTTAATTTTGTTTGTAATTTTTGAATAATTTTCAAATTATGAAGAATTTTATTGTTTGTTCATTGGGCTCGTAAGTGAAACTGGTTGTAGACCCACAGGGGTCAGCAAAATAGTGGCAGTTTTACAAGGTATTTCCAGGAAGCAGGTTAACACTCACAGGCGGAGAACTTCGGGCTCAAAAATGCAGAAAACATCATTTTTTGAATAGCTTTAGTGAGATTTTAAGGCTATGTCATACATAAATCTATAGGCATAAATTAACAATTTTTATTTAACTTGATTATTAATTACTTGAGTAACGTAACTCGAGTAACGTAACTAACGTAATAAGTCTTGGAAAAGTATTCAAGTTTTTAACAATAAATAAATATCACAGAAATAAAAGGAGGACTAAAAAGGGCGCGGATAGAATCATCTCGCTTCTTTTAGAGCAAAATGACCAGACACTACAAGGTTGCCAAATATAAGTTCAGGCCTGTTTCAGTATATTATAGATTAATTTTTTAATGGTCTTTTTGCACTTGGATCAAAAGGATACTCATTATACCGTATAGAGAAAAAATATTCAATAACTTCACTTAAATTCAGACAAAATTCTAAAAAGTAAAAAATTTCTGTACCTCTAACTACCAAGGGTACCAAGTCCTGAAAAAGTTTTTACTTTTTCTTACATTTTTAATTTAAATGATCGACACTGGAAAATAAACTTAATCCTTTTAATCTTGAGTTATATAGTACTGTTGTTCATATTAATTAAGAAAAATAATGTCAAGTGAATATCATTAATTTTTAAGGATTCAGGTTCTTGAAAATAAGTTTCATAAAAAAATATGAATGAAATGTTGATGAATGGCTAAAAAAGAAAAGAAGTACAATTGAAAAGCTTTAAATTCATATTACTTAATTTTCTATTTTAGATATTCAAAAGTGCATTATATTTGATATAAATATACCAGCTGCGAAGCCTGCCTTTTTCCTATTACAAAAATTAATAATAATTTTTATTGGTCCATTTTTTACGAATATACTATATTGTAAGAAATTATTGTAATAACTGCGAATATTTACATAGATTAATAGATTGACTTCATAAAAATACATATAAAATTTTTGAAATTAAACATTTCTGTGAACAATATACCTATATAATCTCAAATAAAAAAAGATCGCATGCGGTTATTAAAATAAAAGTTGTCAAATAAGATAAGAAAGAATATTCTTGACTTGATTCACTTGAGAAAAAGTGAAAATAAAATTTGATCTCGTGTCTTCTCGGGTCGTGTTAGGGGTTAGGATATCTTTCTCTCTTACCATTCAGGTACGATCCCGTCCATCATCCATTCCAACCCGACCACCGAGGGACATCGCAGTCTCCGCTTTTTGATTATCCAATTGATAATCAAGGCTTAAAAAATAATTTACTGTTTAGATATTACTCTCCCAAGAATATATATTTTTATACCTATCCTATGCTGGGGAGCTTCGCCCCCACCCCCGGAAATAGACTAAATTTCATCAAAATAGCAAGATTTTTTGCGCATTTGTCTGACATTTTGTTCCATACATAATCTCAACATTTGCTCTACACAATAAAGTAAAAATATTGTCAATTTTAGAATAATTAATGTGTTTAAATGAAAATCTAAATCTGGAGCTCTTATTGGTATCCTTTATATTTATTTCTTTACGAGGATACAGAAGCTATTTTTTCTCTTAGGGGTAATTTTACATTCAATGAATTTTAAAATGTTCTACTGAAGCAGAAATGTTCAAATAATATCCTTCGGGGAAAAATAGTTTTCTTTTGATTTCTAAAAGCAATAAAATGACAAAATATGAAAATATTTCAATAAATGTGCAATCTGAATGGTACAAGAATTCGCAATATTACACAAAATCTAATATTAAGTATTTATTTAAAAAGAAAGGGAATCATACCCTCCAAATTGTACAAGCAAAAATAAAATTCATTGATCAAATAAATAAACTTAGTTTCTATATTTACTAAATTTAATTGAAGACTCGTATAATTAAGTTGTAAGGTCTTTGGTCTAAGAAAAAGAGCGATAAGTTAATGAGTAAAGTAATGCTTTTAATTAAACATAGATAAGGCGCTTCGGATAGAGTTTACTCGGGATCGAATCTCGCCTTAGTCAAAAGAGTTTTCATCCTTGACAAAAATACAGTGTGCCTCACTAAATCAAGGGGAAGGCAATGTGAAAACACCCTTATGAAAAAAGTTTCCCAAGAAAATTATAATGGGAAAGGTACTCGCCGACGCTCAGAATCGAGTATGGAACTTTACGGGGATTCGGGACTGTTGGAAAATTCCCAGATTTTTATCATTGATGTAATAAATATTTATTCCCGAAATTTGAAGTTGATCGTCTAACTCATTACCGAGAAATAAATTTTTGAAAATTGTTCTTTTAACAGGGAAGTAAATGGACCGAGCTTTTAAAAGAGCTATAGCTCCTATACAAATTATACCATTTTCAAGAAATTTATTCAGATCAATAATTCAACTTTTATGAATCGAATGATCCACTTTTCAATATATTTGACAGTCTAGTTAATTAGTTATTCATAAATGTAAAAAAAGAAGTTATTTCCAGCCAACAGAATATAACAAAAGCACTAGAATCTCAATTCTATTTCTTGAAATCGTTTTTGTGCTAAATAAATGTTTTTATAATGAGAAAAAATTTATCTCAATATTCTTTTTATTAATATTATCAAAACTAGATTTTTATCAAAAATTAACCTCATTATTAACAATTTTTTTTATTAAAAAATTTAGTAGGCAGACGTTGTCACTCTGGAGAAATACAAAAGATTTACAATAGCAATTTTAGATTAAATTTTTCAATTTTAACGCACAGATACCTTCGACTCCGACCCAATCCCTAAATCTATTCTTATTTTCACGATATAAGGGTCCGCCGCTGACTAACTACAGAGATTAAAATAAAACTTTTCCTCAATGCGGCGGCTGTTTCAGAAGTCGCATTCAACAATAAAAAGGTATGATCAAGCTTCAGGTTATTTGATAATAACTAAAATATTTCTAGATTTAGACAACATATTGCGTCTTACCTCTAGAATTAAAGTTAGCTGAAAATGAACTAAGATATTTATTTTGTTCTTTGAAAACTTTGTTTGTTGAAAAGAAAATATTCCTTCTCTTCTCATTTTTCTTATAATTTACGAGAATAATAAATAAGCACTTAGTAGATCCTTTTTTTGTAGTAATAAAACAGTTTTTAAGATATAACTAAGTCAATTAAGTTTCGTAATTAGAAATAAATTACACTCATTATTGGACGAAAATTGACATTAAACTAATTGAGTAAAAAAAAGATTAAAATATATGTATGTTAAAAAAACACGAAAAGGGTGTAAATTATTAAAAATTATAAAAATGATCATTATGTTTTTTGAATGTAAGATGAAATATATTTCATTCATAATTTTTATTGCTCTGTTTCCTTCGGAAGTCATGGTAGAAACTGAATAAAAAAAAGACAGAGAAACTGAGGGAGACGAGCCTGGGGATTATCTTCCTGGTGAAATCATTTCCACACGTAATTTTGGTTGAAGAAAATATTATTATTAATAATAATAATAAATTACTATAATTTTTTTCAATAATATCAGTCTCAATAGGGGTATTAAAAAACTTGTATTATTTATGAAAAAAGAAAAAACAAAATTTTGAAGGAGACAATAAAAGAGTGTGTCTTCTGCTGGAATTATAAATTTTATTTATTTATAACGATAGTTATAAATAAATCGTTATAAATAAATAAAATTTATAATTCCAGCAGAAGACACACTCTTTTATTGTATCCTTCAATATATAAATATTATGCTAGTCTCGGAACAAAAACTTTCAATTTAAACAAAATTTTATTAATGAATATTGTTGGAAATCGTGGCTGTGATGGTATGGATTGAAGAGTTATATCAGCAAAAGTAAGGACGGCGGAACCGTGGGGTCAGGGGGGGGGTCAGCTGACCCCTGAAAATTTGTCAAGGGGGTCAGCGGACTTCCTAAAGAAAGAACTTTTACCGTTACTTTACCCAAAAACAACTTTATTTTATTAACTTTTGAACCTAAACTCAAGCATTATAATTACAAACAAAAATTTGAAGTCTTTTTTTCTTTCAGTTTTCAATAAAACTACAGCTTCAAACTGCTTAAAAATGGGTTAAATTGTACGAATTTGCTTCAAACTCTTCTGGGGGGGGGGCAGACTTCCCGTTTTCTGGGGCTATTCCATACCCCCCAGACCCTCCGGTAGGCCTACATCACTTTCCAAGTTAAGACCCCCTGGCCTAAGAACGTTCCGCCGTGCTAGTGCACCGGGTACAATAAAATTCCCAGAGTAACACGTTTCGGGGTAAATTTTATTGGGCCATCTTCAGTTATTAGGACAATAAAATTTAGGGCAAAACCTTTTACTATAGGAATTTAATTGTTCCTGGTGCATCCCTAGTTTTATTAATGAATTTAGATATTTTGTTTTTGTATAAAAAATTTTTTGTGTTTCTTTTCAAAGAGAAAATAAGCAGGGGTCCTATCTTCTTGACTCACCACCAATTTCATGAAAATTAAACCCCTCCCCCCACACCTTGTATATTATCTTATATCCACTTCTAAAGAATTTGAAGAGGTTTTTATTACCTTGAGTTTTTATTTTTAACATATAGTATAATGCTTATTTTACAACAACCCCCCAAGAAATTTCAATGCGCACTCTGCGTCTTAACATCCCCCTTTGTGGGCAAGAAATGTGAAGTAAGAAATGGTGGATCTAGTTTACTCGTGACCAAATCTCGTCTTAGAAAATTTTTCATCTTTGTCAAAAATGCAAGGCATCTCACTAAGTTCAGAAGAAGGCAATTGAAAACCACCCCTGCGAAAAAATTATCCAGAAAAATTACTATGGAGAGTAATCGCTGACGCTCGAAATCGAGTATGTCACTTGAAGACAAAAAGGATTTTGAAAAAAATGAAGATATACCTATAGTTAAGGAAATAAAGAGGTTATCCTTTGTTTGATATAAATAAATACCTATTTAAAAATGGATATTTTATATAGAGAAGTGGGTTGTTATTAAAATGTTCGATCGAATAATCATTACTGACATTTGCAAATGATTAAATTATGATTATTTTTTAAAAATATTTCCTAATAATCCGTATTTAATCTTCATTATAATTGTATATTACCTATTCATCTAAATAACATAACTAAACATATAGTTTTATGTATAAAATCTCTCTATAATAGAGGCTTTAGGAAGGCAGCCAGCCAGCCACCCTTTATTTCCCTAATTCACCATTTTATATTATTAAATATTTTAAATCTTTCTATGTTTGATAAATTTCATTACTCATGTTTTTTTTATGGGATCGTAAAATCTTTTCGCTTGGCATTTTTTGGTCTTATTAAACTATGGATCTTACTACAATCTTATTTTATACCGCATTAAATTTTTTCTTTGCTACTATAAGTTTTTAATTAATATAATTAAAAAAAACAACAATATTAAAGGTCAAGGATAGACGTAGATATAGATATTTCATGCAGTGTAAGATAAAGGAATACATATTCAAAATGTCCAAGATCAATAACAATAACAAGGAAAATGTCCATTTTGGTTGAAAAAATTAATTCAATTGTAGGCTGTTTTTAATGATATAATTTGTATGTTTTAATCACCTACACGACTTGTAGGAATATTATAGGATTTTTTTAATATTGATGAAAGAAGGAAATATACTAGAAAGTGGCAACACCTGGCACCTGCATCGTGAAAAGGAGACATATTTCAAGGCTTGGGTCGAAGTTTAAGGTACTTGGAAATTCAGGTCTTGAAAGACGCCGGAAATGAGAGAGTTGCAGTCTCTAAAAAAGTCTTAAAGTTAAATAAGTTGACGAATGCTTTGTTTGGTGAGTATCTATTTAATCGCGAAATGTTGAATGTTTGGAAATCCCACTAATTTTTCATTAAAAATGTTATTATACTAGCTACAAAGCCCGCCTTCGGCGGCCCCTCTTGCTAGAGAGGAGGCTACGCCCCCTGGACCCTCACCCCTTCCCAAAGATACCCGCTTTGCTCCAAGGGCAATAATTTACATTATTTCACCCCCCCCCCCTTTTTGGGTGGTTTTTGGGGGGAATTTTCTTAAACAAACGTTGTCAGAAATCACATTCTCTACAACTTTAGAGATTTTAGAGTTAGGAAGTTTAGGAGTTATTTGATGATTTCCATTAGTGCGCCACAAACCCCTTTTGGGGTCAAAATATCAAAACGTTATATAGCAATAAACATAAGCTAGATGACATCTGATCCAAATATGAATTTTCATAATAATCCCTTGACCCGTTTTTACGTGAATCGTGAGCAGAATTTGCGAGGAAACCACGCAAACATACAGACAAACATACAGGAATTTTATTTAGGGTGTTTTTCGTTCATAATTTGCTTGAAATGTGTGAAAGCAAAATGTGGCGTGATTTGGACCAAAGTACAGACAAAACCTAAATTTTATAAATATAGATTTTTGAAATTAGGAAATTTAATTAATTAGAGGTATTTTCTATCGAAGAAGGAATAGTAGAACTCAATGCGGAATGCAAAGGTATGCCGAAATATAAATAAAAACCACAAATTTCAAATAAAATAATTTATTAGAGGTCAGTTCATTCTCTTAAAAAATCCGACGATTCGGAGGATCGTCAGGGTTTAAAAGGGTCAGAGAAGGAAGCTCCATGTATGTTAATATTATTTTTAATTTCAATTAAATTCAAAACTTTGTGGAGTTGATGATGGTAGGAGTGTCGTCAAAAAATTAAATTTTATTCAATTCTCGATGCAAATAAAATATGGCCTTTTTAACCTGAATTCAAAGTCTAAAATAATATTAATACTATATATTGCTCTTAGCTAAAACAAGATACTACTAGTAGCACAATGTTTCAAACTATATAGTAACTATATAGGGACTATATAGATTCTCGAAATCTATATAGGCACTATATAGTTACTATATAGTTTGCAACATTGTGCTACTAGTGTAGCACTAAAGATTAATCTAGGAAAGCTGTCCGCCTATATCTCTGCAACTAAAAGACGCCTCTGGAACGTTCTAGCCTACTCTACAGGAGTCCTTGTTAAATGAATATAGTATTTTTCATAATGTTTAAAATTTGACGGCTATCTCCCATCAACTCATTTCAATTTTTCTAAATAGCAGTGGCGGCGTTAGGGGTGGGTTAGGCGAGCGCCTAACCTGGTAAAGAGAATTTAAGCAAAAAATATTAAAAAACCGAGTTGGTAAAATAAAAAAGAGGTAAACCATCGCTTTCGATATTATAGAATTTTAAAAATATAATAATTATACATTATACCCTAAAGTATTAAAGAATAATATTTAAATTATACAAAAATCTGAATTACCCAAAATAATGCACATTTTTGCTGCCCATCTCAGGGCTCACCCTCCAAATTTTTCTACCAGGCGTCGCCTAAACGAAAAGAGATATCCACTAAAAACCGAACACACAGATAGAAATACACAAGCGTATAATTTGCTTTAATATAGAAAAAGTGTATCTACACCTAAAATGTATTCACAAAAAGATGGCTTTCAAATAAAAAAATTATCTAAAACGCAAATAAGGGAAAAAAGAATTGAAAATATTTAATCTTTCTATGGAAATGAGTTTCTTAATGTTTAAATTAAAGAGGAATTCAAAAGAAAATATAGAAATCAAATCAAATTGAGAAATTATCTTGAAGGAAATAGGCAAGTAAAAAGAATTATAATTTATTTATTCAAATTTCTTTGGAAATGAACAGCTAATCAATCAGCAATAGCTTTTTGATATTATTATAATAAATACAGAAGATTACAGATATCAGACTCTTTTTTTATTAAATATATTTTTCAATGATAAGAATAAGATAAGTGTAATTCGAAAAATTCACATACACTCACTGAATATAATTTTCCATTCAATTACCTACTATTAATTAAAATTATTTTTCTCAATTTTTATTAAGTTATTAATTAAAAGTAATTGAATGTAATGGAAGGCAGCCCAGAGGTAGTGAGGAAAGAAAAAATTAACATATATCAAATAGGGTGTAATTTATTGGAATCCTCCCTCCCTTTCCTTTCAAACCGACGTTTCGGAGGATTTTTCCCTCCTTCTTCAGGGTTTCAAAGGGTCAATGAATGAAACAAATAAAAACTACCTCTGGGCTGCCTTCTATTACATTCAATTAAAGTTTCTACCAGTCCGTCCGTCTCTCTCCAGAGAAAATTTCAATGCAAAAAATTAAAAGTAATTTTTTATAAATAGCACTTTTCTGTGGATTGGATCTCCATGAACCAAACCTTTAAAGTATTTTATATTTATTTAATTCTTTAATATATTGCATTAATTAGAAGTCGGCGAAACGAGGTAAATACCTCAAGTGGAATAAAAATTAAAATTTTGGGAGTAAATAGGGCTATATACATATCCCCACCAAAATGATAATTCTAAGTTGTGGTATACTTTGTGTTGTTATTTATTATTATATTGTATATTATTATAATATTATTGTTATGTATTTGTATTATATGTGTATTATTGTTATAATAGTTGTATTTTATTGTATTTTTGTTGTACATTATTATTTTAGTGTTTTATATTGTATTATATTGTTAAATTTTATGATTGTATATTATTATTGTATTGAATATTATTATTGTATATGTATAGCTGAAATAAAATAGCTAATAAAGAAATGATTATTATTATTAATAGAAATAAAAAATTTAAATTAGCTAAAAATGCATGGAAATCGATTGAAGCCCCAAGTCAGTAATCAAATTAATCTTTTTTACTTATGGAAAGTGGTGTAGGTTTTAGGTGAAACATGATGTTAGTTAATAGAGTAAAGGGTGTGTAGTTTCACAGTGAATGAAATAAAACTCAAAGAGGTTTATACAAACTCAATATATTTCGGATTATTAGTCCATCATCAGGAGTTTACAAGTTAATACTGGTATTAATTATTAAAATTAGGTATTAACTTGTAAACTCCTGATGATGGACTAATAATCCGAAATATATTGAGTTTGTATAAACCTCTTTGAGTTTTATTTCATTCACTGTGAAACTACACACCCTTTACTCTATTATTAAATTAATCTAAAAAAAAACTAATTTTTATTATATTGTAAAAAAATGAAATATTTCTTCAAAATCATAAGTTAAAAACTCTTCAATGAAATTTTTTCTATTAATTAGTTACTTTTCATTTTGGGGTAATTGTTAAAAAAATTTCCAGATTCCTATTATATTGATAAAATGAATTTATTAAATGAACTCACCAAGTCGGGAAATGCAAAGTTGAGATACTAGGAAATACTGAATATATATATATATATATATAACTAGAGAAAGGATAAATGATAAAAGTCCAAGCTGAAGAATAGAGCGGGCAGGGTAAAGGTTAGCGCTGCACTGGTTAAGTCCGTCTGCATGCGAACTTGCCGGAGGAATGGATCGGCCGAGTGAAATAGTGGAGTGATAAGCCCTGGCCCGAGCGAAAGACAAAGCAGCATTTATATAATAATACAAAAATAAATTATTCAAGCGTTCTGTTTATCACATATTACTAAATGGCATTTGTGCCTGTATTCTTTGAATCTGTATTTAAGTATCTATCTATCTACCTATATATCATGTCCGTCCCCTAGGAATTATTTGATTTTAACTCCTAAACTGTTTACTCTACGGCAATTTTCATTAGAAGCAAAGTTGTAGAGGATGTAATTTTTAACATTTGCATTAATTTTTTTTTTAATATAACCACCCAATGAGGGGAGGGACAAAAAAATGAAAATTCTAGCCCTTTGGTCCAAACACAACCAAATTTTATATACATATTCTGGGGGCCCCCAGAAGAGTATAAATGTAAAAACTAACCACCCAAAATGGGGGGGAGAGTCAAAAATGAAAATTATATTCCTTTAGACCAAACTCAACCAGACTTGTATACAATTTCTGGGGGCCCCCAGAAGACTAGAAATGTAAAAACTAATCACCCAAATGAGGGAGGAGGGTCAAAAATAAAAATTTTAGCCCTTTAGACCAACGGGCTTCCTCATAGCTTACAAAAAGAAGAGAAATCTCAACCAAAACTTTCTATGAAAAAACAGGCCAAGTTCAGAAAAAGTAGTGAAATCTAGTGTGTAGCCAAGTTAAATTCGCCAAAATAATTAAGTTGCGAAAATAGTATATCTCTCAACTTAATTATTCTTGGTGAATTTAACTTGGCTACACACTAGATTTCACTACTTTTTCAAACTTGGCCTGTTTTTTCACAGAATGTTTTGGTTGAGATTAGATATCAAAAATGAAAATTCTAGTCCTTTGGACTAAACAATCAAATTTTGTTTTGGAGGATAGAGGGTTTAGGGGTTCAAGGGGAGGGAACCCAAGGGGCGAAGCCCCTTAGTTAGCAAAAGGCCCGCCGAAGGCGGGTGTCGCAGCTAATATATCATAAAAATTAAAAGAAAAATTGAAATGTATTTCATATCTCAAAAACTTAGAGCAAATTTTAAAGATTGCCGATTTTTATTTGTTTGTTTATTTTTTGCCAGAAAATACTTCAGACTAGAAAGCTAAATTTTAGCGAAGTGGAGTAATTTATTAATTAAAATATGTTTAACGAATTTCATCTCAGATATAACAATTCACAACTCTCCTTTCATGTATTTTTTTTTTTTTAATTTATGCATTTTTTAAACAGAGAGAATTAAAGAAATGCTATTGTTAGCGTGAACATTTTAGCATCGAATTGAAAATATTGACATGCAATTGAAAAATGTTGTTATATATATATATTGGGAAAACTCTCTCTTTTATTTCTTACACGTGAAACAAATGACCTAGCGAATAACTTATAGTAAATAATAATTTTCGAAAAAATTATATATATATATATATATATATATATATATATATATATATATTTAATTTTTTTTATTTATCTACATCCTCTCTTTGATTTCCTCTTAAAAAGTAAAGACTCAGCTAAGTAAAACTTTTTTCATTTATATGAATAATTTATTTAGCAAAAGACACAATGTTCAATCTATTTGATATATAGATTACAACTTTGCTACTTTTGGGAAATTACTATGTTAATTTTATTTCGAGAAACACTACTAAGAATTTGAGAATCTTTTTTTGAAAATAGTTGGAGTGTTTTTTAAAAAAATCACCTCAGATTAAAATTAATCAATGTTTATTAAAATAGAAAGAATTTAATTTTTAGGACAAATTCTGCTCACAGTGAGCTTACTGCCCGGAAAGCATGTTAATTCTCAGGTTCGACTCCTGAGAG
The DNA here is from genome assembly GCA_024734495.1 of Forficula auricularia. Taxonomy (NCBI): domain Eukaryota; kingdom Metazoa; phylum Arthropoda; class Insecta; order Dermaptera; family Forficulidae; genus Forficula; species Forficula auricularia. The sequence continues at coordinate 70,112 of JALMQS010000250.1, read as the reverse complement.
GGTTGAATCACCCTCTGATATCCGCAATTTATTAATATTTCTACTAAAATTTTAGAATTTGTCCTAAAAATTAAATTCTTTCTCTACTACTAACAATATTAGATTTAACTTCGAAAGGGAGTATTTTCGGGGTGTGGTTTATTAAATACCTTAAAAATAAATTTTTAATTGAAATTATATAAAAATTATACTTAAATATTTTTGAAAAATTATTTATTTTTCTCCTAAAAGTTTTGACCATATCTGACTTTTAGTTAATTGAACTTTCGTTGTTTAATATTTTGATCATTTATAAAAAAATTTTTTTTGTAAATTCCCTTCTTTATAAATATCTACACGGTCTTTGATTTCCTCTTTAAAATTAACAACTCAGCAAGAAAAACTTTTTTAAATTTATACAAATAATTTATTTAGCAAAAGACACAATCTTCAATCTATTCCTTATAGATTAAAACTTTGCTACTTTGGGGAAATTACTATGTTAATTTTATTTCATAAACACTACTAAGAATATTACATTTAATTTCGAAAGGGAGTATTTTCGGCCCGAGAGGGGTGTGGTTTATTAAATAATATAGAAATTTTTAATGGAAATGATAATTCGTGGGTTAACCCTTTCAAGTTAGAGCTTGGGTGGGGATAGGCTGGAACAATAGTTGGAAGGTGGAAGCAAGCAAGGGGGGTTGCAGGTTGAAAAGCAAGGGTGGTTTGCACGCCCTGTGGCTTCTCTCTTCCATTCGCGATTGTTCCCGGCACATAAATATCATCCCCTCAGAGTAGGAAAAGGGAGAAAAGCATCGGAGTCACCCTCGAACGTCCCTGTAGGCCAGTAAAACCGAGGATGGATCGACCAAGAGCAAGACACCGGCAGCCATCTTCCTCAGACCAAATTGCCGTTATCAAATTTACTAAAATATAGAGAGACGCAACGCAACGAAACGGATGGCTCTTTGTTAACATTCAATGGAGTAACAAGTCCTGGCTAATAGAAATAACCGAAAGAAAATCGAATTGTACGAAAAAAGCATCGTAAAGCAATCCGGTCGGAGAAATAAAAACCAGAGAGCTTGTCTCTCTCTCTTTGTCTTTCTTTCATCTTAATCAAAAAGGAGGAAGAAACAAGAATTCATGTTCCATTGGGGGGACGGGCTGGTTTAATTTATAATGCAATATTAAGGTCACAATAAAAAGATTTCCAATTTAATTTCTGATAAATTCGCTTAAAAATATATTGAGCGATTTAAGATTTATGTGAAAAGAATTGTTTTTATTATTATGAAGTCGTATCAATTACTTACAAAATGGAGAGTAGGGATTTTAAGATGAAACAAGAGCTGCCAAACCATAAAAGGCTGATGATTAACATCAGGTACTTACCTACAACAAAAGAGAAATATATTTGATTAGTTATCGTTAAATTAAAAATTTATTGAGCATATTCTAATAGAGAAAATTTATGGTGGAGTAAAAAGATGTGGTTTATTAGGGGCAGTCCATAAATTACGTGACAGAGTAAAGGGTAAGGGAGAATGTCAGATTTATGACAAAATGTGACAGAGGGGGCCCGGAGATCTTAAAAATTGTGATGTCACATAGGTCAAATTGAGATTTTTTTTAAATTTTCAAATATATTTTTTAAATTTCAGATTATTATTTTTCCAACCTGAAAATGTTGGTAAAAAAATCTAGCACAAAAAAATTGTAGCAATTTTTAGCAAAAACCATTAATTTTTTTTTCAAATAAATAAACCCTTTTTCTTATAATTCATTCCCTGAAGATATTTGTTATGTCTAGTCTCATTCCGAATGATATAGATTATAATTATAAAGAATGTCGCATGCCAGTAATTGATAATTTAAGGAATTGGTGCACTATATTAGCAATAGTGAATAATGCGTTAAATGATATGAATAAAAATAAAGTTGAACTTAAAAGATATTAAATCCCTTTAGTTGAGTTAAATTTGTAAAAAAACTTCGTACAATTTTTTTAAATTATAGGGTATAAAAGTGATGTTGTGACGTCACAATACAGGGGGGCTCAATGAAAATGATTGTGACACAGGGGGAGATGGGGTCTAAAAATCTTGAAATTCGTGTTACGTAATTTATGAACGGCCCCTATGGGTGGAAAAAACTCAAAATCGTCGCCTTAATAAGAAAATTGTCTTTCTCTGTTTTGTAAAATTCTACAGGAAAGAAGAAAAACTATTTCTTTACGTCATTTGCTAAGTCGCTTTAGGTATATTTCTATCGGGAAACTGAAAATTCCGATAAGTTATCTGGAGAGTCTAAATTTAAACTAGCCACCGTAGTACAAAAAATTAAGCCACGCCCCTACCAAGGTTCCCAATAGTACGTTTTCAAACTATTCGGTATAATTGAGACATATATGAGTTTTTCCAATTATGGGTTAGATGTTATTCTAATAAAGGACAAATAAATATAATTTTCTCAAAAAAGAGACAATTTTTTAGATTTATCTCAAAATAGTATCGGCTAAAAACTACCTAGAATGGGCATTTTTTAATGAGAAAATCTCATCAGAATGCACTTCGTTAGACACCTATTTTTGGGGGTTGGTTTCAAGTGCTGGGGAAAAGTCTGTTGAAAAATTGAAGAAAATCGTCGAAACGTTGTGGAATCTGAGGAGATTTCCTCAATAAAAATGCAGGCGAAACTTATTTTTAGATAAATAACTAAACTATTAAATTTGTGAAAATATTTGTTTCTTTATCATGCCAGCTGCGAAGCCCGCCTTTGGCAGGTATCTTACTGGCTAGGGGCTAAGCCCCCGACTCCGCGGTGGTTTTTAAAATAATAATTTAAATGTCGAATTTTAATAAATTTTATTTCGCATCTGGGTTTTGAAAATTAAAAAAATCACGTCGACGATCGTCGCTCAAGACCGATTATAATAAGATATGCTTTTTTTAGGTAGTAACGTCGTGATTTTGCTTATTTTTTAAGTTTTAGCCATTTAAAAAAATACTAAATGGTTTTTTGCACGAGTATAATACTTCCCCATCCACTACAGACATAAAGGCAAAGTAAAATCACAACAATATCTATTTTAATTTACAAATAGATATGAGAAGTAGAAAAGTTTCAACTATAATATGATATCTAGCTTTTAAAATTTAGATATTTTGTTACACAAAACTCCCATTAGACTACGACTTTCTCCTGGATGCATTACCTACGCGGAATATTTTAAATCTCGACAGAATTGAATAGATAACTTGATATTCCGTGTCTGTACATTCATTCAGATACCACAACTATACTAGTTCTATTCTCAGTCAATATTGATGTTAAATGGTCCCAATTTTCTCATTAATATATCAAAGAATAATTGATACGTCAACAAAAATTATTTTGACCGCGCTGATTTGAAAAAAGATATTTTTATCTCGCGAGACTACTGCGGATTACGCTATTGGAGTCTGCGGAGTATTAAGTCTGGACCAAGAGAGAAAAAGATGTAATCCACTTAGCTACAATCCAACGTCATTTCGCGTATAGCCCGCTAGACATTCGGATGGATCACCGAGTGAATTTGAAATCTCAGATGTTATATACTCGATCTCCCAGTCCAGAGCGCTGGATCTATTAGCATGTATGTTAGATGCCTGCCATTAATTAACTGAAGGCTTTCTACATTTTATTCGATAGCGACTCTAATGTAGGGAATTTTGTCAAATATTGAGTGAAAATAATATTTGAACTTATATATTTCTAACTTGAAATAATGATATTAAATAAATTTTAATTTTCTCATTAATATATCAAAGAATAATTGATACGTCAACAAGAATTATTTTGACCGCGCTGATTTGAAAAAAGATATTTTTATCTCGCGAGACTACTGCGGATTACGCTATTGGAGTCTCCAGCGCTCTGGACTGGGAGATCGAGTATATAACATCTGAGATTTCAAATTCACTCGGTGATCCATCCGAATGTCTAGCGGGCTATACGCGAAATGACGTTGGATTGTAGCTAAGTGGATTACATCTTTTTCTCTCTTGGTCCAGACTTAATACTCCGCAGACTCCAATAGCGTAATCCGCAGTAGTCTCGCGAGATAAAAATATCTTTTTCAAATCAGCGCGGTCAAAATAATTCTTGTTGACGTATCAATTATTCTTTGATATATTAATGAGAAAATTAAAATTTATTTAATATCATTATTTCAAGTTAGAAATATATAAGTTCAAATATTATTTTCACTCAATATTTGACAAAATTCCTACATTAGAGTCGCTATCTAAATGTAAAAACTGCTTCAGATTAGTGTGGCATGCAACGCTCATGCTAACGTCTAGCGCTCTGAGACAAGGAAGTCGAGTATATGACATCTGATTTCAATTCACTCGGTGATCCATCCGAATGTCTAGCAGGCTATACGCGAAATGACGTTGGATTGTAGCTAAGTGGATTACATCTTTTCTCTCTTGGTCCAGACTTAATACTCCGCAGACTCCAATAGCGTAATCCGCAGTAGTCTCGCGAGATAAAAATATCTTTTTTCAAATCAGCGCGGTCAAAATAATTCTTGTTGACGTATCAATTATTCTTTGATATATTAATGAGAAAATTAAAATTTATTTAATATCATTATTTCAAGTTAGAAATATATAAGTTCAAATATTATTTTCACTCAATATTTGACAAAAATTCCCTACATTAGAGTCGCTATCGAATAAAATGTAGAAAACCTTCAGTTAATTAATGGCAGGCATCTAACATACATGCTAATAGATCCAGCGCTCTGGACTGGGAGATCGAGTATATAACATCTGAGATTTCAAATTCACTCGGTGATCCATCCGAATGTCTAGCGGGCTATACGCGAAATGACGTTGGATTGTAGCTAAGGTGGATTACATCTTTTTCTCTCTTGGTCCAGACTCAATACTCCGCAGACTCCAATAGCGTAATCCGCAGTAGTCTCGCGAGATAAAAATATCTTTTTTCAAATCAGCGCGGTCAAAATAATTCTTGTTGACGTATCAATTATTCTTTGATATATTAATGAGAAAATTAAAATTTATTTAATATCATTATTTCAAGTTAGAAATATATAAGTTCAAATATTATTTTCACTCAATATTTGACAAAAATTCCCTACATTAGAGTCGCTATCGAATAAAATGTAGAAAACCTTCAGTTAATATTGATGTTAATAAAACATGATAGTGTAATCGAAATGTTTTTCTTTCCCTATTTGTTTATGTTAGTTAATCAGGTCAGGTAACGCTTATGCGGACAAAAATACCACATGCGTGAAATTCAAATTATACATATGATAATTTTTTATTTTAAACTTATATTAATTTTAAAAATTTTAAGACCGGAGTTGATAATTAGGTCAATGATAATTACTATACTTTCGATTATTGATTTTGATATTCTTTCACAAAATAAAATACTAATTATTTATTTTAAGCACCTGTTAACGATAAAACTCAATTCAAAATAACTAAAAAAAAGAGAAATCAATACCAATAAAAATAATTTTTAAGAAAAAAATAAAAACCGACTTCAAAAAATTAAATGCAACAAATAAAATACACTAAAAGAGTATAAAATAATTATTATCTTATTTAGTTACAACTAAACGACGAAATATTAACATGAAATTACTTTTTGAAGTCGGTGCCAAACATATACCTTTTATGAATCGCACTCGACGGATCTTACTTAGTACGTTTGGAGGGTATGCTCGCTTATAGGTATAGTTTGTTTGGTACCGACTTCAAAAAGTAATTTCATGTTAATATTTCGTCGTTTAGTTGTAACTAAATAAGATAATAATTATTTTATACCTTTTAGTGTATTTTTATTTGTTGCATTTAATTTTTTGAAGTCGGTTTTATTTTTTCTTAAAAATTATTTTTATTTTTCTCTTTTTAGTGATGTTATTAATAGTGATCATATCATCAGAACTTGTCCAAATTAATATGGCACCATCACTAAGATACCCCCTTTCCAATAAAAAAAGAATCATCGAAATCGGTTCATAAACAAAGTTAGGCCTGAACAAACCTAACAAAAAAGGTCTAATACCAATAAAAATGGGACCAATCGGAAGCTAGACTGAACCCAATGAATTTTTTTTAAATCTGTTCACAATTGGCAGAGATATGAGAGTAACATAGACAAAAAAAAAAAAATTCAGTCGTATGAGAACCTCCTCCTTTTTGAAGTCGGTTAAAAAGTGGTTAATAGAGAATGAATTTTTTAAAAATTTAAAAAAAAATAGTAATTATCATAGGACTACTATCAACCCGGTCTTTTTTTGGCTTTTCGGCCTTTTCTAGCCATAAGCCAATTTACGATACTATTTATTTTTTCAAATTTGCCTCTACCCGGGGTCAGATTTTTGCCGGATGCCTTGAGTCGGATTCGAACCCAATCTTAAAATTTGTAGAATGAATAGAAGTTTATAATAAAAAATTATCAAAAAAATCGAAGAGTACATACAGTTTCAAAAAGAAGATTAAAATTTTCAAACTCAAAAATCGCATATAAAAACATGTTAAATAATTTCTTTGTATTTTTCTAAAAAGTATGTAAAAAAACAAAAATTGCAAAAAAAAAATTTTTGAATTTGGAGCCATTTTTGAAGAAGTTATGAGCAAAAAACCGATATTCGATAACTTTTAAACAGGTGATAAAATGTTTTTTCAAAATTTACCAAGAAGAGTTTTTTGATGGATACTAAAAAAATTCAAAAAATTGAAGGAAAACAAAAATTAAAAAAATTTTCAAACCGTCCTATTTGGCGTGGAATGGAATATATAATGTTTTATCTTCTACTTAAAGCTTCTTGACAATTATTTAATTGCTTTTTTCTTTTGTTTTCACTGATGAATTGAATTTTTGTTCTACCATCTTCCATGTTCTTGTTCTTGACAGACAAAATCTTCTATAAAAGCAACGAGACAATTTCCCACTATCACTAACACCTGCGTTTCACTTAACAATTTACTGAAGATAATCTGTTATTGGAAAAGTTAACCAAGTTTAATTCCAGATTTTTTCCCTCAAATAACTCAAAACAGCTAACACGATTATATTTAATAAAATGAACCAATATTTACGAGAAAGAGAGGTTGTGTGATTTTTTTCCAAGCCATTCATTCTTTTCGTGGGGCGTATTTCTTTGCTAGTTGATGTTTGAATTTTAATAAACTTGAGTTGTAAATCAAAATAGAAGTGAAAAGAACCCACAAGACTGCCATAAAAAAACATAGAAGCTTCAAGTTACTCTTTATACATTTTAATTGAGCTCTAAAGAGATTAAATTTTCATTAATTAATTTATAAATAATAATTTTGGCTTCGTGAAAATTTATTAAATTAGAAATTAGGACTAAAGATTCTTTGATCATTTTAAACGGTTGGCTGCAAAAAGAAGTCGAACATTAAAGCCGGACTACTCTGTATGTGTACAGCCTATTTTTCATGAGTAATTAAAGCATGTATGAGAGGTAGAGAGCATTTCAAAAGTGAAAAAGAAATTATCTTTAAATACATACAGAAATGAAAAGTATATGATCTAGGTCAGGGGTGTCCACCTTTTGGCTCACAGGGGCCACATTTGAAGAAAAAAATGTTCCGGGCTGCGGAAAAAATATACTAATTCTAAAGATTTTGTTGATCAAAAAAGATATTATAGTTAATAATAGTATATACATATATATATATAGGTTTTTAACTTTAAATTCGGACTTTTCCATATAAAATTCAGGATTTTAAAAATCAAATGCGGACTTTTTCGTATCAAATTCAGGATTTAAAAATCAAAATCAGACTTTTTCAAATCAAATTCAGAATTTATTAATAAACAGTTGAAAAAATAGAAATTAACTTTATTCATCTCTGAGATACAAGCTCTCAAAAAGTTAGGACCCAGACAGGACCATGGCAATACTTTCACATTATATTATATGATGATTCTATAATGTGAAAGTAAAAAATATCCTTCTAGTTTCAAGTCGATCTCAATTTTAACCTTTTGTCGAACAGCAATGAAAGTTTACCATCTAAATAACATGGGGTTTTGGATCTATCAATTTTTTATTCCGGCCAAAGTAATGGTTCAAAAAATTTGAAATTTTGGGGTCTATAACTTACTAACCCTAAGAAATAGCAATATTTTATCTAGCTGTAACTCCAAAATTATAATAGCGAATTTTTTCACTTTTATTCCCCAATTACGACCTTTCGACCAGAATTTGGACTTTTTCAGGTTATTAGATTTATTTCGAGCAAAAAATGCACGTTTCATAAATTTCACTGCTAACATTAAAAAGTATTTCATTAATTTATTTAGGCACTGAATTTGCAAACACACCAGTGCTTCAAAAAATTGGTTGATTGATTGATTTTATGACGTACTGGTGTGTCTACAAGGCTGGTGGCTAAATAAATTAAGGCATGTTTAATGTTAGCAGTCCGATTTATGATTAACGATGAATTTTTTTGCTGGAAATAAATCAAGAACCTGAAGAAGTCTATATTGTGGGCGAAACTTTGGGATTAGAGAATAAAAGTAAAAAAAAAAAACAATAATTGTTTGATTCTTTACATCTTGAATTCTAATTTAATTAATTCTAGAATTATACCATTGATTTTATCTAAAAAAATGTAGAGAAATTTATTCCCTATTTTTTACTTTATTTACCATACAGGGTATGGTCAAGTATTTGTAATCGTGCATGAAAAAAGTGGTTTTATTTCTTTCTTTATTTCTAAATATCTCAAAAACGGTGTTATAATATACTAGGGGTGAGGGGTGTAGTAAATGATTATAACAAGATGTATTATTTAATACAAGGTTTATTCAGTATAAGTACAGAGGCACGGTGTGACAGGGATCTCGGTCATAAGTCATCCGCCACCCTGATTATCAGAGATTCCTCACTTAAGTATAATTATAATCAGGTCAAGCTTTGCAATCTCAGCAATTACATAAGCCTAGTGCTTCCGCGTAGACTTATGTAACATGTCGAAAATGCATATCACAACACCGGCTGAAACTATTTTGATTAAAAAAATTGAGCGAAACCATGGCATTTCGCTCTACAAAAAAGCCCTAATAAGTAAACATCGAAAAAATTATATTTTTTGAGATAATTGTTTTGTCAAAATGTCTGTTAGTCTGTGCATTACCAAATTTTTCTGGACGAGCAAGCTCAAAAACTAGTCTGAATATCGAAACCAAATTTCACACGTAGTTTTGGTGCATTGAGATTAAGAACTGATTAGATTTTGGTGCATATCGATCCAAAATGGGTAGAGGGTGGAGGGGGGTTAAAAATTAAAAATCTAGGCCGTTTGAGCAAACTCAACCAAATTTTGTATACATAATCAGTGCACCCCCAGAAGTATAAAAATGCAAAAACTAACCGCTCAAAATGGGTTGGGGAGGGTCAAAAAATGAAAATCTTGGCCATTTACCTAACTCAACCAAATTTTGTATACATAATCAGTGGGATCCCAGAAGTATAAAAATTCAAAAGCTAACCCCCCCCCTCTACATGATTATAAATAATTTTAGAGGCCAGGTTGTATGATAAAGTCAAGTGGATGGCCACATCAGAACACGACAGCTTATTTTTATTTACCATAAAGAGTATGGTCAAGTATTATATATTTTTTCCTCAAAAAGTAAATATAAATTTTGTAGAAAATTTGATACTTATCCCAAAAAAAAAGATTTTAAATAAAATTAGCAAAATATGCTAGAAATGAAAACGGTTAAGTTTTATCATTACAACACGACGTGTTAAACAAAAATCATGTTATCTAGTTAGTGGTGTGGTGTATTAAATAAGAGGCAACTTGATTACTTCTATTTTTCTTTGAAACCGATTCTTTATTCTTTAAATCTGATCTGCCTCTTAAGGTGGTCGTCTTTAAGAAAGTAATGCTACTTCAGCCCCTCCACTTCGGATAAAGTAGAATGTCGTTTATCAAATATTGTATTAAAATCATTTATTAACGGCTGTGTCAGCTTGTTGTTGGTTTTGTTATTCCTTTTACTTGTTCGATATATTAATCCACTTTTCCTAATATCAAAAAATATTCCGAGCGTGTTTAGTACACTCATGACATTTACTTATTTCTTTTTAATATTAAATCTACATTCAAATCAGAGTAAATTTATTTATTTACAGTTTGTTTTTGTAAGATGCGGATTTAGTTTTTTCTAAAAATAATAGGGTCTAAACTCATGTCCTTTAGGTTTCATTTAACCTCAATCTTATTTCAGAGAAAGCTGATTTTCATAAAAATTATAGAAAACATTGGATTTGGGATTCTTAGTATATAAATAAGCCGGCCAAGTGCGTGTCACACTCCGCATATCGAGGATTATTTACCTTATATTTTCAAAAAAAAAAAATGATATATCAAATTCGTTTTTATTTATCGTTAATAAGGAGAGAATGAAGGAATTTGTGGAATTTTTTTAATATAAAGTTAATCCATTTCTAAACGTCGACGAGTACAAATATCACCCTAAAAATGACTAATTTTGAACTCTCTCGCACTGTCATTTAAAGTGAATTAAATAAATAAATAAATAAATAAAGCTTACTTTTACTTATCAAGGAATTCTATAAACAGTGATGTCTCACACCGAATTATAAAAAAAAATTATTTCTAACTCAACAAAATACTCGCTATATCCCCCCCCTATAATAATTCCATTAAATTTTTATTATAATTTTTGATTTCGACGAAAATGAATAACTACAAATAACTTCAAAATAATAATAATAATATACCTATGTAAATATCAACTTTGTATCTTATTTAGTGTATGAGCTACAATATTCTGATATACGGAATGACAGTCAGATCTAGTTTCGAAACTCATAGGGTTGCGTTTTACTTTTGAACGGAACTATTAAAATAAATAAATAAATTAGTAAAAACCTAACACTTGAAGTTCTTGATATACCTATCACAAAAATTATAGTCTACAAGAAGGATATGTATTTCTTGTGAAAATTTAACGAAATTACTAAATTTTTTGAAAAAAAGTCAAAAACAACTCCAAAGAAAGTGTTTTTTCTGATTGATTTGAACTAAAACCTCACACTTAAATCTCTAGTCGATAACAACCATAAGATTTAATTGTTTATCTCATGGATTTATTTACCTTTTTGAAGCTATCATGTTTACACAGGCAGCCCAATGTTTTTGGTTCACTTTTTAGCTAAGCAAATCACGTGAGGGTGTTATTTATTAGATCCGAGATCGAATAGATTCTTTTAATTATATATCAGAAGAGTTATTTTTATTCCCTCGGGAATCGAACCCGACTGCCAAAATTAGCAATCTGGGCCAAAACATAATTAAAAATAATCTATTTCATCTCGGATCTAGTAGATACCTAACACCCTCTTGTGATTTTCTTATAAAATTTGAAATCTATTTCTATCGGCGATTTGAACTTGAACTTACTATTTTCATGCACTTTTTAGCCTCTGAAAATCGCAAAAACGCATTTTTTTTTTTAGAAAACTCACACTCTAACTAATCTAATCTCAAAACGCAATTTTTTCATGAAACTCACACTCTAACAATAACATGTAAAATATAATTTTATTTAGAATTCGAAAACTCACTATCTAACTATAGCTAAAATTTACTACTAGAAATAACAAACCCACACTCAAAGCTAAACCCCGCAGCACACGAGGCTTTTTCCTCTAGCTCTGGTTTGCAATTTGGGGGATGTCGGGATCGAAATGACGTCACTGCTGTCTTCTGGCTAGCATGCTTGATTTAAAAGATAGGACATGTTCTATTTTCCGGCTTGGTTTTGAGTGGGAGCAAGCTGACAAAAAATTGTTAAAATAAGCCTCCGTGTGCAGCAGCCTTAATACACTACCGATTAGATTTCAAAAATTCACCCCTGATAACCATAAAAGCAAAAATATAATTCGAAATTTGAACATTGAAATTAGAAATCATAAAAAGTGAATTTTGGGGGATGCCATTTCAATATTCCACGTACTCAATTTAAGTAAAAGAATATTTGTGAATTATTATATTTGATGAGCTAGTTAGTTGATTAGATTCATAGGGTTTGTCCAGCCGGCCACTCTTGAGGATAATTTCAACTTCTTATCAAAATTTGACCCATAAATGATCCTTGGCTTAGCGAAAAAACCCGTCGAGAGTGCTCGTCTCTTCTTGGAACGCCACTCACCCTGAGATTAATGTCCGGGGTCTCTCATCCCCTTCCATCCCATCCCTTCTATCTTATCCCCGGGACAAAATTATCGGGAAATTTCTCAAGGCAAGTTGGCCAAGCCCCGAGCCCGGCCACGTGAGTGATTGCCACCCTCTCTGACGACATTAGGAGGGGGCAAAGAACTCGGCCGCTTTTTAGGATTTCCATCACATGGATGTCATTTCTATGCTTCATAACAGCACGAAAAAGTGCCCTGACAGTCCTATAAAATACACCCCTTCACCCCCACGCCCGGCCAAGTTAACGCCCATAAACAGGCCGCTGACAGCCACATCCAAGCAAGTCCTTACTCTTCTTCTGAAAAATATTTATAGGGTCTTTAACAAACAAATATATCAAAAAAAGTGGGGAGGTAGGTCTTGCCGTTTTGGGCCTGAACCTGATATGACCAAATAATTTAATTTATTATTTATTTGGGGCTGTTGTTATTCATTCAGCATGGAGGACATACTTAATTGAAATTTAGCAATAGCACTCATAATTGTATCTAAACGAATTTATTTATTATTTGTTTGCTGTTGATTTGTTTGTATTTTGTTTGTGGGTTTGTTATTTTTACTTAATCCAAAGGCCAAATACAAATAATATTTTTTATTATTATATTTATTAATATACATATATCATGTTTTTTAAATAAACTGGCCTCAAAGAATATTCTACCAATGGATTTGAAAATTGTCCATTGATAAAGGGAGAAATTCTCCCGAAAGGTTTGGGTTTGTTTAAACAATTAAAAATAGGTTTATAAAGAGTTGTATATACTTTGAAAATCAATAATATATATTAGTTTTTTATTGTTAAAGGATAAATAAATTGAATTGCTTCTTTCAGTAATTTATTTTATTATTCAAATGGTTAATCCAAATATTTCGAGAGCGCTTGCAGCAACTCTTCCTCAGTGGAAACTGTAGGACCATACAAGAGGCAAGTCAGTGAGTTATTATTAATTACAGATGTCAAAGGTACTCACCCACTCCCCACCAATGTGCCGACCCCATCAGTTTGTACAGAACATTGATAAAAGCTTGATTAAACACCATATATATACACACAAATTCACAAACCATACTCACAAATTTATATTAGTGTGGCCCTTATTTGAGTATTTTCGAATTTTTATGCTCCCAGAGACTCATATGATTCAATATAAATAAAAAAAAATATTCCCAAGTTTCAAGTCTCTATCTCAATTTTAACCTTTCTCCAACAGCGATGTGAATTTCTCATCTAAATAACATGGGATTTTTGGCATTGAAGGATCAATTTTAATTCCGGCTAAAGTAATGGTTCAAAATTTGAAACTCTGTCGATTTTGTTTTTATAATACTAGGTATCCTTTCAGAATTTTTACAGTTATTTTTGCAATTTTTTGCTGAAATAAATCTAATGAAAGAGCCTAAATTGTGATCGAAACGTCAGCTGGATAATAAAAGTGAAAAATTCAATAATTGTTTAGTTCTTATAATAATAAATAATGAATAATAATTGAATCACTAAAAGTAAAGACCTAATCAGAAGAATCTAAAATTAATAGGAACGATGAAATCGAAATTTATCTCTTGAAATTGAGACATCCAAATGATGTTTGCATATAAGGAATATATGTTAGTCTTAATAGACTGAATAGACTAATAATATGGGGTTTTTGGAATTGAAGGATCGAATTTTTTATTCCAGCTAAAGTAATGGTTCAAAAAATTTGAAACTATGTGGATTTTATCCTTATAATAGGAGGCATGCTTCAGAATTTTTACAGTTATTTTTGCAATTTTGAAAAGGGCATTTTTTGCTGGAAATAAATCTAATAACCTAAATAATAAAATGACCCGGAGACGCTGTCGGGAGATGTAGACATAGTTTTCTGTTCTGTATGAGCGTTCGAGTTCCCTGGAATTCTCTAGCAGTGAGATAGGGTTTGGAACGCGTAGAGCAGAAAAAGAGTCCAAATTGTGGTCAAAACGTCGTGACTGGGAATAAAAGTGAAAAAATTCAATAATTGTTTAGTTCTTATAATAATAAATAATGAATAATAATTGAATCTAATAAAAGCATGGACCCTAATCAGAAGGATCTAGAATTACTTAATAGGAACGATGAAATCTAAATTTATCTCCTGAAATTGAGACATCTAAATGATTACTTATAAGAATATATTTTAGTCTTAATAGAATTGAAACAGAGGCAGAAGATTTAGTAAGAAAATTTAAAAATATATTTTCATCTTTAAGTGACATATCAGGTCTCCCTGACGTTTTGGCTCCTCTCCACATATACCTGTGCTGAGTGTGTTTAGCTGTTTTTACACAGATATACGGGACCTACTTTTTAACGCCGGTTCCGAACGGCTCGTTTGGAGAGGTTACTAAGCAATTATACTCTTGGTAGGTTTCCATTGCTTTCCAAAGAGGAGGCGACTGCAAATATCTGCCGAGACTCGGTCTCGAACCAGCGTATTTCAGGCCAGCGGCCCGACACTCTAACCACTGAGCCACAGTCGCTTCTTATATGTAAAATTTTAATTCTTATCTCTCTCTCAACAATTTCTTATTAATTTAATCACACCCCTCCCCTACCTCAAATAAATAAATCATAAACCATGCAATCTGACCTTCATTTTTTACTTTATCCAATGCGAAGCATGGGAGAAAGTATTGGAATCGCTCTCGCTGCAAGCGCGACTTCAAAGGGTCCTCAGGTAAAGACTACGGAACCCATAGACTCAATTAAGGTCACAAATTGAAGTATTCAATGAGATTGAATTTTAGCACGTGACGGTTTTGCCAAAAGTTACCTGGAATCTCGTCGAGAGGCCAAAAAGTGCCATTTTTTTTGGAAGTGCGTGGGGATGTATGTATGTATGTATGTATGTGTGTTATCGTTTTTTTCGTCCACGATTTTTTCCACACCTTTGCGCTGATTGAAATGAAATTGAAAACTTACCATTAGTTTAACAAAATGAAGCGCTGATTAGTTTTTGGTACATATCGGTCCACAAACATTAGTACTTTATTTAAGTACTTTTTTAGTTTTTTCTAAATATCTTGAAAATGACTTAACCAATTTTGATGAAATTTAATATCCTAATTAAGTACCTTGGGGACCACAAAAAAGGTTAAATAAAGTTTTTAGTAAAATTATATTTTAAAGTACTTTACTCAAGAACATATTAATATTTCAAATGAATTTGGATAAAGTTTAGCAACGATCCGTTGCAGTTTATTTCTTCTCCCTGCTATAATTTTCCCCAAGTTTTCCTTCTTTTTTTTCTACGTCAGACGATGGTATTTATTTTTCTTTTGAAAAGTAAAATAAAAAAAAAGAAAGAAAAAACACATTCTTCATCAACTTAACAGATTCTTAATCGTTAGATTAAAAAAAAAATTAATCAAACATCGATTGAAAGTGATTTTCAAATAACTTTAATCATTTATTTAAAAAAAAATCTTAAATTCAATAGGATCGAGAATTCCAAAGTCAACCAATTAATCAATTTCATGCATTCATCAGTTAATCACATTCATTAATCATCTTTTTTTGTGCTTAAATCCCCTTCTTTTTTTTTCAATAAAAAAAAAATCGGGCAAAATCTGGCCTTTTTTATTGAATAACTTATCCATTTGGTCAACCAAACATACCCTCGTACCCCCTCGAAACAAATACCCCCTGCGATTCAATCTGATAGCACATCAGTCAGGGCTTTAGCTTAAAACCTTTCCTCCACCGGGTAGGAAATTCCTTTCGAAAATTAATGGTTACCACATTCGAGATTGTATTGAGAGCAGGCAAGGAGAAGATCCAGAAATTACCTTCTTCCCTTCTCTCAGATTACCCAAGAGAATTAAAAAATACATTCAAAAATCGGTACAATAAATAGATAGATGACACAGGTCGACAAAAAAACGTTTTACCTTATCCAATGCATTCATCTATTACTTGAGGAATAACCATTCTGCATTGGATTTTTACGTTTCGGTTTTTAGTGATAACCATTGCTGATGACATGGAGGAATCGACTTAAAATCAAAAATAGGCATCGTTTCTCATCTAATACTTGAATAATAACAATTCTACATTGGATTTTTGACGTTTCAGTTATTATTGGTAATCATTGCTGAAGACATGGAGGAATCGGCTTAAAATAAAAAAATAGCGATCGATTCTTATCTAATACTAGA
Source organism: Forficula auricularia (assembly GCA_024734495.1). NCBI lineage: Eukaryota > Metazoa > Arthropoda > Insecta > Dermaptera > Forficulidae > Forficula > Forficula auricularia. Next base: position 53,658 of record JALMQS010000250.1, on the reverse strand, counting down.
GGAATAACCTTATTGCATTACATTTTTGATGTTTTGACTATTAATGGCAACCTCTAATGAAAACGTGGAAGAATCGAGTTAAAATCAAAAGACTAAATTCTTTTTGGTAAATAACTCAAGCTCGAGTTGTTTTAACATAAAAAGAATTTAGTCATTTTGATTTTTAACTCGATTCTTCTTCTACGTTTTCATCAGAGATTGTCATTAATAGTCAAAATATCAAAAATGGAATGCAATAAAGTTATTTCTCTAGTGGAGAATCGATCACTATTTTTGAATTTAAAGTCAACATGGACTGCAAATAGCAAGTGTGATATCTGATTAATAATTTAGGAATAAACATATTAATATTTCAAATGACTTTGGATAAAGTTTAGCAACGATCCGTTGTAGTTTATTTTTTTCTGGGTTTCTGTTTTAATGCATAAATTCTGATGCTAGGCATCGAAAAACACCAACTTGTTCGATATTAATCCACTTTTCCTAATATCAAAAAATATTCGAGAATGTTTAGTACACACATGACATTTACTTATTTCTTTTTAATATTAAATCTACGTCCAAATGAGAGTAAATTTATTTATTTGCAGTTTGTTTTTGTAAGATGCAGATTTAGTTTTTTCTAAAAATAATGGGGTCTAATCTCATGTCCTTTAAATAGTTTTCTATTTAATATATTAAAGAATAATTAATATATCAAAAAGAGTTGTTTTTGACCGCGTTTTTAAACAAGATATATATACTATATATCGCTAGACTACTGCTGGTTGAGGCTATTGGAGTCAGTTGAATCTTAAGTCTGGACCAAGAAAGAATAAAATAACATGTGATCCATCTAGGTATGATCCAGCATCATTTCGCGATTAGCTCGCAAGACGCGTTTTACCAAACACTGATATGGATCACTTATTGAATTTGTAATCTGAGATATTATATATTCAATCCCCCAGCCCAGTCTGTTAACACGTGTGTAAGGTGTTGCTATCAATTAATCATGTGTTTCTCATATTTGATTCAATCACGAATCAGATATGCAGGTGATTTTGTCAGATATTAAGTAATAATAATATCTGAATTTATATATTTCTCACACATAAATATATGTATAATATTATTACTTAATATCTGACAAAAATCACCTGCATTCGATTCGCGATTGAAATCAAATATAAAACTCATGATTAATTCATCTCCTTTAGGTTTCTAAATCTTGATTCATTTAAACTAATCATTTTATTTCAAAAGAAAACTGATTTTCATAAATATAGACAACATTGCATTTGGGATTCTTAATAATTACCCAAATTATAAATAAGCCGGCCAAGTGCGTGTCACACTCGCATGTCGAGGATTATCTACCTTATATTTTTCAAAAAAATTGATACATCAAATTCGTTTTTATTTATCGTTAATAATGAGGGAATGAAGGAATTTGTGGAATATTTTTTAATTTCATGTTAATCCATTTCTAAACGTCGACGAGTACAAAAATCACCCTAAAAATGGCTAATTTTGAACTCTCTCGCACTGTAATTTAAAGCGAATTAAACAAAAAAGAATTCTCTAAACAGGCATGTCTCAGACCGCATTATATAAAAAAAAAAATATTTGACTCAACAAAAAACTCGACCTTCCCCTATAATCATTCCATTAAATTTTTATTATGATTTTTGATTTCGGCGAAAATAAATACCTACAAATAACTTCAAAATAATAATAATATACCTACGTAAATATCAAGTTTTTATCTTATTTAGTTTACGAACTACACTATTCTGATATACGGAATGACATTCAGATCTTATTTCGAAACTCATAGGGTTGAGTTTTATTTTTGAACGGAACTATTAAAATAAATAAATAAATTAGTAAAAACCTAACACTTGAAGTTCTTGATATACCTACCATTTTCGCGAAAATTGTATCATTATAGTAGTATTAATAATATCAATATGAACATTTTAAATTTTTTGAATTTATCTTTATGAAATTTTTATTTTTCGCGCTTTTGCTTTGAATTAATTCATGCATATCGATTGTATAATAGATGCAATTTCATGCTCTATAGATATTATTTCCAGACCATGGAGTCGTTCCAGAGCCATTATAAAGAGAATTTTAAAAACTCTTTTTTGAACGAGCTACCCATACTTGCTTTTACTATTATTTGTTATTTATTAGATAAATCTTTTCCATCAATAACTCTAATTTTCTAATATCAAACATTTTTAAAGTAGATCTAGTGAATTTATTTACATATTGAAAATAATAATAATAATACTTTTGGTTAATTCTATACAGGCTTAAATTTTTCATTATATGCAAATTCATATTGCACTATCAATAAGTGAAAAATAAAATATACATAAACAATACAAGTCCCCTAGTACTATACTAAGATGTCGAGAATCTATATAGTTACTATAAAGTTTTGAACTTTTTGCTACTAGAGTCGCCAATTGTGACAGCGTTAAGATTTGTATAGAAAATCAAAAGAAATTATCAACTAGATACTACTGTTGTGATTGGTAATTTTTATTGTGACAGAGATTTTATTCACCTCTTCTGAAATTAAATCAGAATGCCAGAAGGAAATCCAGGCACTTGAATTGTCCTCCTAGGTGTAACCGCATCTGACAAATTTTTACGCGTATTATACTTAATACGCATAAAAATTTAAGATAGTTGTTTCGCGATAATACTAGCAAAAAGTTAAATCTAGAGTATATAGAACAGACAATAAGAATTCATAATTAATAAGCCCAAAACTTTTTACTGTTTATGTACCATTACTAGGCAATTCCGTGCTCGTTTGACAAATCTGGCAACATTGTCCAAGCTTGAATATTTTTATCATAGAAATGACAGATGAAATACATTATAAAGGTCGATTTATTAAACAAAAAGTTCTTAATAAGCGATTAAAAGCTGTTTCTGCAATGCCTGAAGCGAAAAAAAGTAAAAAAAGTACTAAAGTTAATCCACTTTTTAGGTTAAATATATGCGTTCTTGCCAGCTTGTTTTTAGTGTAAATATTTCATTATTTATTCATTTTTTTATGATAATGATGAGAGAAGGAGTTGGAGAAGAAAAAGGTGCAACCCCTAAAGGCCTGGGTTGGCCCCTCCATCGTGAAAAGAAGAAGAAAGAATTTTATGGGTTGGGCGGGGGTCGAAGGTATCTGTGGATATGAATCTTAAATAGCGGAAGGTTATAAGTCGCGGGAAAGATGGTGGCAGGGAGCGAATTCCAGTATCTGGAGGTCATAGGGATAAAAGAGTTGGCGAAAGCGCTTGTTCGACTTTTAACCAATTTGACAGCGAAGGGGTGCTGAGCGTTAGAAAACCCCGTGTTTCTCGTAAAGAGGGCATTAGGGGGGATAATTGATTTCAACTCAACTGAACAGACACCGTGATAGTATCTGTAGTACAGGGAAAGGGCAGAAACGGTTCTTCGGTGAGCCAGGGAGTCGAGTGAGTTGGTTAGAGCCGGGTCTCCTATTAGTTTAATTGCTCGCTTCTGAATTGCATCCAGTGTGGCAAGAGAATGCTTGGATGCACCCCTCCACAGATGAGAGCCATATTCGAGACAGGGACGAATTTGAGCCTTATTATTCATTATTATCTCAGAATCTCTGTTGTAACTATGAATGATAATTTTCTTAAAACATTTAGTTTTTGTTTAATGTTGGTTTAGTTTTTTATAACAATGGTAAGAAGAGTTTCTTAATTATAATTAAATATATGTATGTAAACTTTCCGATATCCCCTATAGTGCAATGTATAAGAGTTTGAAAAACTCTATTTTTGAAATTTAATATCTCTGGAACTATATTGCTCATAAATTTCGTTTTGCCACCAATCGATGCAGAAGTATTTAAATAATAATCTGTCTAAATTTCAAAAAAATCGTAAGAAAACCCATATGGCGAAACAACTACATTAAAGATTTAATCTTATAGATTAAAATAGTTTGCGTTCTAAATCTAAACATACCTACATACTAAATTTTGTTTTCAATTTTCTTTTTTTTTTCTTTTTTTACTTTAATATCCACTAATAGCCTTTCCAAAAATTATTATATATTAAAATTAGGAAATTTTATTAATTACAGGTTTATTTCTATTGAAGACGGAGTGGTAGAAGTCAATGCTGAATTGATGCAAAGGCAGTCCAATAATAATGAAAACCACAAATAATTTATTAGAACGTCATTTTTATAATCTTAAAAAAGCCAATTATTCGGAGGATCGTCTGTTCTTCGTCAGGGTTTAAAATGGTCAACGAAGGACGAACCTCCGTGTTTATTAATATTATTTTTAATTGCAATTAAATTGAAAACTGTGTGACCCAGAGATGCCTTGATGATGACCGGAGCCCGAAAATGTTATTTAATTCTGGAAGCAAATAAAAATTGACTCTTTTACCTGAATTTAAAATTAAAAATAATATTAATACTATATCTCTTTTGACTAAAGTAAAATATTACCGAGCTCGGTCCGTCATATTTATTTAAATATTAAATAACCCTTACATCAAATGAAATGATTTCTTCTATAAAATTCTTCTTTTCCTACTTCTCTAATTCTAATGAGTCTGGATTCTCTAGAGCGTTTTTCGTTTTGTCTACTAGAACGAAAATATTTATTCAAATTAAAAAAATGACTCGGCTAAGCCGGAATGTTTTTACCGACGCGCTCATTTGCAAATTGATGATGACCATTAGATGTGTATTCTCTTTCAGTCCCCCTTTGTTCCTGTTCCTGTTCCTGTTCGAGCCAAACTAAAACGTCAGAGGCGTTTTGCAACGGCAACGACGCCAGTGCGAAATCATGTTCTCCGAGTTTTAGAATGCGCGGTTGCTATTACAAAACGTACATTTGCTCGGCATCTGATAATGTCAGTTGGAGCTTTTAGACTTCACAAGCTTTACTAATTGAACTCGGAATTTAAAAGGTGTGTAAATTTCCCCCCGCCATATCCTCTATCTCTATCGCACAGGCAAACACACACACACAAACACACTTTAACTGTTAGATATGATTTCAAACAAGGCAAGTGGAAAAATCAATACAATTAACCGCAACCACTCAACATAAAAATCAACGTTTCGATTAAAATATGGAAATTGCACGTATTTCTGGAATGAAAAAGATGAGGAAAATATATCTATAGATTAGACAACTTCTGTCTGTACTAATAATGTCATCTATCCTTAAGGGTCATTTCGTCTCACGCCAGGCAAATTGCAGAATATTTTTGACATCAGTGTTACAATAGAAATGGTAGCAATTCATACTCTAGGGCAGTGTTTCCTAATATTTTGTGGAGGGTCTTTCAGTTTTTTCACCCCTTTGGCCAATCAAGCCATATGTGTCTACCCCTTGTTAAAAAAACTAAAAAGTTATTAGAATTGTTGCCTGTTTACTATTTGATTTTTTACTAAAAATTGTCAATGTTCCTTAAATTTCAATTTCTAGAATTTTAACGGTGTAATTAATATTTAAAAATGAAAATTAGCTAAACATAAATATGAAATTCTTTCAAACGATGCGAGGTATCTATAGAGTCACAAGTTGAGATCAGATGTAGGATATCAGTTTTTGCTAGAAGAAATTTTCTATAAATAAAGAATTGTTCTTATCTTGGTTGTTGATTTAATTGTAACAGAAAAAGAAACGTTCGCCATCTCTCAGTCTGGAAACAAGATTGAGAAACATAAATGCTACTTAAAATCATTCAGTATAAACATGATGATAATATAAGATCTGTTGTATCATAAGTAATTTTTAAAACAGTACATAGATCAAACTGTTGGCGTTGGCGAAGAATGTTCGCTGAAACGTTTCTTTTTCTGTTAAAATCAAATCAACAACCAAGATAAGAACAATTTTTTATTTATAGAAAATTCCTTTTGTGGAAAACTGATATCCTACATCTGATCTCAACTTGTGACTCTATATCTATACCTCGCATCGTTTGGAAGAATTTTAATATTTGAGACCTTTCACTACTTTTATTTTTATAAATATGAAAATAAAAACAAATATACTTTAAGAATTATAGGTTTTATATAATTGTAAAATTATATTGTCAACTTGCTAGATCAAAAATAATAGAAGATTTGATTTTTAAATTCTAAATATTTTGGTGTCATTGGCCAATTGAGATTACAGAGTCAATTCTCAAGGACATGAAACGTTAAATTAATATATAGAGATCCTATTATGTAATTATATAAGAAATAAGAAAGATAAATTATAAATTTATTTATTTTGCCTTAATGAGAGCTCTGTGGTTGATCTGTGTTTCATTACCAAAATTTTGGAAAATATTATATTTATTTGATTATTTGAAAATACTTTTATTAAACTCTCCACAAATCTAGAGTTCTTATAGATATAATTATGGGCATTTGTTTAAAGGAAATCAAATCACCCCCACAAGCGTCGCCACGCCATTCGCTAATATTCAAACACGCTTATCTTCCAAGAAACTTGAATTCTTCAAAAATCGGGTTTAAAACAATCATATTCACCTATAAATCAGATCCAGAATAAATGAAAGAATCTGTTTTAATTTCGAGTTGTAACACTTTCTTGCATCCTTATTATTAAAATAAGGTAAAAATTTCAACAGGATGCAAACAACACAACTGAGTTAAAATCAACCCTATAATACGCCTGAAAAAATACAAATCATTCAAAAACTAAAAGCTGCTTTAAACCACAATATTGTATAGTCATTAGCATACTTAGTGAGAATATTCTTAATTATTTGACCTTTAGGACTAATTTGTCTAAATATGAATCGAACCCTAATGCAGGTTTCTTGATATTTTCTCTTTGTTTCCCTTTACTATGTTACTTTTTAAAAAGTCAACTTAAAAAGAAAAAAAGATCAATGTTGTTGATTGACGTTGTTAATTTTAGTACGATTGGTTAACTTTGGTAACTGTAGGTACTAGCGAAATGGCTTCTCCTTCCTATGATATTATGTACAAGTTTGGAAATCATTTTTGAAAAAGATAATTAATCAATATCAAAATTTCTCTTATTTTAAATACCTAATGTCATCCATACTTTTCTGATAAGGTTTTGGTGGTCAGAAATAATACTAGAATGTTTCTTAAAGTAACAGCTAAGTAAGGTAAGTAATTTGTTGAGTTTAAATATGAATTTATTACCTCTTGAAGATGGGTTTTACAATTTGAAGATGGCTTTAGAATTAAAAGGAGAGCAACCCCAATTAATTTTCCAATATTACTAAGTCGAAACTCTAAGAATCCCCAGATCAGAATGTATAGTTCATAAGTCGCCTTTATTTTTGCAAGCATCAGGAGCCAACATGATTGGCAAACGATTCTAGGTTATTGTAATCTAAAACTTTTCATCAAATTACAAGCGTTGACCCACTCAAAAGTGGGTAGGAAATGGTTCACTAGAGTTATGGTTTGTCTTTAGTGCTATATAAACTCACCCTGAAAACGGCAAGAGTCTACGCTTCTTTCTAATTTACCATAGTAAATGTTGAATTGAAATACTAGTATATAGATCATAGTTTCTGGAATTCCTCTTTAAATCATTCGGTCAAGTCCCAGAGAAATGAATACAGACTGACTAGGATCAGGATGGCAGTAATTAATAAACCCAAAAAATATTATATTACAGAAACTCTGAGAATCTCCATAGAGATGGCGTTCCTAAATATACTTAGAACAAACTGTGAGATAAATGCTGCTTATCTCCCAATAGGGGATTCAGGCTGGTCTAGTGCTCTAGTGGGTAGTTTCCTATGAATCAAGCTAGCCCAGGTTCAAGCCCGGCTCCCTACAAAAATTTGACCGGCTATAAATCTCTCCCCTAAACCAATTTACACACATTCGAACACACAGACACTTGGTAAAATAATAAATAAACTGCAACGGATCGATGCTAAACTTTATCCAATTTACTATCTTATTCTAGGGTAAAGTACTTAAAATATAATTTTATAAAAAAACTTTATATGACCTTTTTTGTGTTCCTCAAGATAATTAATTACAATATTAAATTTAATAAAAATCTGTTTAGTCGTTTTCAAAATATTTAGAAAAACTAAAAAAGTACTGGAATAAAGTACTAATGTTTGTGGGCCGATATGTACCAAAAAATAATCAGCGCTTCATTTTGTTAAAGTAATGGTAGGTTTTAAATTTCATTTCAATCGGTTGTACGGTGTGGAAAAAATCGTGGTCGAAAAAAACGATAACATACATACATCCATCCGCACGTACTTCCTGAAAAAATCGGACTTTTTGGCCTCTCGACGAGACCTCATGTAATTTTTCGCAAAACCGTCAAGTGCTAAAATTCAACCTAAATGAATACTACAATTTGAGACTTTAATTGAGACCATGGGTTCCGTATTCTTTACCTGAGGGCCCATTGAAGTCGTACTTGCCACAAGACCGATTATAATACTTTACCCATGCTTCGCATTTGATAAAGTAAATAAATATTCACATAAGAGCTGACTAAATGGGCATAGTTCCTGAACCCTCCCAAAAAACTTTCGTTATCATAAGATCAGGTGCTATCAATCTGTCAATATCATCGGCTGAGAATCAATAAGAATGCTATTAGCTACTATATATGAAAATTAAAAAAAAACGTCGCCTAAGGACTCGGCTGTTTTTTATTTAATATAAAATGTATTACATCGCTTAGGACGATTTATTGCCAGCCGTAGAGATTAATTCGAATGCATACAAGCTGGCTTTCGAGTAGAGACGGGGCGAGGAGTCACCTTACCACCGACCGAGGTTGCTTAAGCCCTTTTTTCAACACCCCTGCACCTCCCCCTCGAGGCCCCATATACAAATGAGGAGCAAACGGTTTATCCTGTATCAAAAAAAAAAAAAGTAACTAACTATAAGCTAAACAATCTATAAAAGGGAAAACAAACGCTACACGCTTACAAAATGAAAGACGTTCACAAAAGAGGGGAAACCACAACGAACAAATCATTACATTAAATTACTTCCTTGACTTTTTTTGGTGCATAAATATTTGTGTTCTATTTTAGTTTTTTATTTCTTTTCTTTTTTTTTATAATATATTATTTTTCTTTTCTTCTTAGTAGACAGTGAAAAATAGTCATTTATGTCGATAAAAGAGAGTGTTTGATTTGAAGCTTTTGTGGTTAGTCTGATGTTGATTAATATTTTTTCGATCGAAACTATTGTATGCTAAGAATAAAAAAAAACTTTGTCAACAGGAACATTTAATTAATCATCTATGCACAATGCCTGGGCGTTTATATATATATATATATTTGAAAAACGAATGTTTCGATCCCCAGTGCAGGAGTGCATTCAGAGTGACACTCCCTTCGTGTTTACATCAGGAAAATAGTGGAAAATAATTAATGTTTGCTAAAAATCGAGGGATGAAATAAATGAATTATAATCAATACACAAACGAAAAAAATGAGTTGGTAAAAAATTCTTATAATCTAATTAGGTATATTCTTTAATCGAGATTGGGATGATAAAGCAAATTTTATTCTTAGCCTTTCTGTATCAAAGTTCCACAGTAACTAGGGGGCTAGAAGGCTCCATAATCAAGTGCTTTGGCTCGAGATCAAATTAAATTAACATATCAAAAAAATGTTAATAGCTTATTGTAAAAAAACTTATGAGAAATATATTATACTGTATATTACTATACTCTCGTTTATAAATATATATCTAAGGTCGACTTTAAATTTTCAGGAGGATCTTTAAATTTTCAAATTATTATCCGTTATTTAAAATATTTCTATAAAAAACATTTTTTGTTTTGAAAAAGTATATTAGTTATCGAAATGAAATAAAATTGTTGTATAGTTTCAAGGGGCAATTAAAATGAATGATTTTTCAGATAAGGGCTGGGATAAAAGGTTTGAATTCCCTGCCTGGTATATCTTCCAGTTCAAGCATGGCAAGACAAGTCCTGACGAGTTTTGGTCGAATAAATATTGTTCTTGCTGAGGAACTATTAAAATAGAAATAATACAAAAAAGAAAGAAATAAAGATGATTCGGGAATCTTTGGAATAATCCATTTTTAACAACTCTCAATATACATAAGATCGTAAATAACTAACAGTGCTATAGACAAGTCATAGCTTGTTTATAGCAATAGAATTAGGAGAAATTTAAGATTTTCTTATAGGACAGGCTTATTCATTGTGGAAGATGGTCGATTTCCATCTCAGGGACTGTGCAGATTAAGACATAAGATTTAATTTCTGCCCTCACTCACACAAAGCAGTATTAGTTTAAGACGAAGCTCACAAAATATATTTTTTTTAAAAATCTAATATTAAATTTGAAAAATATGTTTAACTTGTAAAATAATAAATTTTTAAACCTGTTTCTACTGTGAATAAACATTTTTCAAAAGCATTCTTGTGTGGACTTGTGTGCTTTTTTGACTATTTTGTATTATGCACGGTTGCCGCGGAACTCAATTCCACGAATAAGCGAGAGTTTACTGTATATACAAATTAACTTAATAACCTAAGAATCTATGAAAAATCAGAATTTAAAAATTTATGTTTTTAAAAATAGTATTACACATAATTTAATCAGTGATACATGTAAATACTTATCAAGTGTCATAAGTTATTAGTTGTGTATATAATTTGACCTTTTTACATGAATTCAAAGTCTAAAATAATATTAATATATAGATTTTACTAAAGTCACTACGTAAAGAAAAATCTACGAATGCTGTCCGCCTGTATTTATGCAACCGAAATACACTTCTGGATTGTAATAGCCTACCCTACAGGCGTCCTAGTTAAATGAATATTTTTCGTAATGTCATGAGCTCATTTCCTAGTTTTCACAACGATTAGTCTCAGAGCTACTAAATTCAAAATTTAAGCTCAATATAAGCTAGAAGGAGTAGAGCAAGCTTCAAAAACGGCTCTAATGATTTTTTTTAAATTGGTATACTTTTTAAGAGATGATCTGTAAATAAATTTAAATCCGATTGGAATAAAGGAAGAAGGAGAAATTAGGAGTGTCGCAAAATAAATATTTTAATAGTTAATATCTCGTATACGGTAAGTCGCAGAGTTTTGGGATTTTAAACTTGAGCTATCTAGTGGCTAGAAGAAGCACCTCAAGATATTGGCTAAAATCGAAGAATTAGAAGTTGATGTTTACTTTCTTTTTTTCGGTTTTCTCAAAAGGGCTTGGGGAAACCTAAATTAAATTAGTTTAAATGAAGGAAATTGGTATGATGATTTCAAATATGGGAGAAACTAATATGAAAGTCGTGTGGTGTCCACGCCAGTTTATTATTAGTTAACCTGGCACTAAATCAAAATTAATAAATTCTTGTTTCTTTTGTAAAAATTGAATATTAAAGAAAAAACAAAAAATTGAAATCATCCATGTTATACAATCGTAAAATTTGTTTGTTTGGTAATTTAAAAGAACAAACTTTAGATAGTAGTTAAGTAATGAAGTTTCGGGAATGGTCAAAAATTAATTATCTAAAGAATGCAGAAACTCAAATTGTCAATTCAATTTGACATCCGCCCGTTCGAATGTTTTTTGGCAAAATCGCAAAATGTGCGCCCGATGTCGCTTCGTATATACATAGAATAGTTTTTAGTTGTTAGAGCGACCCTACGACCCGCCCCCATGACCCCACAAACCCCTCGGCTTTATGACTTTGGCTCTTCTCGTTTTCCTTCAACTCCCATTTGATGGATAGGCGAAGGCGAGTTCGACGCTTATTAATGCTTAATCCCTCAACCCAGGAAACCTCCTTGGTCGTCATCTCCAGATTACCCAAGTCAATCATTAACTTAGCAACGACAAAGTGGGCGGCGGGGGGCGGAATTGGCTACGCAAGCCCTAGTAGGGTCACAAGGTGCACACGACCACTGCAAATTAAATATCCATCAAAGAGGCTTTAATCTCGCTTGAATTCATGTAATAAAGTAAAAGAAGCATTTGGGGAGCGATACAACGTGCTGCTGCATTTGGTTAACAATTTCAAATTGTAATTTCTATTTAATTGAAAATATTTTGTTTTGCCGAGAGTAGCAGATTTTTTGATTCACTGAGGATGTTCTCGCTTTGATGCAAATAAATCTATAAATATATCAAATATAAATATTTTAAGATATGAATTTATATTTAAGGTCTCTAATCTAAAATTTTAATAAAATAATTTTATATTGCATATCAGAGGACTCGTCCCCCCAGGAGTTGAACCCGAGTACTAACAAGCTTGCCGGCCACGCTAGTTCGACCCTCAAGACAAAAACACAGTCTGATATGCAATATATTACTAGAAGCCATATATATTGCATGTCAGAGTGTGTTTTTGTCTCGAGGGCCAAGCTAACCTGCTCGGCAAGTGTGTTAGTACTCGGGTTCAGCTTCTGAGGACGGAGCCCTCTGATTTGAAATATAAAATTATTCTATTAAAATTTTAGATTAGAGACCTTAAATATAAATTCTTATTTTGATATAATTGGTTTAAACCACGAGTTGTATTTTTGAAAAAATTATATCTTATTTTCAAAAAGAGATACACGAACCTTCAGGTTAATTATTTTTATAAATATTTTGTTAAATGTTTGTTTTGAGACTATAGTTTCGAAGGTTTGATCTTCATCGTCAGTCTTTTTTATTAGAAATATTTTATCTGTTATTTCTTATGGGGTCAATTTTTTCAAGTTTGTCTTTGTGGGAAAGTTTATTAGTAAAGTATCTAAGAAATTTAATTTTTTTTACTTTATTTTTTAATTATAAAATTCTAGGTATGTTTCATTTTGTCTTTTATTTTTGTGAAATCTACCTAGAATTTTCTTTACTTTATTAAAATATGTTTCACCAAGAACCTACCATACACAATTCTTCCTTAACAAAAAAGTTTATTAGTATTCGAGTGAGTAAGTTCAAACGAATTCGGAGCTAAAAATAGAAACGTCTCTAAAATGTGTAATTTAGATCGTTGGAACCGAAACTTCATTTGTGATCTCAAAATAGACATATTTATTGGAAAAGAGTCCAGAAACTTATAATAATTTCTTGTTCAGTAATGTGTGTAGGTGTGTATTCAATAAGACTAAGAGCAGTTTTAGAGTGACGAGATTTGAAACTTGAGCTAGATATCGGCTACGAATAGTGCAAACTTTTGGCTTAGAAGCGTTGTGTAAGTAGGTACTACTGATTTTTTTGCTACTTTTTCAAAAATGGCTCAAATTATTTTATTATTATTATTATTTTTTATTTAATTATTTTTTTTTCAAATCAGTATATTACATCTTCTTTAATGTTATTAATATCAAAGAATTTTAAAGCATTTTTTATAATTTTTATCAAAAAATTTAATAGGCTTTAATTAAAAAAAATGCATATTTAAAATTTCTCTTTCTATTCGTCTTCTTTGAAAGTAAATTATTAATATCACTTGCTATCTCATCATAGTTAATTGATATTTTAATGAAAGAGGGTTTTATATATTCTAAATTTTCAGCGCCCGTTGAAAGAGACGCAATAATAACGTTATATTCTTATGATGCTTGTTCTCTCTTGTAATTATAATGTGAGTCTTTGATAGCCATAAAACGAAGTTGATCTTTATTAGAAAATAAAAAATAAAAAAAATAAAAATAAAATAGAAGAGGTGAATGGTGCGGGCGGATAGAGAGACGGACGGACAGACAGACAAGCCAATGGGGGCCATCCTGCCTCGGGAGGGTGACGAGAATTGTCCATAAAAGGCGAAGCCCGGGAGCGAATTTTGGTGGGCCCATTTTGCCACTTGATGAGAAATGCGAAGAGCCCCCGGGTGACGACAACGACGTCATTCAACCCGTCCTTGCATCAATGGCAGTCAGCCATAATAAATAAATATTCCGTTTATAAATAAAATCAGGGGAGATTGTTATTTGGAGAAACAAAATACACCCCGACAGAGACGTAGAGTGGGGCTCGGAGCCATGGGAGAGGGAGGGTTGTTGTTATTAATTATTTAATTAGATAATTATATAATCATTGTTGTAATTGTAAGGGGCATTATACGATTCGGAGGGATCGAAATTTGACGCTATCTCACTGCCCGATCACTTTGCTTCATTCAATAAACGTGATGGTGTCAGGGAAAAGTGGCCCTTATCTTAAACTGGTCAAAATCAAGCTAATGGCATCTCGAACAGGGTCTTTAGAGAACCAACTGAACAAAAATACACTTTTGTCCCCCACCAAAAATTCCAAAAATTGACTCAGTTATGAATTTTTGAATTTTGAATTACAGTTAAACCCCTCAAATCCGAACCCCGTATATCCGAAATCCCGGGAAATCCGAACGAGTTTTTTTGGTTAAATTTGAGTTTTGGTAGGTGTTTTCACTAACTTGAGACTAGGCCATATCTTTTTCCAAGATCTCCGCAGTAAGTTTACACTTGTATTTTGCCACGATTCTGCAACCCAGTAATTAACGTCTTTTATTGTAACTTTCTTCATTTTCTTAAGGATAGAAAGAGAACCATTTTCTTCTATAATATATCCAAAACACCAGCTTTCGGCTAATCCGAACAGGCTATAACTCCAATTAGTTCGGATTTGAGGGGTTTCATTGTATTTAGAAGAAAAAACGTAATTTTAAGTTAAATTCGTTTAAATTTTGACAATTTTTAAGCAGACAAAACTAGGGCATTTCTTCCATTTTTACCATCGCTATTATTCTATTCCGAATTAAAATTTGCTGCTGAATTCAAATATGTATTCAAAAATTATACCTACATTTAACTCAGTAAGTGAAGATAAGGGCCATTTTCTCTAACACCATCACAAATTAAAATTTACTTTGACAAATACTGTGTCGTGTGTAATATATAAATAATGTTTTTTCATTTCATTCTTTTTTTAATATCTAAAAAAATATATATCTGGTATATTGATATAATATTTGGACTAATTAATACTACCCTAGGTTGTTTATTGTATGTATCCTTCAAATTAATTTCCGAATATAGATATGAATTTATGAATATTCACTGATATGACAATTAAATGTTTATTTATTGTTTATTTGTTTTTACAAACAAAACAAAATAGTGGCCCATTTGAATGTAGCTGGGTAGTGGAAAAATACAATTTGCATATTATTTATTGATTTGTACACAAACACAACAGCCACTAGTACTAGTATTACTCCAAATCACTCTCATTCATTAAGCTTGTATTTTGAGTTTATTAAGTCAATAAAATCAATCAACTTTATCACGAAGCTTTCTTTTAAGATAATTATTTTAAACTCAGGAACCATAAATAAAAAATTAATATTTCTTTACTAAATTATAAACACATTACAAACCAAACAGCATAAATTTATAGAACTCTGACTAACAATAAAAAAATCTAAGCATTCATACTTAATTAAAAAACTAAAAACCCGCTTTTGTCAGTAATGCACTAAAAATTACAAAATAACTTTTTCATGTCCAATAAGTAAGTAAATGGGCATTTAGTTCCCGAGGCCAAATATGTTAAAAAAACTAAGTAAAAAAGTTTGGGGCGCAGAAGCATGTAGTTTTAATTAATTTCGACAAAGTGCCCCACACTTTTTGACTTAGTTTTAAGATATAAAAAAAGTTTATTACATTATTTTGTACTTTTTAATGAATTACAGTCAAAAGCGTGTTTTTTAGTTTTTAAATTATAATTTATTTTTTTACTTTTTAATCTTAATTATTTAGAAAAGGTCCTTAAGGATAAATAATGAAAAGTCACTTAATTTGATTCAATTCGTTGTTTTTTTTTTTTTTTTTTTTTTTTTTTTTTGGCTTTTCGGCCTTTCTAGCCATAAGCCCAATTACGATACTAGCTATATTTTTAAAATTTGTCTCTACCCCCGGGGGTCAGATTTTTAGCTGGCTGCCTCGAGTCGGATTCGAACCCGGGTCCCCTGGTTAGCTCGCTGTCACGCTACCGCCTAGCCTACCGACCCCCCCCAATTCGTTGTTAAAAAGGTAAAATTAAAATTTGTCTCAGTTTGGATGGAGAGAGTCAAAAGGTCCTTAAGGATAATTAATGAAAAAGTCACTTAGTTTAATTCGAAACGTTGCTAGAAAGTTAAAACTAAAATTTGGTACAATTTGGATGAAGAGTGTCAAAAGGTCCTTAAGTATAATTAATGAAAAAGACACTTAATTTTATTCAAAACATCGTTAAATAATGCAAGGGGTTGATTATATTTCATAAGGGTGGGAAATAGTTCACTATCCACTCGAAAAGAACAATTTCCAAAGTTGTTTCCAGTAAGAGACTCCGAGGACAAATGGCTTGGCTGCCTTGATCCTCTCCTTATATTGCAACTAAAGAGGGGAGGTAAGGTGGGGAGATTTTTCAATATTTTCAAAAAATACTTTCAAATTCCTAATCTAGTTAATAAATCCTATTTCTAATCCAACCATCTACTTATTTTGGATCTGCACCTTGGTCGAGAAAGGTGAAAAGGGACCAGAACCCCCCCCCCAAGAGTTAATATAATAAATTAGATTAAAAATAAAAGTCTTTTGAAACTCAAACTCCTGATGATGGGCTAAAAACCCGAAATATGTAGAGTATTTAAAATAAAACTCCAAAAATATAATTAAAAAGATATTTTTAATTTTACTTGTGAAACACCATTATAACCTTTTAAAAACTCCTGTGTTTAATATGTTTCACTATAAACCACTTCCCCTAAATGTTATCGAAGTAGAAAAAAAGCCCAGAAGCAAATGACAATCGATTATTCCACATATATTTTATCCAACCCTTTATTTTAGGACCCCTACTTAAATCTTAAACCTATCCTCATTGCTGGCTTCTCTATATATTTCTTATCTTATCATTATATACGTATAAGGTTTATCCGTATGTGTTTTTTTTTTTGTGGTCGTTGACGGTAAATAGCCGATATTCTTTTCTTCATGAGATTGAGGAATTTAAAATAAGCGCACTTTTTGTTGTTGATATAAAGTTAACGATGCATTTCGGATATATTTTGGTTCGTATATAATAAATATTATGTTAGAGTTAGACATAATATACGATTAAAATTTATTGGATTGAAATTAGTTTTTCCATGAATATGTATGAAATTTGAGCTCGCCTTTTCATATATCACCCTCTCGTTTGTGTGAATATTATTTACACACACTGATTGACTGTGTGTGTGTGTGTGTGTGTGTTTGGGTGGAATCGAAAGGAAAGTGCGCGTGAGATGGACTATGAAATGACTAATGCTTGAATCATTAATAGAACATCGAATCACGTTTACGTTAAGTGTTCTGTCGATAAGTTATAAACATAACTCACTCTTTTTCACGTTGTTTTAAAGTCTCTTGCTGAGTGTGTGGTGGGGGCGATTTCGAAGAGCGAGTGTGTCGAAGGGGTGGTTGGTGCTTGAGCATTTGCTTCCCTTTTGATACGAGATAACAGGCTCGGAGCTGAAATTTATGACTTCCCTTCTCCATCACTAGCCTATTATAATATCGAGACTTTTAATACCTCAGCAAAGTAATAATTAAACTTATCCGTAGCCTTATATTAGAAAGTGGTGTTTATTAATATTGGTATTTGGAGGTGTCTGCTGGGTTTAAAATTGAATTAATTTCAAGAAGCGTACTAGTAGTAGTGAAGCTTAGCTCCCCTCTTTCCTTTTCTCTCTTGTCGATGTTATTTGCTTGGAAATAGAGCTTAGAGTACAGATGACTACATCAGCCTGGCACCAGACAATTACTTTTTCTCGTGTTACATCATTTAAAATAATCAATATTTTATTATTTATTAATGAAGGATCTTTTCCGATCAATTGAACCTTTTGATTTTTTTTTTTTACTTTATCCAATGCGAAGAATGGGGAAAGTATTGTAATCGGTCTCGCGGCAAGCGCGACTTCAAAGAGTCCTCAGGTAAAGACTACGGAACCCATGGACTCAATTAAAGTCACAAATTGTATTGATAGTATTCAATTAGGTTGAATTTCCGCACGTGAAGGTTTTGTCAAAAATTACATGGAGTCTCGTCGAGAGGCCAAAAAGTGCGATTTTTTCAGGAAGTGCGTGCGGATGGATGGATGAATGGATGTGGTCGTTGAAAACCTATTACTCAACTCAAGTTTGAGTTGTTTACCATAAAAGAATTTAGCCTTTTTGATTTCAATTCGATTCTACCACATTTTCAGTAGAGGTTGCCATTAATAGTGAAAACA
Organism: Forficula auricularia; assembly: GCA_024734495.1. NCBI lineage: Eukaryota > Metazoa > Arthropoda > Insecta > Dermaptera > Forficulidae > Forficula > Forficula auricularia. The sequence continues at coordinate 35,406 of JALMQS010000250.1, read as the reverse complement.
TCAAAAATGGAATGCATTAAGGTTATTCCCCAGTATTAGATAAGAATCGATTGTTATTTTTGATTTTAAGGCGAATCCTCCATGTCTTCAGCAATGGTTACCAACAATAACCGAAACGTTTAAAATTCAATGTAGAATGGTTATACGTCGAGTATTAGATGAGATTAGATCACTATCTTTGAATTTAAGTCAACATGGACTGCAAATAGCAAGTGATATATATGATTAATAATAAAGGAATAAACATATTAATATTTCAAATGACTTTGCATAAAGTTTAGCAATGATCAGTTCCACTTTATTTAATATCCCTTTCTTCTTATTGTGCCGTCTCTCTTCAGAGTTTAGCCATCATGACGATTTCTCAGACATGATGATTCTTCTTGGGAAATAATGATGCGATGGTTTCACGTTGCTTACCGCAAAATCCCTTTAGCTTTAGCCTAATAGAAGATGTACACGTTTTGGAGGTATAATTTAATTTCAGATTTACCATGGTTACCCATCCCTAAACTTATGATCAAAATAATAGTTTTAGCAGAAACCATCTAGATTATAATTATTTATGAAATATTATTACCACAATGTACAACATTTTGACTCCTAATTCAGAATTCATTTTCAAGTCCTTATGATTTCATTCCAGTCCGATAGACTGAGTGTTTTTTAGCTAAAAGTCACAATAACCCAATGGATCTTAGACGTGCCAATTTGAAGTCAAAATTTATAAAGTCCTATTACACATCTGATTCTAAAATAATAAATAAATCAATAAAATACAAAGTTGGTAATTTATAACTACCATAGTCACTCGCTTAGTCTGGGCTTAAGCCGAAACTTCTCTTTTGATAAGCCAATCGACCACCCAAACAGCCATTATATATCATAAATGGAATACCACTTTATAGATGGCTCTAATTACCTTATGCTAAGACTTCAATTTATAAAATTAAAATAATAAAAAGCATTCTCTGATAATAAAAAGCTATCTGGACATCATGTTCCTACTCCTATTGAAGTATATCGATACTCCCACTAGGCTATCTTTAAAAACTAATGAACTGAACAAAATAAAAATTAAAAAAATCGTTTTTAGTAATCAAAAATTATTTTAAAAAAATCATTTGAAATGTTAATATATCTTTTTTTATTAATATATGATAAAATACAAATATGATAAATATTATTTATTATTCGCAGTTTAAAACTCTTGTGAAATTATCATTTAATATGGGGATGGTGGAAACGAGAAAAAAGCAGCGCGGAAGAAAAAAAATAGTCCAGTGTCGTCTTTAAAGATATTAAGGCTGTAAATCATAATCCCCAGTAGAATTGCAACGGCTTTATTCGTTGGTAGAAGATGAGATCGCTGGTACAAACAGAAGCTGTCAAATAATAATTAAATAAAATGTCAATTGATATTAATCCTAATTTCCAATCCTTCATTTCTCAAATTACTCTAGTGACCTAGATAGGGTGATGATATTGATTTTGATTATTTTTTATTTTTTTGGGGGGGAATCTAAGATTGTCCCTTGATGGTTAGATTTTCGCTTGGCTGAATAGAATATAATTTACAATAGGTTAAACGCACGAATATAGATGCAGACAAAACGGCCGCCAAGTTATTGAATATTGTTCAAGTTAAGCGTGGCGGTAATTTAAATTAGTTTAATGGCTTGTGCCTGGAGCATGAGTTGAGTTTGCTTGGCCTCTTGTACAAGATACACGTAGCAAACTTGTACTTAGATTACGACCTTCACTTCAACTTGGAATGCTTTTCTCGCCTTGCGTCTACCAAGACGAACAGAGAATGAATGAATCATTTCTGAGACATTCGTCTGTCCGTCCATCCATCTGTCCGACGTTCCCTGGTTTTGTATTGGAGGAAAAATTGGAATAAGAGAAATGAAGTGAATTATTATTAATTGAAAATGGTTAATCAAAGGTGGTCAACTTTTTTTTATAATGATATTGATACAAGAAGAAGTTACAACAAAAAGTTACACCTCTTTAATCCGCGGTGAACCCTTGTAACGTGAAAATAAGAAGAGATTTCAGGGATTGGGTCGGAGTTAAGGTATCTGTGGATCTTGAAAGACTGAAGGTTATCATATGTAGCTGGAAAGATGGACAGGGGAAGAATGTTCCACTCTAGAAGTCATAGGGTTAAACGAATTGGCGAATGCGTTTGTTCGGTTAGTATCAAATTTGAGAATATAGGTGTGTTGAATTTTAGAAAATGAAAAGCTTAAGAAGATTCGCTTTCTTTTCAGGGGGATTTTTATTTAATCAATAAAAAATCACAGGATGGTAAACTTTGGGTAATTTGCAGCAATTGCATGATCAGGGCGATTTATTAATAACAAATCACAGGATGGTAAACTTTGGGTAATTTGCAACAATTGCATTATCAGGGCGATTTAATTAATAACAAATCACAGGATGGTAAACGTTGGGTAATTTACAGCAATTGCATGATCAGGGCGATTTTGACATAATTGTAATAAAAAAGGTTTTCCCATAAACTTCTTTATTTCTTTGCTTTGCTCTACCGTCTCCAGTGGTCCATGGCCTGCTCCATCATTCCATAAACCGGTCTATTCCGAAAGGAAACAGTGATTTATCTGGGAAGTTTTTTACGAAACTGGGTTGGTAACCTCAAGCTCAACCCCTTTTAGTCGCCTTCTACGACAAGCAGGGGATACTGTGGACATATTCTATTCCCGGTCCACAGGGGAAGATTTTCCCATATTACTCTTATCATTTTAAATATAAGACTAAAAAGTAATTATTAGCATTTTCAAACATCATTAACTTGTGGGAGTAAATTAAATTCTAAAGTTTTTTTTTTGGTTTTTAATTATTAAACATAGGCATATTTTACGCCCACGTGATATTTCTTTTAAATCTTTTTGTATATTCTTTTTTCTTTTTTGTTATATTATATCTGTCGTTTAATATTAAAGTTTCTCAAAAGTAATCAAAGATGTCTTTACAAACTTTTTTGTTTGCTAAGTTTTAATTATAAAATAGGGGTAAAGAAAAGAAATTGGGGTTTCTTGATTCATAATAATAATAATAAATAAAATAAAAGTCATATTCCTGTGTTTTCAAGGTCCTTAAATAAATGAACGCTATTAATAGGTATAATAAATTCAAATTAGAGAAAAGAGATTGTCTGGATATGTTCCAGACATGCCAACTTCTCAATTCTTTTAAATATTTTAATAATGATAAAAAATGTAGACCTAGGGTGGCGATAAATCAGTCGCAATTACAATTAATAGATTTTTTGCTTTTGTATAATTTGGATTTTTTTTAGATATTTAAAATTCAAAACTAGTCAAAATGGTTACATTTTAATTTTAAAATCTTTCACAAACAGAGCGCATTTATGTGTCATTATCATTGTCATGTGAGGAATGCTTATTCACAAACAGTAAAACGTGGTTTAATTTACTTTCTCAGCTAAATCTATCAGATTGTAAGATAAAAGTAGAGGCCATACTTCTTCGAGATGGAAATTGGCGATGCAATAATGTCTAGGTTATTGCTATATGTTGGAAAATTCCAAATCTTCAGTATTGTTGAAATTTTAAAGATATTCTGGCAATAGAACCAGACTGCTCAAATAATCAAAGGTGGAGATATTCTTAGAGCTCGAAATCATTGATTTCAACTGATCTCCTCTTTAATCAAATTGTTTTATTCGGGATTTTCAAAGAGAGAGTTATTATCCCTTTAATCCGACCACTAGTCAATAGCTAAGAAATGTGTGAATTTTCCTACTAGATATAGGTAATGATTTATAAATGATGTCTGTGTAAACAGGTACTTAGGGACAGAGGTGTATTTTCAGAGAATTAATAATTGAATTAAAAACATAGATTTTAAATTTTGAAAAAGATGCCATTTTTCAAAAGTGAAGAGTGGAAGTTCTAAAGGGTCTAAGTGCCGAAAATGTATACTCGAGATATTCACATAGAAGCATCTTGGTAAATAGTAAACATCTTTTTAGCTTTAAATATATATTTTTCAAGTAATACAAATACCTTTAAATGTACGTTTTACTAGGTGCGACTATCACGATGATCGTTTAACGATTATCGTTGCACGATCATTGTTGAGCACTATTTCTTCGTATTTCTTAAGGAACTGTTTTCCTTCGAGCGACTGCCGGTAAGGTACGTTTCCTCGTTGCGCGATTATTGTTGAAAGATCATCGTGAGAGTCGCAGCGAGGAAAACGTACCTTAAGTAAGACCCCTGAGAAAAACTCAAAAAAATCTTAAATTGGACAGAAAAAAAAAATTGAAAATAAGAAATCGTAAAAGGGGCTAAGTGCCTCATTACTTATTCCTAAAAAGGGTGTAAACAAGTATACTGAAAAAGGGTCTGTAGCACCTAAAAACAACACAACATTTTAATAACTTTGACCAGGGGTTCCCATAATAGTGGGAGTTAAGACGCAGAGTGCATCATTGAAATTTCTGGGGTGGGGGATTGAAAATTGTTACATTTTAGCATTATATGCTAAAAATAAAAGCGGACAAGTCTTATATATGTATAACTCAAAATATCTGAATTTGGCACTTAGTCCCTTTAGAACTTACACTCAATTATAAAATCACAAGAAAAATTCATTTGTTTTTATTGTTTTATAAAATCAAATAGAATACAAATGAAAACTTAGATTTAGAGAAAATAAATTATCGTAGGTGAATCTAAGGAAGGAAATAACTGAAGAGATACGGTAGTTGTTAAGACAAGAAGTTACTTAGGAATATTTTTTACTCTATATTTAGCACAACGGATTACCTACTAGTTTCTAACATAAAATTCAAAAATTTTGATTCTTTGGGTTAAATTTGAAATTGCAATTTTTTATTTATTTGTAAAAATTGTTATGCAATAGTACAAAAATAAATAATAGCTTGTAAGCCACCCTATAGGTATCATCATAATTTCAAAATGACTCTTGAAAAACGACTCCCAATTAAATACTTGAGCAATTAAATTGGTATTTCTTAATCAGAATCTACTCTCCGTTGATCGCAAGTTTGAAATATCGAGGGTAGGAAATATCAATTTGTTTAAAAAAAAGATTAAATAATATTTTTAACGGTGAATGAATTTTTGAATCAAATTCTGAATTGCAAGTTTTAAAAGATGGGGAAAGAGGGGGGAGGAGGTCGTTAGCGTCCACAGATAAAGGATAGAAAGAGAAAAGAGAGAGCACAGCATCCCTTGCTCGGGGATAAGCCTCGAAATTAGGAGCTTAGGGTGGCGGAATCGATAGACAGGTCTCCCTGGCTTCCGTTGGCGCCGACTCATTAAAATCTAACCAAGGCATCTAACATTGATGATTTATTCAGGTGAGACTTGCCTTTCTGCACCTCACTCACCTTCCATCTGCACAAAGGCGCATTTCAATGGAAAATTATTTTACACACAACCAGACGATTCAATAGTCTTGTGAAATAAATAGCTCATTTCTAGGTACAGTCACACTTCAAAATGAATAGATATTCTCAACCAGATGATGGAAGTTTATTTATTCTATCAATCAAAATCATAAAAACTAGTTAATATCTATTATATTCACTTCGGTTAAGTGCGAGTCGGACTCGGATACCAAGGCGTAACTTATAACTAGAGACCGGATTCTTATGCAAATGCATACTTTGTTTGCCGCCACATATGACTCAGGGGATCAATTACCTATCCGAATCATGAATCTGGGATACTGTGGGTTAAATTTTATACTGCATATTTTTGACTATTTGAGTAATATTGCATAAAATTGCATATTTGAAGAATGTACGTCAATAAGAAAAGCTTGTTAATATAATAAATCCGGTTTCCAACTATTAAGGCCATTGATTCCTTCCATCTTGAAGTTACAAAATGAAATTAACTTTTTTCATCTTTGAGATACAAGCTCTCAAAGAGTCAGGACCCAGACAGGCCATCGCAATACTTCACATTACTATATTTTATAGAAAATAAATGTGAAAGTAAAAAAATAAAAGCAATACAATACAATCGTGTCTGTTAAATAAAACTACCCCCCCCCCGTATTTTTGAAAAATTATTATATTTATTACGTTGATGATTTTATTCAAGAGCACCTATTATTTCATTGAGGTTAAAGATTTATTAATATATTAAATATAATGAGAATTTTGTGAAATTTTTTACTCAATAAAAGTACATATTTGACACTTGGTGTCTATAGCTTACTTTATCATTTTATATTTTTCACAGCACTCCTTCAAATATATAGTCTTTTTGTCTTCAATTTTAATTTTTTAGTGCATAAAAAGAATTATTTTGCCAATTTTTACTGCATATATTTGCATGTTTCAACGTATTCCGCATATAACTTGCATATTTCAGCCTTTTTAACTTCATAATTTATGGCATATTTTGGCAGTTTTTACTGCATAAAAATCCGGTCTCTACTTATAACTTACAACATTCAAAATAATTGAAATATCAGTCGTTCAAGTTTCTCCTTAGAAAGGAGAGATGTGTATTTTTTGAAATATTTCTTAATTTTGAGTTAGGCCATTTCTGAACTTCGACAGGTAAAAAACCACATAAAAATATACAGTGTGGGGCACTCAACGTTTTAAAGTGGATTAATTTAATATATATAGGGGCGTCCGCAAAAAATTTTCAGAAGGGGTGCAAAGTATGGAGGCAAATAATTAAATTATTAATTATTTTTTTTTTTTGTTAAGTGAGAATGGTGTAGGTTCTTGGTGAAACATATTTTAATAAAGTAGAGAAAATTTTAAAAATTTTAAATTTTTTTAAAAAATATAAAATTCTAGGTAGGTTTCACAAAAATAAAAAACAAGATGCTTATTAGCATGACTCTATATTTATTATATCATCCATCTTCAGGAGTTCAAAGAGAAAACTTTTATTATTTTTTTTTTAATTTAAATATGTAATGTTTTGAGTATTTTTTCACAAGTAGAATACATTAATGCACTAGTGCTTTTAATTTTTAATTCGATTCAGGGGGCGGGTCGACGATCAAAAATAAAATGTATGTGTTATTCATCCTTGAAAAACATTTAATACTTGATTTTGCTCAGAGATTGGTGTAGGTCCAAGGTGAAACATATAATATTTAATAGAATTAAAAAATAGATTACTAGGTAGGTTTCACAAATACTTATAATATTTGTGAAACCTACATAATAATCTATTTTTTAATTTTGTATAATACCTACTCGATAATTTTGTTAAATTTTCTAACAATTCAATTAAACTTCTATTTCTGGTATTACTTAAAAGCTGTCATTTGATGATATGTAGGTATTTTAAATCGTTTTTGGTCAGTATTTTTAACCAAATGGTCATAATTTTAATATTATATAATGATTTTTTTATAAGTGAAAGTAACAAATAATATGGTTAAGTTATAAGTGAATTTACATTAAAACCATGTGAAATCAAGTTCTATAATACTTCCTACTTAGACTAACTAATAGACATTTTGATAAAATAGTTATTATCTCGAAAAATAAAATTTTTCGATGTTAACTTATTAGGGTTTTTTGTAGACCGAAATGCCATGGATTTGCACAATTTTTTCTATACTCAACATTTGAAATTTGATGAGTCAGAACATATTAAAAAAAAAAATGTTAATAATAATATAATAATATATAATCAATTTAAAATTAGTAAACTGATGAAAAAACCTGTTTGGCGAGTCATTTTTGCACGCATGTACAGGAATTTGACAGGAAGAGATGTTGCAAGAGAAACTTACCTAAAACAAACAAACAAACAAAATCTATTAGTAAAATGTAAATAAAAGTAAATATATAATATTAATATAAGCAATAATTAAACAATAATAATTAGATTAATATAACAAAAGTTCTAGAATCAAACCAGTCTAGTCTTCATTACATAAAACCTAAGCCTAGGGATTATAAACTCAGACGGTGGTTAGTGGGTAAGAGATTTGCTAATTCCTAAGCCACACTTTAGCTTATCTCTTCAAAATTAAAGCTCTCTCTTCCCTGTACCATTGCTCATTCCTTATTATGTCTATTATCAAAAAGTTTTCACATTTTAGTAGTGGCAATCAAAAAGGAGTGGGGAGTTCTAATAGGGAATCGATTTAAAAATTTACTCTATTTAAAGAAGAATAAAATATTTGGCAATCAATCAGATTTTATTTAATTTCTTTATATATATAATACACAGTGTTTCTGATTTAATCACATCAAGTACGTACTTGTATTTTCAACGTTATGATGCCACTCTTTAAGCCAATAATTGTTTGCAAATACTTGAAAACGCAAACAGAATTAGAATCATTATCCCTATATTGTATTACATTTAACTAATATGCATTCAATATACATCATATACTTGAAATAACAACAGTGATGTTGATGTTTTAGGGAAGCTGAAGAATAATTAATAGGGATTGTGGTGTTGGTGCAAGGTGAAACATATTTAATAAAGATAAAAGTAAATAAATATTAAATGCAATATTCATTTACTACGAGTTAAGATTTCTAGGTCACTTGTTTCACATTAAAATTAAAATAAGCTGACGTGTTCTCATGTGGCCATCCACTTGACTTTACCATACAACCTGAGGTCCCAATGATTATGTATATAAAATTTGGTTGAGTTTGGTACAAGAATCTATATTTTAATTTTTTGATCCTCCCCCCATTTTGGGCGGTTAATTTTTGAATTTTTGGACTTCTGGGGTCCCACTGATTATGTATACAAAATTTGGTTGAGTACAAGGGCCTATATTTTCATTTTTTGACCCTACACTCCCCCCCCCATTTTGGGCGATTAGTTTTTGCATTTTTAGATTACTGTGTGCCCACTGATTATGTATACAAAATGTGTTTGAGTTTGGTACAAAAGCCTAGATTTTCATTTTTTGACCATACACCCCCCCTTGGACTGTTAGTTTTTGCATCTTTTAGACTTCTGGGGTCCCACTGATTATGTATACAAAATTTGGTTGAGTTTGCTTAAACGGCCTAGATTTTTAATTTTTAACCACCACTCCACCCCCCCCCTTAATTTTTGGTCGATATGCACCAAAATCTAATCAGCTCTTAATCTCAATGGACCAAAACTACGTGGGAAATTTGGTTTCGATATTCACGCTAGTTTTTGAGCTAGCTCGTCCACAAAAATTTGGTAACGCACAGACTAACTAACTAACTAACAGACAGACAACCAGACTAACAGACATTTTGACAAAACAATTATTATCTCAAAAAATATAATTTTTTCGATGTTCACTTATTAGGGCATTTTTGTAGAGCGAAATACCATGGTTTCGTTCGATTTTTCTAATCAAAATAGTTTCAGCCGTTGTTGAGATATTTCGAAGAAAAGAAGGAAAAAAACCACTTTTTTCATGCACGATTAGAATACTTGACCATATCCTGTATGGTAAAGTAAAAATAATAGATGTAAATTTTTTCAATTTATGTATATATTTCGAGGCTGTAAGCTCATCTCCAGGAAAGTACAGAATTATAACTTATTAAAATTAATTTTAATGTGAAACAAGTGACCTAGAAATTTTAACTCATAGTAAATGAATATTGCATATAATATTTATTTACTTTTATCTTTATTAAAGCTGAAGATTTTCACGTTGTACTAGTATATTAAAAATTTCAATCAGACGTTTTGATTCTTTGTCTATAAAGTACTTTTAGAGACGACATTTTGACAGCATTGTAAATATTTCAATTTTAACAGGATCTAGTAAAAATCGGCGCAATAAATTTTAAAATAAATTTCGATTCTGAGAAATGTTATCGGACTCATTTATAATAAAAGTCATAGGTTAACATAAATAATGTTGGTGGTCTTAAAAAGAAAGAGATGGATTGAGCAGAAAAAACTCTAAGAGCATGTTCAAATCGAATCTCGGCTGAAAAATCTAACTATTCTTATGCACATCTGGTGCAAAATACTATTTCAGATACTTCAAATGAGCAGCTGCACCAAAGAATGTTTACGAGAATATCACGTAGAATAGAACAGAAGAACACGGCTAATTGGCCATTCTGGTAGAATTTGTTTATCATTATTCTAAATCACATTAGAAGGAAATGAAAATGTTGTTTTTAAACTTCGATTTTATACCGGAAACACGTGTTTTAAGGTTCTCTAAATCCAATAATATTCAGAATGAAAAGAATTTGTTTTGCCAAGTGTAGCCGTGTTGTTAATTCATGAAGAGATATCAATGAGGTCTTTGTTTCTCTTTATAAATGAGGTTGTCCTCTGCTTGATGCAAATAAACATATAGGTCCATAGGTATACTAAATAACGAATATATTTAAATATATACCTACATATCTAAATATATTAGGTGCCCAAAAAAAAAAAAATATTTTATTTTTAATCTAGCATGAAAATATGTTAATTTAACATGTTTTTAAAATGCTCACCAAAAATCAGTTCTTAAATTGAAAGTTTTTGCCGAGAGTAGCAGAATTTTTATATATTGAAGGAGACAATTAAAGAGTGTGTCTTCTGCTGGAATTATAAATTTTATTTATTTATAACGAGACTATAGTTTCGAGGGCTTTGCCCTCTTCATCAGTCTATTACAATGTATTCACAGGAATTAATTTATGAATGAAAGGTTAACATCTTTCATGTGGTTAGGTTAAGAAATTTCTTAACCTTTCATTCATAAATTAATTCCTGTGAAACATTGTAATAGACTGATGAAGAGAGCAAAGCCCTCGAACTATAGTCTCGTTATAAATAAATAAAATTTATAATTCAACGAAGACACACTCTTTTATTGTCTCCTTCAAAAAAAGTTCAATTAAAAAAATTTTAAGAGGTCGCTCTAGATTTTTAAAAATCTCCAAAATGATAGAAAATTGATTTTTTCTCGTCATGTTATTATTGCCTACTTTGAAAATTATAAATATTCTGAACATTTCAAGTCGATATTTCAATTTATAGAGGTCGGTCAAGATTTTTTTTTTAATTTTTAAAAGTGGTTTAGATGTTTTCGAGTGACTTGTAAATATAAATACCTATTAAAATGTCTTTCTTTTTTTTTCTTGTTGTCATCTTAACGAATAGAAATGAAGAACGAAACATGAAGAAACATACAAACAATTATTACTACTTAATATTTTAATATTTACACATATTTACAGGTGACTCGAAAAACATTCAAAGTACCTACACTACTTTAAAAATTCAAAAAATCTTGAACGACCTCTATAAATTGATATATTGACTTGAAATTTTTCAGAATATTTATAATTTTCAACGTATGCAATAATTTCTAAATTCAATTTTCTACCATTTTGGACATTTTTGAGAAATCTTAAGTGACCTCTTAAAATTTGTTAATCGAGCTCAATTTTGGGGAAATTTTTAAAAACATGTTATATTAACATATTTCCATATGAGACAAAAAATAACAAAATTATTTGTTTTTTTTGGGCCACCCTAATGTATAGATAATTTATTTGTAAGAGTCTATAGTTTAAAAGTTTGATCTTCATCATAAGTCTTTTTAATTAGAAATATTTGATAATATAAAAAGACAAATTAATTATTGATTGTTTAATATAATAAAAAAATACAAATCTTTATAACCAGTCTACTAATCTTGAAGACAATTTTGACTTTTCTAATCCAAAAATTTTAAATAAAGAACATAATATAGAAAAAGATTAATCTTAGAAATGATCGAAATTTTAAATAACAAAAATTCAATTAATAAACTGTCAGACATGGATTGTTTTTCTAATGTTTATAATTACAAATATTTAATTTCTTAGGGTTGTTTTCGAAACATTGACAAAAACAACATTTTTTTTCCTTTTTCAAATTTAAAAAAAAAATTCTATCGATAAAAGGAGAATGTCTCCCGAAACGTCTAGTTTCAAAATAAACGTTCTGAGATTATTTTATAAAGATTTGTATTTTTTATTATATATAATATTTAAGAACGAAATAAAAGTTTAAGTTTTTTCAAATATAGCCATTTTATTCAATTTTTATAATACATAATATGCGTAGAATGTTCAAAAAAATAGAACTTTTAATGCAAGGCCGAGACCTTTTAATCAATTTGTATGAAATTTCGTATGTGCAGCCCGATGGGTGAACCGCGATTGGAATTATGTGGAATTATTTTGGAATTCATTAGATAATTACCCTTCATCTATTGTCTTCTAGTTGGAAATGAAAGTGGAAGTGGAAGTAGGTGTACACTATATTAGGTCGCGGTTCACCCCTCGGTGCACCCAAAACGACCTTAAAAAATGACTCACTATGTGAAATTGATAGTGCCCAAAAAGAAGGGGTGAAGCTGATATTTCTAATAAAATAGTCTCATAATTAAAATGAGGTAGGTATTATTAATTGGTAATGGGACCAAAATGGGAGGTTCTTTCGTAAATAAATTATTTTATTAAATATTAATTAAAAGAGAGTGGTCAGGTGTATGGTAAAGTCATGTGGATGGCCACATCAGCTTATTTGATTTAACTCTTGTTTTTATATGAGTGAAAGAAATAAAAATAATAATTCTATTTCCAATAGCTATTTACTCCAAAGGATAACGCTAATACTCTCGTGATCAATTCATTCAAAACGATTAGAGATAAAATAGATTGGGAAAGTCGAATGCAGTTTATAGGTTACATGTGAAAATCATAATACATATATTTATGCATAGCTATAAAGAGGAGATATAGATAGGTGTGTGTGAATGTGGGTAAGCATTCAACAAGTATAAACTATTGAAACAAATCCGCCTACTTGAAATTATATAAGCATCCAGATGACTAACGACTCATTGCAATTAATCAGAATGGATATACGAAATTCGAAAATAGAGAGCAGGCAAATAGTTCATAACTTTCTAGGCGCTAAACTATACGCGTATATACGAAAGTATTTTATAAATTTGTTTTTTCCATGTTTTTTGTATTTTTTGTGAAGAAGATTGATCACATGTTTTTTAATATAAATAAAAATGTCTAACAAAAACACGAGAGCTTTTTGTTTTAAACAAGAAAATAAAAATATCCTGGCGGGTTTTGAGCACAGCACATGATTTTCACTTATCCCAACTGAATTATAATTTTTAAAGCGTTAGGTTTCGGTACAAGGTGAAACATTTTAATAATAAAAAGTAAGGAAAATTTCAAGGTAGGTTTCACAAAAATAAAACAAATATATGTTTTGAGTTTTTATCTCGATATATATAATATATTTCGGTTTTGAGTCCTTCATCAGGAGTTAAGATAGAAAAAACGATAAAAAGTAAGTAAAATTTCAAGGTAGGTTTCTTTTCTATGTTAAATATGATGGGCTCAAAACCTGAAATATATATATCGAGATAAAAACTCAAAAACATATATTTGTTTTATTTTTATTAAACCTACCAACTGAATAAATTTATTTAATTAATCAATAATAATTGATGGAAAGAAAGAAAAGAATAAGAAAAAGTATAGATTCAGAATAAATAAATTAATTAATAAAGGTCATTTTCATTTTCTTAAAAACCGACATTTCGGAGGATCTTCCTTTCTTCTTAAGGATTTAAAAGGGTCAACAAAAGTAACATTTAACCATTTCATCATTCTTGTTCCCTTTAACAGTGCGTTTATAGTATGCCATTAACATCAACAGAATTTTAAACAATGAAGATAGAGGAAAGATTCTCCGAAACGACGGTTTTTAGGAGAATGAAAAAAACGTTCCAATAATTATTTTTTTACTTGAAATTTGTAGGTTTCATTATCGCTGAGCTGACTTTCCGTTTGTAATTTTCCATTCTTCAGTGATTTTATTTTATTTTATTTTTTTATTATTTTTATATTATTTTTTTTATTATTTGGAAAGTCGGTTACCAAAATAAAATACTTGTAATTTATATACTTTCAAGAAATTTAAAGTACTTTTTTAAAACAATTTCTATTAATGAAAACAAAAACGCAATGCTCTGGGACCGAACACAGGATCATTAGGTTTTTAAATCCTCCCAAACCATATTTGATAATTTTTCTCACAGACATAGTATTTTTATAAAATTTATTTTCATAACCTAGAATATGCCATTTTTAATAAATCCTGAAATTTCAAAAAAAAAAAAAAAAAACGTTGCAGCTGTTTTTGAAAAAAATACAAAAACGGTTACTTCTAGTTTTGAGTCAAAATCTTGAACAATACTAACTTTTTCAAATTCTATGATTTAAAAAGATTTACTGTTAATGTAAATTGTGACTTATTAGTGTAACAATTACAACGTTATTAGGGTAAGAAAAAACCCTACAATTTTTTCTAATACATAACCATCGATTCTTTATTTATGTGGTGATTTTGCCATACTTTAATCACACATTAAAGGGCTAATGATACAAAATTAAAATAAAATTTCTTAATAATAATAAATAAAATAATAAAGTGATATATGAAAGTAATGTTGGTTTTTAATTTATACTACCATATAAATATAAATGTTCTGAAATTATTTAAGTAGTTATGTCCCTATTTATGTCTCAAAATTTCTAAAGAAATAGTGACAAAAAGTACCTGCCTACAGAGGTATATGAAAATATTTATTTAGAATAAATAAACGATGTACGTACATTTGTACAAGTATATATATATATTTTAAAAACACGTGTCCTTTCGTTGTTATTCAACTCAGATTCGCTCTATTTTATATTCCACCCTTACTTTTTTTTTTAACAGAATCGTAAATATTTTTTGGCAGATGAAGAATTCATAAATCCTGGTCAAAAGAAGATATGATACACTTCTAAGAAAATATGGTGTGGTTTTTAAAATAATTGCCAAGTTGAATATTTCATCAGTTAAGCAGGGTAAACCGAACACGGGGGAATAAGAGAAAAGATCGCAGTTGGACTTTTTATTTATTTTCGGATTGAAATGATTTCAACGAACAAATTCGTGTATCATGTTATAAAGGTAAATTAAATTAAATAAACTATCTGAAATAAAAAAATCTATTAGAAGAAATTTTATATGCAGAGAGAGACAGGCTGGTAGAAATTTTAATTGATAAGCGATGGAAAGGCAGCCCAAGGATAGTGAAAAGAATTCTCTCGAATAAAATAGATTTATTGGACATTCATTTTTTTCATCACTCAAAAACCAACATTTCGGAGGATTTTCCCTCCTTTTTCAGAGTTTAAAAGGGGGTTGAGAGAAAAAATGCAAGAAGGGAGTATTTTTCTCTCAATGAGCCTTTTAAACCATGAAGAAGGAGGGAAATTCTACGAAACGTTGGTTTGTGAATGATGAAAAAATAAATGTCCAATAAATCTATTTTTATTTGAGAGAATGTTTTCACTATCGCTTGGGCTCTTTCCATCAGCTTATCAATAAATAAATATATTTTAATAATTTAATTAAAAAAATCATAGGGATTTGGACCAGAATTTAAATTAAACGCAAAATTTTTTAATTAAATGAGCCAAGCGTTTCGTCACTGATTAGTGACTTCCTCAGTGGCTGAAATAGTGAAAACAATACCTTTTATTAATTATTTCATGTTTTTTACAGTAGTTACAAAACAGAAATTGACAAAAAGACTTTCATTGAAAAGTTTTTGTTTTGCCGAGAGTAGCAGAGTTGTTTATTCACAAAGAAAAAAACAAAGATATTGTTCCCTGCTTGATGCAAATAAACATACACACATATATATCGAAATTATATATCTGTATATCAAACAAATAAATAATATACATATACAGATATATAATTTCGATATATATGTGTGTATGTTTATTTGCATCAAGCAGAGGACAACCTCTTTGTTTCTCTTTGTGAAAAAGACTTTAGCAACATAAATATGATTGTAAAATTACGAACATGAAAAAAGAAAGCAAAACAGCATTGCCGGTTCATCATTTTTACAAAGGACATGAGTTTTTGTTCGAAAATACAGATATTTTAAATATAGAATCAAATTTGTTTAAACGAAATATCAGCGAAATGTTTTTAATAAGAAAGAATGAAACAGTGAATTTCAGAACTGATGTGAACAATCTAAATGTTGTTTATGGTCAATTGTTTGAATTAGGACAATAATATAATATGAAGAGAATTTAGAAAGTATTTTGTGATAAAATAAGAAAAGATTTTTTTTTAAAAAAAAAGTTTGTTTGATTCGAGAATTGGCATAAAGAAGTTGATAGGGAACTGGTTTCCATGTCAAATAAAGCGATTCTTGAAAATAGATTTAATGGTTGATTAAAGATTTTGTTCAATTTTGATTTTTTTATATATTTATTATAACGAAGAACAATTACAATTGTTTTTTAATGATTTATTGTGTCTTGATAACAAATTGAATGATTCGGTGAAGACATACTCTTTAGAATATTTTTACTTTACCATACAGGGTATGCTCAAGTATTGTAATCGTGCATGAAAAAAGTGTTTTTTTCCTTCTTTTTTTCGAAATATCTTAAAAAAAAGGGCTAAAACTATTTTGATTAAAAAAATTGAGCGAAACCATGGCATTTCGCTCTACAAAAAATCTCTAATAAGTAAACATCGACAAAATTATATTTTTCGAGATAATAATTGTTTTGTCTTTCAGTTAGTCTGTGCGTTACCAAATTTTTGTGGACGAGCTAGCTCAAAAACTAGTGTGAATATCGAAACCAAATTTCACACGTAGTTTTGGTCTATTGAGATTAAGAGCTGATTAGATTTTGATGCATATCGACCCAAAATTAAGGGGGTGGAGGGGGGGCTAATAATTAAAAATCTAGGCCATTTGAACAAACTCAACCAAATTTTGTATACATAATCAGTGTGACCTCAGAAGTCTAAAAATGCAAAATCTAAAGCCCAAAATGGGGGGGGGTGTAGGGTTAAAAAATCTAGACCACCAAACTCAACCAAATTTTGTATACATAATCAGTGGGCCCCCAGGAGTCTACAAATGGAAAAAACTAACCCCCCTCTACATGATTATAAATAATTTTATTAAATATTAAATATAAGTGAGGGACCAGGTTATATGGTAAAGTCAAGTGGATGGCCACATCAGAACACGTCAGCTTATTTCTTGTAGTTTTAACACCAGACAAATTATTTTATAAAATGAGATAAAAACTAACCTAACATCTACTATTGTACTAGTGTAAAAAAAAACATGAAATAATTAATAATAGGTCTTGTTTTCACTATTTCAGCCACTGAAGAAGTCGCTAATCAGTGACCAAACGTTTGGCCCATTTAATTAAAAAACTTTGCGTTTGATTTAGATTCTGATCCAACTCCCTACGATCCTTTTAAATATTTGATTATAGATGCGAACAATGAAATATATTTTAATAAATAGCAAAATTTAAATTGGTGAAGTTAGGCGAAACTTTACATATATGGAAAAGTAATTCAAGTTTATTTTTTTTTTATTTTGAAAGAAAAATAAATTCCACTGTGTCACCGTGTTATGCAAAAGTGTAAAGAATCTAGGTCAAAAATGGGTTGAGAAAATGAACAGTAATTAATAATGAAGGTAAAGATCTTAAATTAAGAATAACTACTACACTTTTCAATTAGAAATTTTCTCCCTTGGAAAAAAAAGAAAGAAAAACTTTTCCCACCCCCAATCACCTCAACACGCACCCTCGTTTTTTTTTTTTGTGTAAAACTCAAACATATCCATATTTAAAGTGAAATGGTTTTACCAAAAGAAAAAAGAAAGCTCAAGCAAGCCTCTTTGAATAAATAAATATATATATATATATATACCATATATATATTCCTTTTTCGAATTCGTCTATATTTTGGGTTAATTTGTGGGGAATTTATGTATGAATAAACCCAAAAAAGGGATAATTTGAAACAAGTTTATTTCGCACATTGTTTTTCTCAGCGAAGTTTAGTTATATATATATATATATATATTACTTCTATTTGAAAAGTACGATAAATACTTAAATCCTTTTCAAGCGAATGTGCGTGTGTGGGCAGCTGTGAGCGAGTCCGGAAGTAAGCCGAGTCTGTTTCCGGTCTCCGGAAGGCATCCACTTTAAACAGACGTCGGCTCTTTTGACAGTGGACACTCGACTGTCAACTGTACAAAAATCCTATCCTATCCAATCTGCAACTGCATCTGTATTCAGCAGCTGTCCAAGAGGAAACTTACTCCAATTCCATATCCAAGTGTTTTAAAAACGATAATCTAAAAATAAATGGCAATTGGATATTCATATTTGTTTTTTGTTCCTCCTATTTAATCGAATTTAAATTATTTCTCGCTTCTAAATGACTTAGGGTTGCCAAATCTGTAGAAAGAAATTCCGGGACATAGTCAAAACCAAGATAAAAATTGACTGAAAATATTTTTTATTCATCATAAAATAACTGTTAAATAAACTATACAACGCAGTATCATTTTACATTTAACAGCCTTGGCAAAGAGCATTAAATTAAAAACTCCGCGACTCGAAAGAATTTCGAAATTTGGGGGCAGATTCCGGGAGGGTTGGCAACCCTATAAATGACTGGATTTTTGAATTTTGACTAATTTTTTTTTTAATATTTCTGTTTAGATATATTTAAACCCCGTCCATTCCACTAGCCCTATCCTTCCCCCTAGACCTACCTCCGATCATCATTCACCTCGCCAACCCTATAAATGTCCTCTGGACTCTCTCCTTTTCCCCTAACTGTGATCACCCTCTGATTCCCGGGTGGAGAAAAATAATTTTAAAACATATGTTTGTGTCAAGATTCCAACACGACAAAACTCTAGAAAGAAATGACGTGCTAAGTTGTTTTTGTTGTTTTGGATTTCAAAAATTATCTAAATAAATTTGAGAAGCTCAAATTTCGAAAATATCATATGAAATAAGTCAGATAATTCAGAAAAAAAATAGATGATTTGGCACAAGCTGTTTATTTTCTTTAGTTCGAGGTCGTAAGATAGTGAAGAAAAATTTAACCACTCATCTTTAGATAAACTCTATTTTAATGACGTTTTCGAATGTTCAATTTGTTGACAAAATGCTTCTATTTCCAATGCGGAGAATTGATTAGATTTCGCTCTGTTCAAAAATGAAGAAAATATAGTTTTAAATTGAAATTTTTAGGGGTTGAAATAATAAATACAATAACAAAAAATAGGTACTTCAGTTTTAAATTATTAAGAAGCTTATTTTTAATATAAATACCTATACCTTTATAAAATTATTTTCAAATAAGTTCTCAATTACATCATGAATTACCTTTTTATATATAAGTCGATCTTAAGCCATTAAAACATAATTGATAAAAAATTGATGCATTTGATTCCCAACCTTATAAAATAAAACATGCAGAAGAAATAAAAAGTATGACCCGTTGAGGAAAGAAATAGCCAAAATCTTATGTACTAAATAGAATATATCTACCTAATTGATTGTATTATTACCTACTCATTTTTTTCAAAGTCGGTTAAAAATTATGAAAATTTAGAAATTTTCCAAAAATGGGCGACACTACTTTCCTAATGACTCACAAGCATATTAATCAATTCATTTATTTTATAAGACACTAATTATCACAAAAGATTATATTTGAAAAATTAATTACAAAATTGAATTCATCGGAAAAATAAATTTTTAATATTTTTATTACCATATTTAAAATTTTACTAGTGGGTTAATCTAATCAGAAAAATTACTGAGTCTTAAAAAATTTTTATTCAAATTCCTCAGTTGTAAATATAATAAAATAATGAATTCTTACTCAATAGGGAAAAGCAAGTGAAAATATTGTGTTGTTACGATCACTCTATTTTTAAATAAGAAGCATGCCTCTCTATATCTTCTTTATTAACAAAACATCCTTTGTTTTGTCTCTGCAATATATATTATTGTTCGCTTCTATTTGGCGTCTGTTTTCTAGAATTGTAAAATTTATTTCACCTTCATATCCACTTTGAATATAATCTTTTTGCATATTTTTGTGTCTCCGTATTTCCCCTAGGCAAATGCCACCTGGTAACTGTCCCCTACGATCCTCCCAATGCAACACGTGCTAAGATATATTCGAGACACTTTATTAAAGCCATCTTGTTCAACTATAATACACTTACAAGTCGCTACCTTGCCTTTTTGCAATCCTCTTTCATTTTCATTCCTAAACAACAAGTTTCGCTATCCTGGAAGTAAAATCACATGAGACAAAAGAATCCAAAAATAATTTAAACCAAGAATTGCTTAAGGCCTCATCGCCCTGGGTACATCCCAAAAGACATTAAACGAACTCACGTATAGGGCAATGAGGGGCTCTCTCTTAAACTTTTACAGTTTTAATAAAAGAACGTATAGAGTGGGTCATACCCAATGTCAATTGTATAAAAAAAAGAAAAAATTATAATAATGAAGTGACCTAGGATTTATCCGAAGTCACTCAATGACTCAATGAAATCTTTTATTTTTTGTTTTATTTTTGTTTATTTTTGTTTTTATTCATATTTTTTATTATTTTTATTTATTTATTTATTTTTCCATTCATATTTTTCATTTTTGTTTTTATTGATTTGACATATGTATAAATTTTAACAAGCTACCACTGTAAATAGAGAGAGAGAACTGTAAATATTGCCACCGTTTGTATAAACCAATTTTGTCATTTACTTATCTGTTGTAAGAGGTCCCCTCCTGCGCGGCCAAAATAAATAATAATAATAATAATAATAAAAAATAAAAATAAAACGGGTTTTCATTCAAAACAAAAATTAATATAGGTACTGGTCACTTTTCAATCAGGGGATGCTGTCCAAAAAAGTAGCCTTAATTTTTTGAAATTTTATTTTAATTTTTGTTTTGTTTTTTGCAAATTTCATCGAATACTGAATCATTTTCGTTATTTTTCAAATTCAACATTAGATTTTTAAAAAAGATATTTTGGGGTCTTCGAACCAAACGGATAAAGCTTTGCGTGAGTGAGGTTAGGAGTCAGAAATTAATTCTTTTGACTTAAACTCCACAGTCCCTGAAATGGAAATCGACCATCTTCCACAATGAATCAGCCTGTCATATAAGAAAATCTTAATTCTATTGCTATAAACAAGCTATGACTTGTCTATATCACTCTTAGTCATTTCCGGTCTTATATATTAAGATTTTTTAGAAATGGATTAGTCCAGAAATTCTCAAATCATCTTTATTTATTTATTTTTTGTATTATTTCTATTTTAATAGTTCCTCAGCGAGAACAATTTTTATTCTCCTAAAACTCGTCTGAACTTGTCTTTGACAATCTTGAACTGGAAGATATACCAGACAGGGACTTCAAACCTTCTATCGGCACCCTTTTCTGAAAAATCATTCATTTTAATTGCCCCTTGAAACTATGCAACATTTTTATTTCATTTCGAGAACCAATATAATTTTCAAAACAAAAAAATGTTTTTTAATAGAAATATTTGAAACAACTAATAATAATTTGATAATTACCTAAAGATCTTCCTGAAATTTTGAAGTCGATCTTATATATTTATAAAAATACTTTAAATGTTTGAAGTTTTAGGGACCGCACGCCACTGATATTATATATAGATAATAAATCGTTCAAAATACATTCTGTAATTGAAATTCGTCCCTTATTGCCTCTCTCTATCCTGCCTCCCACCAAAGCCTACTGTCGAATGAATTGGCGGATCAGTTAAGTTAACTAATGAAGTTAACATTGTCGCCGCCACTTGAATAGAACAGGTGTGTTCTCTACGGAGAACAGCATGTGCGTTAATGAAATCGATTCAATGGCCTTGCAAGATATTCCGACATAAATATATGAACACTAAACTCGGCACAGCTGATCGACAACCATTTGCTTAGCTGTATAGCTATAGCGATATACACTATGGTTCAAAAGTTTAGAAGCAGTTAGGAATTGTTAAAGAAAAACATCAAAAGTTGGAGTTATGGATTTTTTAAAGATTTATATCTATGACAAAACTAACTTAAAAGTAACAGAACAAACTTATCCAAGTCAATTTTTGACCTCATTAAAACGTGTGTGTGTATGTTGTGTGCATGTGTGTGTGTGAGCAACTTTATTTTTAATATCAACAAACATAACAAATTTTAAGCATTGTTAATCACTTATTTAGGTAGGTTTACCATAAGTCCCTATTTGACCAGGACTGTCCCGGAATGGTCCCGGCGTCCTGGCCATTTTGTTATTTTGGAAAAAAATTAGAAAGTACGAATATTCACCATGTCCAAAAGTACAATAGATGTTCTCAATAAAGAGAAAGATAATGGCTGAATAACTGTAACAACTAAATTGCAATGAATTTTTCTACAGGTTCCAAAAATAGCAATGAATTTTTAAATCAAGTTCTAGCTAGTGGCAAATATATTAATTTAGTTAAGGAGAATGATGGGGTTCTTTGTTAAACATTTTAAATAAAGTAAAAAATTACTTAGTATTTTATATTTTAAATTTTAAAAAGTTACTAAAAATTTTCAAAATCTTTTACTTTAAATATATCAATAATAACTTGAATTAGAGCATAAAGAAAAACTATATTGTAGACAAAAGGATCCTCCAGTAATCAAACACGTGTCTTATTTTTTTATTACCATTTAGAAGGGTTGTTTTTAATCCATCTGAAATCGAACCCGAGCGCCAAAATCAGCAATCCGGGCCAATTGGTTGCTCTGTGAGGTGAATCCTCTGACATAATATGTAACAGGTCTTGAGGGTAGCCAATTTTAAGCACCGCTGAAAACAACCCTTCTGATATATAATTAAAAATAATCCATTCTATATAGAGAAATAAACATGTTATGAACATTTTCATTAATTCAAAACAAAAAGATAAATATTCTATATTATATAAAATATAATATTTGTATTAAACATCGAATTTTAACATTGACTTGCGGAACCCCTAAAGGGTTTGAGTGAAACCATACGGTTCCGCGGAACATCACAGGTTGAAGAGCACTGCTCTAGAGCAGGGGTCCTCAAACTACGGCCCGCGGGCCAAATCCGGCCCTTTGAAACTTTTCCATCAGGCCCTGTTACTACAGAATTAATTTACAATATTCACTACCTATATTAAATATTAATGCCATATAATAGCGTATTATAAATATAATTTCCGTATAATATGTTATATCCGGCTCGCCCATAGTTTTTAATCAGTTCTACATGTGACTCTATATATAAAAAATTTGGAGACCCATGCTCTGGAAGATACAAGAGCCTTCTAAAAAGCATCGCACATGAGATTCAAAGATCCTGGCCCTAACCCCGGCTGAACCTTTTGTGTTACTATAATAAATAATAAAAAATGTTTTCTTTATTTCTCAACTTAATTAATTAAATGTTTTAAAGTTTTTAACAGAGCATGATATTTTAATTTTGACGACTTTTTTCAATCAACTATAATCAATTTAAGTATTTAAGTAGAGGGGTTTTAAAAAATATATTTACATCCGAAATGTATACATTTAATAAATTTATTAGACCCAAAATAATTTGAGACAAATTGAGTTTCGCAAAATATTAAATTAGTTTGTTTATTATTTAGATATGTAAAAAAAAATAATAGGCTGCCTCAGCCCTCAAGTAAACGAAAAGTGTGAGTTTGTTTTTTTTAATTTTCGCCAGTAAATCATGATTTGGCGAAACTTTTTAAATAAATTCCCATTTTAATAAAGAGCAAATTAAATTCGCTTGTAGTAACTCTCTTAGAGACAAAGAATAATAGTATATGCACACCATCCCTTCGTTTTCATTCGGGATTCACTCCCAAAGGGACTTGGCCCTTTTGCACCCCACGCAAGAACTAAGGGAGGAAAAAGATTACGAACGCAAAGCAACGCAACGCTTTTTACATCCAGCCCGAACATTCCGAAATATTGATCACATCTGAATAACATGGCAGCGAAACGTGCGTTTCTTATTTGAAATCTTTTAGCAGAAATAGGTACCTATTTACTTTAAGCTGACTGATTTTCACCTGAATTGAAAAAACTGTAACCCCTTAATAAGTTCAGATATGTAATTTTAGTGAAGAAAAAGAAAGAACTTTTTTAAAGTCGTAACCGTTTATTGTCGGGATGCAAGCAACACGACTTGTTTTGAAATGAGTTTAATTGATTAATCAATACAAAGAATAATTTTCTAAAGAGAAATCAATAAATAATAAATTTTGAATTATTTCGAGTCTTTTAATTAATCTGCCTTGGTGGCAGTGGCGCAACCACGGGGGCGGGGGGGGGGGACTAAGGTGCAGAAAAGAAAAAATGAAAAGTAAAAATGAAAAAATTAACAAATGAATATGAAAAAAAATATTTGGTAAATTTATATATCTTCAAAATACTATATCCGAAAAATATATAGGTATAATATATACATACTTATAATCGAATATTTTATTTATTTATTATATTAAATATTCTCACATTTAAATACCTATATTAAAAGATTTTTAACTAGACTAGTGAATGGGTTTAATGAAATATCGTGATTCCTATTCCGAAAGTCTTGTGTCTCAACTTCACCATAAAACCGACCAATGAGTAAGAAAACGATCTTATTTTATCGATTTATTAGGTACACGTTATCATTATAATATAAAGAATATAGCATTTCAATTAAGAATTTTGTAGTTTAAATGAAATGTTATGAAAATATTCAGTTTCTTCACTGGGGCAGTGAGTCAACTAAGAAATGGCAAAAGGGTTTAATTTTTTCTTCATGACATTTTCAATTAATTCTATTGAAATTTCATAGATATGAAATATTTTCTTTTTATCTTTTATATTAAATAGTTTTTAATAGAATATTTGAATTTTAAAGGGTAGTTTATTTGAAGACTAATTTGAAAAAACGCTAATTAACACCTACTTTGAAATAATTTTTAAAAATATGAAATTGATAAATATTATAAAACAATTGATTATTGATAATTATATTCAATTTTGAACGAAATTGATTAATTTTTAAGAAAATGGTAAAAAGCTAGAAAACCGTAACAAATGACTCGTGATGCCAGGTGACTTGGGACCCAGCCTCTTAAAAAAACAATTATAGATGAGAAAGAAAACGATCTTATTTTATCGATTTCATCTATCTGAAGGTTCACAGTATGTCTATTATATAATAAAATAGCATTTTGATTAAGCATTTTATATTTTAAAAGAAATTTTATGATAAAATTCAATTTCTTCACTCTGGGAGCGAATCAACTAGAAATTGCAAAAAGTTTTATTTTTTTTCTCATTAGATATTTATTCAAATCTATTGAAATTTCATATCTGTGTGTTATTTTCATTTATCTTTTATATCAAATAATTATTATTAGGAAATTTGCATTTTAGGGTAGTTTGTTTGAAGTCCAATTTGAAAAAACGCTAATAACTCCGTTGAAAATTTTTCATAAAATATAAAATTAATTGATATTATAAAACAATTAATTATTAATAATTTAGTTCCATTTTGAATGAAACGAAGCAGTAACTTTTGAGAAAATCGTCAAAACCATCTGAAACGTCAAAAACGATTATTTTTAAAAGCACAAGATGCCTTTAAAAAAAGTTTAAAAAGTCATATGAAACGAAACAGTGACTTGTGACATGAAGGTTGATTTTAAAATGTTTCTAAAACCGCCTTTCATAGACGGTTTGGGGGTTTTTGATGATTTTATTAAAAAGTACTACTTGGATTTCGCCCACCCCCCCCTCCCCAGGAAAAAATCCTAGTTGCGTGGCGGTTGTTTATAAAATTTATTTTCTAAACTTCTCCTCCTTTCATGAGAGCGGATGTTGTTGTTCTTTTTTATGATCTTTCTAATTCGGGTCCGCCTTCAAAAAGGACAAAAAATAATAGTACGAGCAACCAATAAAGATTGCCGAACAGAAAAAGAAGGAGGTCTTTAGGGTAAATTCCTATTCGAAAGAAAACAAAATGGCGTATGGAAGTGTGGTTTCATCTGAAACCATACCTACACTGTTTCGGTTCCTAATTTTAGAATCCTAATGAATTGAAGTCAGAACCTTCCTTATATTCGATTCAAACGAAATGTCTGGAATGTTCCAATCAACGTGCACTGAAATTAGAAATCATTATGCTGGTTTAAGGTTAACTAAGTTACGTGACTTCCATTTTTGAGAAGATTAAATTGCAGAAAAAAGTGAAAGCTTTTACATGACTCTCTCTCTCTGCAAATTTTGTTGATTTGGCAATTTTTTTTAATATAAAAGACCAAAATTCCAATAGATGTAGACTTTAAATTTCGAAAGAAATCATGAGTGTCATTTACCAAATCCGATTTGTCATGTGTAATCTTTATTAATAAGGGTCGAATAGTTGTGTTATCGAATCGTTCGGGAATCGAGCCTGAGTGCCAAATATAGAAATACCAAATGGCCAAATGGCTACCATGTGAGGGAATGGACACAACCATTCTGGCAGGTAGATAATAGAAATTATCCGTAACAACTCCGTTTTAGGAGATGACAATTTTCCATAATTTCTTAGGTAACGTTTGTTCGGGTTAGAAAATTGCCGCTTATTTTTTCAAACTTTTGTACAAAGTTTCAGGTTATTATTATTAGCTTCAAATTTTATCAACTTCATAATAGAATTCTATTTTTTTTTTCAGATTTTCTTGTTTAACTTAATATCAAAGTGATGTAGGTATATTAACTTTAATGATTCAGCGAATTAAGTTGACTCGAACTCTATTCGTATCTAGTTTCGTAGATTTCATGTGATTGAATTGTTTATGAAATGAGAGGTGTCAATTGAAAATAAGATAAAATTTTCAAGATATTTCGGCTCCTAATTCTGAAGTCGCTTCTTCTTCTTCTTAGACTACCATATCCGAAACGGGTGTCGACGCCTCTCCACATAAACACCTTTTATAAATATATTATTATTCATATAATTTGTTGCGTTTGGACCCTTGGGATCACGAAAAGCTTGATTTTTCTTTCTGGTTGGACCTTCCACGTCTCTATCTTTTTCCGGAACGTGTTATCGAGTTCCATGGTCAGGCTATGTAATTTTTCCTGGCCGGATCAGTGTGTTGATATTAAAGAATCTCAGCAGGTATGTATGGATTTTTGGCGTTATTCTTCCATTGTTTTTTACTTGACTTCGTGATGGTCCGGATCCCCCAGAATCTGAATGCCCGGTTGCCACTCGAGGGTGGGTGGATTGGTTACCACCTGGGGTAATCTTGTTTTTGCCTCTCACGATTCATGGGTGCTTGTTAGGAAATTTCGTACTGCGCATTCGCGAGGTTTTGTAGAATCAGAGATTGTCAGTTTCTGGAGTTTTATAAATATATAATATAATGTGTCTAATTGTTTTTTTTTTCAAATTAATTAAATTAATCTTTTAAGAAATTCAAAGATATTTTATAAAGCGAAATTTTAGAGAATACTTACGCTCAGACTACCGTTTTATAAGAACCATTGAGGTCCAGCTGACTCATCTGAACCAAGAGAGCGAAAAAACATATGGTCCATCTAGGTGTTACCCGGTATCAATCTGCGTACAGCTCGCATGATACTCACCACGGACCACCTAGAGGACATGGCATGCCAAGTTCTTTATATTCGCACGCTTTTTGCACAGTCTATTCTTACATAGAGATGATACAAATTGATTTGGAATCTGAGTGATTCGCAGAGCATCTACTAAACGGAATTTTTAACAAATTATAAATAAATTTGTTTTTGCTAGTATATTTATACAAATATATGAAATTATCAAATTAATTAAATTAATCTTTAAGAAATTAAAAGATATTTTTAGTGAAGCTTGAGTTCTTTAGAGAATATGAGCCAGACTACCGTTTTATGAACCATTGAGATGCTGCTCCATCCTGAACCAAGAGAGCGTAAGCGGTCCACTAATGTTACCCGGTGTCAATCCGCGTACTAGCCTGCATGATACCCCACCACGGACCACCCTAGAGGGACATGGCATCTCAAGTTCTATATATTACTCCTCGATTCAGACGCTTTTTACAAGTCTATTCTTACATAGAGAGATGATACAAATTAATCCTACTCCGCGGAATTCTAAATTAATTTGTATCATCTCTCTATGTAAGAATAGACTTGTAAAAAGCGTCTGAATCGAGGGAGTAATATATAAGAACTTGAGATGCCATGTCCCTCTAGGTGGTCCGTGGTGGGGTATCATGCGGGCTGTACGCGGATTGATACCGGGTAACACCTAGATGGACCATATCTTTTTTCGCTCTCTTGGTTCAGGATGGAGAATCAGCTGGACCTCAATGGTTCTTATAAAACGGTAGTCTGGCTAAGTATTCTCTAAAATTTCGCTTTATAAAAATATCTTTGAATTTCTTAAAGATTAATTTAATTAATTTGATAATTTCTATATTTGTATAAATATACTAGAAAAACAAATTTATTTATAATTTGTTAAAAATTCCGTTTAGTAGATTTGCTCGCGAATCTGCTCCGCGGAATTCTAAATTAATTTGTATCATCTCTCTATGTAAGAATAGACTTGTAAAAAGCGTCTGAATCGAGGAGTAATATATAAGAACTTGAGATGCCATGTCCCTCTAGGTGGTCCGTGGTGGGGTATCATGCGGGCTATACGCGGATTGATACCGGGTAACACCTAGATGGACCATATCTTTTTTCGCTCTCTTGGTTCAGGATGGAGAATCAGCTGGACCTCAATGGTTCTTATAAAACGGTAGTCTGGCTAAGTATTCTCTAAAATTTCGCTTTATAAAAATATCTTTGAATTTCTTAAAGATTAATTTAATTAATTTGATAATTTCTATATTTGTATAAATATACTAGAAAACAAATTTATTTATAATTTGTTAAAAATTCCGTTTAGTAGATTTGCTCGCGAATCTACTCCGCGGAATTCTAAATTAATTTGTTTTTTTTCACTATTTCGGCAACTGAGAAAGTCGCTAATCAATGACCAAACGTTTGGCCCATTTAATTAAGAAACTTTGCGTTTGATTTAAATTCTTGTCCAACTCCCTAAGATCTTTTTAAAGATTTGATTATGGATGCGAACAATGAAATATTATTGAAGGAGACAATAAAAGAGTGTGTCTTCCTGAATAATAAATTTTATTTATTTATAACGAGACTATAGTTTCAGAGTGCTTTGCCCTCTTCATCAGTCTATTACAATGGATTCACAGGAAATTAATTTATGAATCATTCATAAATTAATTCCTGTGAATACATTGTAATAGACTGATGAAGAGGGCAAAGCCTCGAAACTATAGTCTCGTTATAAATAAATAAAATTTATAATTCCAGCAGAAGACACACTCTTTTATTGTCTCATTCAATATATAAAAATTCTGCTACTCTCGGCAAAAACTTTTAATTTAATGAAATATTAAGTATTATTTAAACTTCCGAAGTTGATTGAATAATCCAAAGTTTTTTTTTTAATGAGTTTAATTTTTAGTGTCAAACATCACAAATACTTACCCTTCAACTTTAACTATCATCATTTGACATCTGCTTAAGAATTATAAGATGAGAAGAAACGTCTTAAAATGTCACCATGTGGGGCTAGAGTGAGTGTTTTATATATCTTAAGAGGTCATTCGAGTATTGTATCTTTAGGAAGGTATAAATTTTTTTTGCTAATTGCTCTTAGCTACATTTATAGAACATTTACATTTAGGAAGGAGAGAGGTTTGCATTTCTTTTCATATTCAAATTGGCTCTATTTATAAAAAAAATAAAATAAAAAAGGTAATATTCAAAATAGCCTTTTCCTTCCTAAATTTTTTTTAACTCTCTCTCTCATTTAATTTTTATTTAAACCTGTTATTATAAAATCGAGAATGAATGAACGAGTAATGAATGAATGAATGAATGCTGCTCTGCTTATTATGCTTACTAAAACAATATTTTTTCAAGCTTCGACATCTTGGAAAAACTTTCATTTGGAAGCAGCATTAGAGAGAGGGCAGGCTGGGTGAGGGTTTAAGGGGGCGCAAGGGGGTGCAGGGGGATGGGGTGGGGGGTGGAGAAAGAAAAGAGAACAAAACGAAGGCCGGCTTTATCTTTTCATTAAATTTTAACGTGCCATTATTAATCTCAGCCGCCGCTCTGGCGCTATAAATTCTTATTTATGCTTTTCTTGATGTTAATTGTAATTAAAATTCATCAGATGAAAAATCTCCGTCCCGACCCTGGGGCATATATCATTTTGGGAAATACAGAAGGTGAACTTCAAAAAAGATTTAACGTTTTTTTTTTTGCTTTTACGAAACAAATTGAAAGTAATCTAATCATGATTGCAATACTATTCATTAAAAGTGATGAATCTATCTATGCAATGTCACTTTTACGCTTGGCGAGCGCAGCTAGCCCGGTGGTCGGTTATTGAATTTTTTTAATAATTAAAAATGTTGAAGGAGACAATAAAAGAGATTTTTAGTTCATTTATAACGATCGTTATAAATAAATTTGAAAATTTTCATTCAAGCATAAGACAGCCTCTTTTTATTTTATTGTCTTCTTCAATTTATAAAAATTCTGCTACTCTCGGCAAAAAGAAACTTTCAATTTAAATTAAAAATGTCTTAAACGTGGTAAAAAAAGTTTTTTGTTTGTGGATTCTGATAAATACAATGGTTTATTCTGGTGCTAAAGTTGTTTAAATAATTATCAAAATAAACAAAATTGTATTAAAAAGAGAAAACCTTTTTCCAAGACTTAATTCGCATTTTAGGTTAGAGCTGTCCTTTATTTGTAATTTCCGAAATAACCCTTCTGACATAATAAAGATAATCAATAATAACTGGGAACTAATAGTTGACCATCACTCTTGATTTTCTATTAATTTTAAAGCTACAAATATCGTCATTTGTCTTTTATTGTCAAATCAGGAATAGCTGTTTCAATGTCATTTGATTTTTGAAAAATTTCAAAAATCGAAATTTCCCGATGGGTTGAAACAACCCTACTTAAATTATAAAAATGATCCATAACATCTTGGATCTATTATGTTGGAGAATCTCTCATAATTTTAAAACTACTAATATCATTTGTCTTTTATAGTTTTATTTGAAATCGAAATCAGTTATACAGTTTCATATTTATCCAGTTTTGCCAGTAGTAATCTAGACGTGTTAAAATAGTTTCATTAAATCCTGATTATATAATAATAATAAAAAACAATCGTCGAAAACAACTGAACTAGCTTGATAATGAGAATATGTGATTGTGTGAGGGGAAAGGGCCCTTATCTTCACCTGGTCAAATTTGAGCCAATTGGGCTAATGATTTCTACAATAACAACTGAAAAAAACGCTTTTTGTCTAGGTCTTAAATTCCTAAAATTGACTTAGTTATCAATTTTTGAATATTTAAGTAAAAAACGTAGTTTTGAGTTATAGCTGTTTAAATTTTGACAATATTTAAGCAAACACAAATTGAGAATTTCTTCCATTTTTACCCTCGCTATTATTCAATTCCGAATGAAAATTTACTGCTGATGTATATAACCAAAAACCATACCCACATTTAACTCAGATTTTTACATTCCAGAAAAAAAATAGGTTAAGTTTAGGGACCTTTTCCCTGACACAACACATAACATAACATATTGAATCAGATGGAAATTGAATTAATCGGGTGGCGCCCAAAATCCCGACAGCCAAAATCCCGACAGTCAAAATCCCAACACTCATAATCCCGACATGTTAAATTCTGGCTTAATTTTGATATTTTCTTAACCTTTTTGACCATATTAGCCTAATTAATACAAACCCGAATTAATCATAGTTTTTTAATAATTAATTATGTGTGATTTAACTAAAAATTCAAATTTTAATCAAATTAATCACAAAAATAAAAGCTTAAACAGATTCAATTACTAATATGAAAAATATATATAAACACGAGATTCAGGCAGCTAAATAAAAAATAAAAATAATATTAATTCCATCTGATTCAATATATATGATTGTAGCATCAATTTTTCACTTTGAATTATAGAATCATTAATTGCGTGGCTGTAAGGGCATAGTTCTCTAAAGCCAAAAATAAACTGCAACGGATCGTTGCTAAACTTTATCCAAATTCATTTGAAATATTAATATGTTCTTGAGTAAAGTACTTTAAAATATAATTTTACTAAAAACTTTATTTAACCTTTTGTGGGCCCCAAGGTACTTAATTAGGATATTAAATTTGATCAAAATTGGTTAAGTAATTTTCAAGATATTTAGAAAAAACTAAAAAAGTACTGAAATAAAGTACTAATGTTTGTGGACCGATATGTACCAAAAACTAATCAGCGCTTCATTTTGTTAAACTAATGGTAGGTTTTCAATTTCATTTCAATCAGCGCAAAGGTGTGGAAAAAACGTGGACGAAAAAAACGATAACACACACACACATACATACATCCATCCATCCATCCATCCGCATTTCCAAAAAAAATGGCACTTTTTGGCCTCTCGACGAGATCCCAGGTAATTTTTGGCAAAATCGTCACGTGCTAAAATTCAATCTCATTGAATACTTCAATTTGTGACCTTAATTGAGTCTATGGGTTCCGTAGTCTTTACCTGAGGACCCTTTGAAGTCGCGCTTGCCGCGAGAGCGATTCCAATACTTTCTCCCATACTTCGCATTGGATAAAGTAAAGATGTGATTGTGTCAGGGAAAAGGGCCATAAACTTCACTGATTCAAATTTTAAATTTCGATGTTTATTATATATTAGATGAGAATCAATCGCTATTTTTGATTTTAAGTCGATTCCTCTATGTCTTCAGCAATGGTTACCACATAATAACCGAAACGTCAAAAATCCAATATAGAATTGATTATTCCTCAAGTACTAGATGAGAATCAATCGCTATTTTTGATTTTAAGTCGATTCCTCTATGTCTTCAGCAATGGTTACCAATAAAACCGAAACGTCAAAAATCCAATATAGAATGATTATTCCTCAAGTACTAGATGAGAATCAATCGCTATTTTTGGTTTAAAGTCGATTTCTCTATGTCTTCAGGAATGGTTACTAATAAAAACCGAAACGTCAAAAATCCAATATAGAATGATTATTCCTCAAGTACTAGATGAGAATCAATCGCTATTTTTGATTTAAAGTCGATTTCTCTATGTCTTCAGCAATGGTTACTAATAAAAACCGAAACGTCAAAAATCCAATATAGAATGATTATTCCTCAAGTACTAGATGAGAATCAATCGCTATTTTTGGTTTAAAAATCGATTTCTCTGTCTTCAGCAAAGGTAACGGATAAGAAAACAACGCAGTTGCTATGGTTACTCATAAAAATTCCTCCCAAATTTTTAGCATTTCACAGAGAGAAGCCTATCCATTCTTACTTAAGCAAGGCTAAATGAGCTATATTAAAACTTTCAAATGAATAAATTTTAAAGAATTTAAAAATTAAAAAGTACCATCTTACTCTAGAGTAAAGTACTTTAAAATATAATTTTACTAAAAACTTTATTTAACCTTTTTTGTGGTCCCCAAGGTACTTAATTAGGATATTAAATTTCATCAAAATTGGTTAAGTCATTTTCAAGATATTTAGAAAAAACTAAAAAGTACTGAAATAAAGTACTAATGTTTGTGGGCCGATATGTACCAAAAACTAATCAGCGCTTCATTTTGTTAAACTAATGGTAGGTTTTCAATTTCATTTCAATCGGTGCAACGGTGTGGAAAAATCGTGGGCCAAAAAAGCGATAACATACATACATACATCCATCCATACATACATCCATCCATCCGCACGCACTAAATGAAAAATCGCACTTTTTGGCCTCTCGACGAGACCCCATGTAATTTTTGGCAAAACCGTCACGTGCTAATATTCAACCTAATTGAATACTACAATTTGTGACTTTAATTGAGTCCATGGGTTCCGTAGTCTTTACCTGAGGACCCTTTGAAGCCAAAAAAATTTTGAAGACCAAAATATTTTTTATCTAAATAACCGGTTATTTGGATACACGTTTACTCGGTAATCGGGTTTTCACCTCTATTCGAATAAACAGTTTTAACTCACTAATTCAAATTTTAAATTTCGATGTTTATTATAAAAAATTTTGAAGACCAAAATATTTTTTATCCAAATAACCGGTTATTCGGATACACGTTTACTCGGTAATCGGTTTTTCACCTCTATTCGAATAAACAGTTTTAATTGAAACCGAGTTTTTAAGAAACCAGTAGACCGGTTTCGTATTTATCCAGTTTTGTTAGCAGTACCTAATCCAGACGAGAGGCTGAAAATAGTTTCATTAAATCCTGTTTATGATATAATAAAAATTCTTTTTTATTCGTCGAGAACAATTGATCTAGCATGTTAATTAGAATATATTGAGTCAGCTGGGCATTGGAAGGCCCCGTATATACAGACGACTCCATATCTATTAGTTTGAATGATATATGAAATGAAATGAGTCTATTAACTTTCGGAACGGATAACTGACTTTGTTCAACTTTCTGCTGGGGAGATAGTCGGTCATCCACTAACCTCGGGCTTAAACTTTTTATGGGCAGCAGTCCGACCCATGCTCACCCCCTGGGCACACCCACACACCGCCCGTACCCCACGACCACTGGACCCAGAAGACCCAGCCTCTGGACGGGGATTTGGAACGGCCAGTAGCTTAGCCATGGAATATAGTAAGAAAATTATGAATTATTTATACAAGTGGATAACGCTAACAAAAAACTAATGCAGTTAATATTTACACAATATATATATATTCATATAGTTAGTTGATCATCCCTTTGTCTTTGGGTATATTTTTTTTTATAATAATAATAAATTAACCAGGATTAGATTACTTATTTTTAATTATGATTTCACAAACTAATTCACTAAAAAATTAAAAAAAATTTTTTTACTCCTAGTGTTAAAAAATGTCTGTAATTTGGAGCAAATTTTTTTAAACATTATTTTTTTCGGTCTGTGTGTTGGTTCTGATATCTACGATAGCCTAATAACAAAAAGTCGTAGAAAGTTCGTTCTTGATTTTGCTAAAATGTTTGTATTTCCTATGCGAAGAACTGACTAAATTTCTATATATAGACAAGAATTGCCGGTTTAATATAATAAGATAAAATGAAATTCTAATAAAGAGACAATATTCAATTTTTATTTCAGATCGGTATCTAATTGTTGTTCTAGAACATTCAATCAGAAAGTTTGCAAGTAGGAAATTTATTTTTAATGAAAATGAAGTCGAAAATAGACCAAAATGATGATTTTTTTTCTGAAATTTTGAAATCTAGTTTCAGATTCAAAATTTAAAATTAGCACTTTTATTTTTCGAAAACTTCACAGTAGATTTTCAGATTTCTTATTTTAGAGAGAAAAAG